>CAWUFW010016432.1:0-309751 GCA_963921515.1 Calotriton arnoldi
GCTACGTATTGCTTTCTGGTCATGCTGGGGGTGGTGTTTCAGGGTTTAGGGCAGTGCAGTGGTGTTCGGGCAGTGTAGGGGGTCGTGCACGGGGTGGTGTTTCAGGGTTTAGGGCAGTGCAGTGGTGTTCGGGCAGTGTAGGGGGTCGTGCTGGGGCTGGTGTTTCAGGGTTCAGGGCAGTGCAGTGGTGTTCAGGCAGTGTAGGGGGTCGTGCTGGGGCTGGTGTTTCACGGGTTTAGGGCAGTGCAGTGGTGTTCGGGCAGTGTAGGGGGTCGTGCTGGGGCTGGTGTTTCAGGGTTTAGGGCAGTGCAGTGGTGTTCGGGCAGTGTAGGCGGTTGTGCTGGGGCTGGTGTTTCAGGGTTTAGGGCAGTGCAGTGGTGTTCGGGCTGTGTAGGGGGTCGTGCTGGGGCTGGTGTTTCAGGGTTAAGGGCAGTGCATTGGTGCTCAGGCAGTGTAGGGGGTCGTGCTGGGGGTAGTGTTTCAGGGTTTAGGGTAGTGCAGTGGTGTTCGGGCAGTGTAGGGGGTCGTGCTGGGGCTGGTGTTTCAAGATTTAGGGCAGTGCAGTGGTGTTCGGGCAGTGTAGGGGGTCGTGCTGGGGCTGGTGTTTCAGGGTTTAGGGCAGAGCAGTGGTGTTCGGACAGTGTAGGGGGTCGTGCTGGGGTGGTGTTTCAGGGTTTAGGGCAGTGGTGTTCGGGCAGTGTAGGGGGTCTTGCTGGGGGTGATGTTTCAGGGTTTAGGGCAGTGCAGTGGTGTTCGGGCAGTGTAGGGGGTCTTGCTGGGGGTAGTGTTTCAGGGTTTAGGGCAGTGCAGTGGTGTTCGGGCAGTGTATGGGGTCGTGCTGGGGATGGTGTTTCAGGGTTTAGGGCAGTGCAGTGGTGTTCGGGCAGTGTAGGCGGTCGTGCCTGGGGCTGGTGTTTCAGGGTTTAGGGCAGTGCAGTGGTGTTCGGGCAGTGTAGGGGGTCGTGCTGGGGCTGGTGTTTCAGGGTTTAGGGCAGTGCAGTGGTGCTCAGGCAGTGTAGGGGGTCGTGCTGGGGGTGGTGTTTCAGGGTTTAGGGTAGTGCAGTGGTGTTCGGGCAGTGTAGGGTGTCGTGCTGGGGCTGGTGTTTCAAGGTTTAGGCAGTGCAGTGGTGTTCTGGCAGTGTAGGGGTCGTGCTGGGGCTGGTGTTTCAGGGTTTAGGGCAGTGCAGTGGTGTTCGGGCAGTGTAGGGGGTCGTGCTGGGGGTGGTGTTTCAGGGTTTAGGGCAGTGGTGTTCGGGCAGTGTAGGGGGTCTTGCTGGGGGTGATGTTTCAGGGTTTAGGGCAGTGCAGTGGTGTTCGGGCAGTGTAGGGGGTCTTGCTAGGGATAGTGTTTCAGGGTTTAGGGCAGTGCAGTGGTGTTCGGGCAGTGTAGGTGGTCGTGCTGGGGGTGATGTTTCAGGGTTTAGGGCAGTGCAGTGGTGTTTGGGCAGTGTAGGGGGTCGTGCAGGGGGTGGTGTTTCAGGGTTTAGGGCAGTGCAGTGGTGTTCGGGCAGTGTAGGGGATCGTGCTAGAGGTGGTGTTTCAGGGTTTAGGCAGTGCAGTGGTGTTCGGGCAGTGTAGGGGTCGTGCAGGGGCTGGTGTTTCAGGGTTTAGGGCAGTGCAGTGGTGTTCGGGCAGTGTAGGGGTCGTGCTGGGGGTAGTGTTTCAGGGTTTATGGTAGTGCAGTGGTGTTTGTGCAGTGTAAGGGGTCGTGCTGGGGGTGGTGTTTCAGGGTTTAGGGCAGTGCAGTGGTGTTTGTGTAGTTTAGGGGGTGCTGAGGTGTGTTTCAGGGTTAGGCAGTGCAGTGGTATTTGGGCAGTGTAGGGGTCGTGCTGGGGGTAGTGTTTTAGGATTTAGGGTAGTGCAGTGGTGTTTGGGCAGTGTAGGGGGTCGTGCTGGGGTAGTGTTTTAGGGTTTAGGGTAGTGCAGTGGTGTTTGTGTAGTGTAGGGGGTCGTGCTGGGGGTAGTGTTTTAGGGTTTAGGGTAGTGCAGTGGTGCTTGTGGTAGTGTAGGGGTCGTGCTGGGGGTAGTGTTTTAGGGTTTAGGGTAGGGCAGTGGTGTTCGTGTAGTGTAGGGGGTCATGTTTTAGGGTTTAGGGCAGTGCAGTGGTGTTTGGGTAGTGTAGGGGTCGTGCTGGGGGTGGTGTTTTAGGGTTTAGGGTAGTGCAGTGGTGTTTGTGTAGTGTAGGGGGTCATGCTGGGGGTAGTGTTTCAGGGTTTAGGATAGTGCAGTGGTGCTTGTGTAGTGTAGGGGGTCATGCTGGGGGTAGTGTTTCAGGGTTTAGGGTAGTGCAGTGGTGTTTTTGTAGTGTAGGGGGTCATGTTTTAAGATGCAACGCTCCAATACCTGACCAGTCTGCACTACATAAAATTGCAAGAAATCTAGAAATAAAAAGTGTGTTTGCACACTTTTGTCATTGGGCTATATGTGGGCTACATCTGGGTAATATTTGTGCTACATTTGGGCTCTTTTTTCACTGGTGGCCATCTTGGAAGACTTCTTTGTTATGAATTTTCCTAATTTCCTCATTTACTGCAGTCTCCTCAGTAGGAAATGCTTTCAGTTTTTTACTTTGATTCCATCAAGAAGGCATTCAGATGTTCTCACATTTGCCATAAATTCAGAATGTTAGCACTCTAGTTGCTCATTAGATCACTGTAGTAAAGCTGCTGCTCACCAGGGAGTTAACTGGAAGTCTGCTGCTGGTATTGAAAGTGATTGTTTCAGTCTGCATGTCAGAATTTTCTAATGAAATAGAAGAGGATTTGAGATCTCACTTAAAACATGCCCTAATTTTTCTTTCTGCAGCACTAACCATAATTTCTATTTCAAAAAGAACCCCTCATTTTGTTCCTTTTAAATTAAATGTTTTAAGTGTTACCGGTTTATTCCAATCAAGATGGCTTCAGGTGTGCCATACTTTTGTCATAAGTAAGGCTGTTAGCGCTCTAGTTGTTCTTTAGAACACTCTGGGAAGCTGCATGTAGGAGAGTAGGATCTGCTTCACATGGGTACCCCCACTTTTTGCTGATGCTTCACTGTTTTTCGACATTAGTCTGGCTGGGGCCCTGCTAATCAGAACCCCAGCCTAGCTGCTTCCTCTCTAAAATGGTTTCCATGTGCCTTAGGCACATCACTGATTGGGATCTGGAGTGCCCTTATAAGTCCCTAGTATATGGTATACTATGTACCAAGGGCATAGGTACCTCAGAGGGCCTGCCAGGGGCTGCAGCATGTATTATGCCACCCCTGGAAGGCCATCCAAACTGACACCACAGGTCTGCTACTGCAGCCTGGGTAAGGTGGTGCATGCACTCTTACTGTGATATAGGTTACCTATATCACTAAATACATACACACATATAAACCTATAAGTCACTCCTAAGGCAGGCCTTATCAATCCTAAAGGCAGAGTGCATGGTTCCTATGTGAGAGGGTGCCCCTGCATGAGCAGGGCCCCTCTGCAGCCTTCGGAGACCATCTCTGATGCTGTTTGTAGTGCAGCCTGACCATATACTCTTAAGCGCATTATATCCTCGCGGTAAAATGCTAACTTTGGAATGGCTGCACCTAAACATGTCGTGTTTGGTGTCAAACATCTTGGAATACTACCCCCCGCCAATCCTGGCGGCGGGGGTAGCATTCCACCCTTCTAGAGGGAAAGACATGTTAACTCTGACTAGTCCGGTAACTTCTTTCCAGAGCCCTGGCATCACAAAATGGATGCTGCTGCCACAGACACGAGTCTGGCCTCCTGCTGCTGGACGAAACTCCGGCAGGGGAGGCCTGGACAATAGGTTTCCTGTCCCAGGGAGGTGTGACCACCTCCCCAGACAGGATAATGTGTATTGGGGCTGGGCGGGAGCACTTTCGGGTGCTTTGAAGTCCTGCACTGGGGGCACATTTGGTGTCCCTATGCATACCCCAGTTCAAACCGGATCAGGGCTTGCAGCCCCTGCTTTGGCGCGAACTGGACAAAGGGAAAGGGTGTAGCCACCCCTCTGCCCTGACCCACCCATAGGTGGGGCCACAGAGTAGTCCAACCCCTATCTTTAGTATAAAGGTAGGAACCCAGTCCTTAGGACTTTAGATTATCCCTGGACGAAACTCTGAAACTGAATCCTGGACCTTCGACGCTCTACTCATGATTAGAGGACAGAAGAATCTCCCTTGGGGTCAAGGAGTGACTCCCTGCTTGGCAGGCACCAAAGAAGCATCTGTCCGGTTCGCATTTCTGAAGCTCCCGTCGGATGCCGAAGTCATCGTATCACCAGAGGTGGATTCTCAGACTTCCCAGAGGCTACCCTGAGTCCCCAGCAAAGCTGAGGCCCGTGGCTATCGTGGGTGACTTGAGACCATGACTCCTGGACACCGAGCACATTTGCAAGTGCATCCTCTTCTGGGTCTCCCAAGAAGTCGTGCTTTGGGCTCCGAGTAGCCCTAGCCTCCAGCACCACCTGCACCGAAGATCACTGGCCCCCACTCCACGAGTGTCCTGTAAGCCAGATCCACGTGCGGCGTCACGAGGCTCCTTTCGCGGTCGCTAGCCCGTTGGCTAGTAGCCCTTAACGAAGGCCAATCCTTTTCTAACTTGGCATCCTGGTTGCTCCAGGCCTGCCCTCACTTACCCTTGCTGGGTGAGTTCCACAGACCTTGCTGGTCTGCACCATCGACGATCTACATCTTCACCGAGACTTGCCGTTGCCAAGGCTTGTTGGGTCCAATCCGGTCGCCGACACCTCAGCACTCGACAGACATCGTGTACCAGCCCGAATCCTGCTCCTGGTTGCCGACAACGCCTCCTGGACCTCGTGGCTGAAGAGTCAAGACGACCGTCAACGCACCTGAAGCACTCGACATCGGTGGGCATCTGTCCATCGCCTTCCTGGTCACTGGCTAGTGACCCAGACTCTGTCCCCTCTGCTTTCAGGTTCTTCAGAACTCCGATCCACTCTTGGATCCACCCGGACACTTTTCTCTTGGCCGCCAGCAGCACTTTGCAGCAGATCGCCATTCGAATCGACGACGAAACCCGACCCCGAAAGGCACCTATGCACCCGGCTTCCCTGGGTGAGGTAACACGAGTACTCCGGTGCTCCCGTGGGTAGAGACTCTTCAAAGTCCTAGATCTCAAAGGGTTTTGTCCTAGTCCTCTTTTAAGTGTCCCTTTTCTCTAATTTCCCGATCCCGACTTTCTCCATAGAAGTCAACGGCGTATCGCGGTTGTGTATTTACACTGCACGCGTCTCCCGTGGGTCCCCTGTGTCACTACCTTGGGTGGTTCCTTGTGGTCCAAGCACTTCTAGAGGCTCTAGGCCTAGTGTCTAGTTCAGTCGTGGTTCGCATACCACTTTATTGGTATATGGTTTGGTACGCCCCTAGGGCCCAAACGTGTATTTGTGCTATTACTGTGATTTAATAATCTTATAACTTATGTATTTCGAACTCTAGCCTCATAAAGAGACTAGAGGGGTGTGTTTAGCAATAAATACATATATTTTGAATATATACCTGGTGTGGTGCTCTTTCATTTGGTCACTCAAGAGATTATAGACTGGTAAAACAAGCTGCTTTACATTCCTTCAAGACTTAGCCTGAAGGCTGCTCTCCATAGCTACCACTAGGATAGCTTTCAATAAGGTTGTCTTTAACCTATCTCCAATAAGGGGTTGTTTGGACTGGTGCAAGGTGCCCACTATAATTAGTGGACAGCATATGCCAGGCCAACTTCTCACATTGGTGTGCAGCGTGTGGGATTCCAGCTTGCTATTGTTTTACCAGATAATCTCAATTGAATTGATCAACTGAAAACCACTAAAGGTACCTAAGGTACATATAATTTAAGCTTAGAATAACAGTAAGTTCTACTGAACTTAGAGTTGTGTGTTAAGGGATAGCACAACCCTTTCTACAACTCAAGAGAGTTTAGTAGGCCACACTAGAGTAGGTAGTGCATACACCACACCACACTAGTAATGTCTTTAAGGGTAGGATCTAAAGAATCCTTGCAGGAAGCCATTGAGCTTCCACCCTCCAAGTATGATACACTCCCATTCTTGGAATTGAGAGCTTTATGCAACTTGAGAAAAATAAGGACAGGCCAAAGCTCCACCACCCAACACCTCAAGGAGTTGTTGGTGGCTTATGACCTTAGTAAGCCCTTGGGGACTGAAGGGGTAGGAGCTGAGGGTGGGGCAGAGGAAGAGGACGAGGCCAGGGGTACCAATACCCCCAGCCCCCCTCTGAAACTGGCCAGGAGGGTGACAATGACCCTGACCTGGATAACCCAATCCCTCCTGTGGAAGATGATGAGGATGATCAGAATGATGCCCTCTTTGTCCCCCCAGGAAGGATTAAGAGTGTGCCCAGGAAGTCTAGATCTCCTTCTCAGGAGTCTAACCACTCTGGCACCTCCATAGGGAGCTCTATCTCCTCTCACAGGAGGGAATCCTCTCATGAGAGAAGAGACAGACTGGTCCAGTATGAGGAAACTCAGCTGGAAATCAGAAAAAGCAATTGGCTTTAGATAGGGAATCCCTAGATCTCCTTAGAGAGAGAAGAAAGTTGGGACTAGAGTCCCATGGTGGCAGCCATGTCCCTAGAGACAGGGAAAGGTCCTATGACCATAGGAACCTGAGCAAGATTGTCCCTCCCTACCAGAGTGGGGATGATATCCACAAATGGATAACTGCATTAGAGAGGGCCTGTAAGGTACAGAAGGTCCCTCAGGAGCAGTGGGCAGCAATCTTGTGGCTCTCCTTTGCTGACAAAGGTAGAGATAAGCTCCTCACTGTTAGAGAGGAGGATGCTGATAATTACAAGGTCTTGAAGAGTGCTCTTATTGATGGGTTTGGCCTAACCACTGAACAGTACAGGTTGAAGTTCAGAGACACCCAAAAAGCACAGACTCAAGACTGGGTAGACTATGTGGATTGTTCTGCCAAGGCTCTGGAAGGCTGGTTGATGGGCAGTAAGGTGTGTGACTTCTCAGGATTGTACAATCTGATAATGAGGGAGCAGATTCTTAATAACTGTCAAAATCAGCTGTTGCATCAATACCTGGTAGACTCTGATCTGACCTCTCCCCAAGAATTGGGAAAGAAGGCAGACAAATGGGTCAGAACCAGGGTGAAGCAGAAGGTACAGAACCAAGGTGGGGAAACCAAGAAGCAAGATGCTAAGAACTCTGAAAAGGGTGGGGAGAAGGGTAAAGATCAAAAGTCTTCATCAGGCCCCCAAAAATCTTCTTCTGGTGGGGATTCACAGTCTACCAAAGGGAAAGGCCAAAGAAAACCATGGTGCAAGGTCTGTAAGCAAAAGACCCACTGGACCAGTGATTGCACCAAGTCCAAAGACTCCAGTCCAGCACCCACCAATGCCCCTAAGGCACCTGTTCCCCTAGTACAGTTGGTGGGAGTGCTCCAGCCAAGGGTTTAGTAGGGTTCACCCTGGGAACTGAGTTGGGCTCTGACCTAGTCAGAGAACTGACTCAGGCTGTGTTAGTCTGTGATGGAGGCATGGATGTGACCTCCACTGTGAGTCCCAGTAATCTGGGCAAGTACAGACAACAGCCTTTAATCAATGGACGTGAGGCTTTGGCATTTAGGGACACAGGGGCAAGTGTCACAATGGTGACACAAGACCTTGTGCATCCTGGGCAAGTTATGCTTGGTGAGATGTACCAAGTGACCAATGCTAGCAATGTCAGAACAGACCATACTCTGGCAGTTGTTAACTTCTCCTGGGGAGGGGTAACTGGCCTTAAGAAGGTTGTGGTAAGTGCAAACCTACCAGTCGAATGCTTGCTTGGCAATGACTTAGAGACTTCTGCTTGGGCAGAAGTGGAGCTCAGGACCCATGCAGAAATGCTGGGGATCCCTGCAGATGTGTTTGCTGTGACCAGGTCACAAGCCAAAATGTCTAGCACTGAACAGGCCTTGGATTCTGGAAGAATGGACCAAGTGCCTTCCAAGAGGAGGAGTAGTAGGGTTAAGGCAGTGCCTTCCCCTTGGCTCAGGAGGAAGATCAGTCCCTTGAGGGGGATGATCTCAGCCCTGAAGAAGGAACTGTCCCAGAGGAACTTGAACCTGACCAGGTTGAGTTCTTGGGGACAGGGGGACCTTCTAGGGCAGATCTGAGCCAGGAGCAGCAGAGCTGCCCCTCCCTTGAACCCCTCAGACAGCAAGCTGCTGCTGAGGCTGCTGGGAAAGCTAGTGGTCCCCATACAGTGTATTGGGATGATGGACTCCTGTACTCAGAGAGTAGAGACCCCAAGCCTGGTGCTACCAGGAGGTTGGTTATACCTCTGAAGTTCAGGGGCTTCCTATTGACCCTAGCCCATGATATTCCCTTAGCAGGTCACCTGGGCCAGAACAAGACTTGGGACAGAATTGTCCCTCACTTTCACTGGCCCCACATGTCTGAAGACAGTAAGGAGTTTTGTCGCTCCTGTGTAACCTGCCAAGCCAGTGGCAAGGCAGGTGGCACTACAAAGGCCCCCTGATACCACTACCTGTGGTGGGGGTGCCCTTTGAAAGGGTAGGGATTGACATTGTTGGTCCCATGGATCCCCAAACAGCCTCTGGGCACAGGTTTATCCTGGTGGTAGTGGATCATGCCACCAGGTACCCAGAAGCTATTCCCCTCAGGACCACTACAGCACCTGTGGTGGCAAGGGCCCTCCTGGGAATCTTCTCAAGAGTGGGCTTTCCTAAGGAGGTAGTCTCAGACAGGGGTGCTAACTTCATGTCTGGGTACTTAAAAGCAATGTGGAAGGAGTGTGGAGTGACTTATAAGTTCACCACACCCTATCACCCACAATGCAATGGTTTAGTTGAGAGATTCAACAAAACCTTGAAGGGCATGATTAAAGGGCTCCCAGAAAAGCTTAGGCGTAGATGGGACATACTCTTGCCCTGCCTTTTATTCGCATATAGGGAGGTGCCTCAGAAGGGGGTTGGTTACAGCCCTTTTGAACTTCTGTTTGGCCACCCTGTGAGGGGTCCACTGTGCTTGGTGAAGGAAGGATGGGAGTTACCTCTCAAGCCCCCAAAGCAAGATATAGTGGACTATGTACTTGGTCTCCGCTCCAGGATGGCTGAGTACATGAAAAAGGCAACCAAAAACCTTGAGGCTAGCCAGGAACTTCAAAAGGCCTGGCATGACCAAAGGCTGTTCTGACTGTTTACCAGCCAGGACAGAAGGTGTGGGTGTTGGAGCCAGTGGCCCCAGCAGCTCTCCAAGATAAATGGAGTGGACCCCACACTATTGTTGAGCAGAAGGGTGAGGTCACTTATTTAGTAGACCTAGGAACACCCAGGAGTCCCCACAGGGTTCTCCATGTCAACAGGTTAAAACCATATGTGGACAGGGCAGACATGGGCTTGCTCATGGCTACTGATGAAGGGCAGGAGGAAGAGAGTGACCCACTCCCTGACCTGCTCTCACAGAACCCTGACGATGGGTCAGTTGATGGTGCAGCCCTGGCAGGCAGCCTCACTACCCAGCAACAAACTGATTGCAGGCAAGTCCTCAATCAGTTTAGACATATGTTTTCACTGACACCCAGTCAGACCACCTGGTGCACTCATGAAGTGGACACTGGGGACAGTCTGCCTATTAAAAACAAGATTTATAGGCAACCTGACCATGTCAGGGACTGTATCAGGACTGAAGTCCAGAAAATGTTGGAATTGGGAGTTATTGAACCCTCAGATAGCCCTTGGGCTAGTCCAGTGGTCCTTGTACCGAAACCTCACACCAGTGGTGGAAAAAGAGAGATGAGGTTTTGTGTGGACTACAGGGGTCTCAATGCAGTCACTAGGACTGATGCCCATCCAATACCCAGGGCAGATGAGCTCATAGATACTTTGGCCTCTGCCAAATATCTCAGCACATTTGACCTAACAGCTGGCTACTGGCAGATCAGACTAGCTGATACTGCAAAGCCCAAAACAGCATTCTCAACCCCTAGTGGGCATTATCAATTTGTGGTAATGCCCTTTGGTCTGAAGAATGCACCTGCCACTTTCCAGAGGCTGGTGAATACAGTTCTCACAGGTCTGGAAGCCTATAGTGCAGCATATCTAGATGATATTGCTGTCTTTAGCTCCACCTGGGAGGATCACCTGGTCCACCTCAGGAATGTTTTACAGGCCCTGCAAAAGGCAGGCCTGACTATCAAGGCCACTAAGTGCCAGATAGGGCAGAGTCAGGTTGTGTACCTGGGCCACCTTGTGGGTGGAGGCCAGGTTCAACCTTTGCAGAGCAAGATCCAGACCATCATGGACTGGACTGCTCCCACTACCCAGACTCAGGTGAGAGCCTTCTTAGGCCTGACTGGGTACTATAGGAGATTTGTCAAGGGGTATGGATCAATAGTGACACCCCTGAATGACTTAACTTCTAAGAAAATGCCCAAAAAGGTTCAGTGGACAGTTAGCTGTCAAAAGGCATTTGATGACCTCAAGCAGGCCATGTGCACTGCTCCAATTCTGCAGAGTCCTGATTACTCCAAGAAGTTCATTGTTCAAACTGATGCATCTGAATTGGGGGTAGGGGCTGTACTGTCACAATTGAATGAAGAAGGTCAGGATCAGCCAGTAGCTTTCATTAGCAGAAGGCTGACCCCTAGAGAGAAACGTTGGTCAGCCATAGAGAGGGAGGCCTTTGCTGTGGTCTGGGCTCTGAAGAAGTTGAGGCCATACTTGTTTGGTACACACTTCCTGGTTCAGACAGACCATAAGCCCCTCTTATGGCTAAAACAAATGAAGGGTGAAAACCCCAAACTGCTTAGGTGGTCCATTTCCCTACAGGGGATGGACTTTACAGTGGAACATAGGCCTGGGAGTAACCATGCGAATGCAGATGGACTCTCTAGGTATTTCCACTTAGAACATGAAGACTTAACTGGGCAAGGTTAGTTTAATGTCCCTACGTTTGGGGGGGTTGTGTAGGAGAGTAGGATCTGCTTCACATGGGTACCCCCACTTTTTGCTGATGCTTCACTGTTTTTCGACATTAGTCTGGCTGGGGCCCTGCTAATCAGAACCCCAGCCTAGCTGCTTCCTCTCTAAAATGGTTTCCATGTGCCTTAGGCACATCACTGATTGGGATCTGGAGTGCCCTTATAAGTCCCTAGAATATGGTATACTATGTACCAAGGGCATAGGTACCTCAGAGGCCTGCCAGGGGCTGCAGCATGTATTATGCCACCCCTGGAAGGCCATCCAAACTGACACCACAGGTCTGCTACTGCAGCCTGGGTAAGGTGGTGCATGCACCTCTTACTGTGATATAGGTTACCTATATCACTAAATACATACACACATATAAACCTATAAGTCACTCCTAAGGCAGGCCTTATCAATCCTAAAGGCAGAGTGCATGGTTCCTATGTGAGAGGGTGCCCCTGCATGAGCAGGGCCCCTCTGCAGCGTTCGGAGACCATCTCTGATGCTGTTTGTAGTGCAGCCTGACCATATACTCTTAAGCGCATTATATCCTCGCGGTAAAATGCTAACTTTGGAATGGCTGCACCTAAACATGTCGTGTTTGGTGTCAAACATCTTGGAATACTACCCCCCCACCAATCCTGGCAGCGGGGGTAGCATTCCACCCTTCCAGAGGGAAAGACATGTTAACTCTGACTAGTCCGGTAACTTCTTTCCAGAGCCCTGGCATCACAAAATGGATGCTTCTGCCACAGACACGAGTCTGGCCTCCTGCTGCTGGACGAAACTCCGGCAGGGTAGGCCTGGACAATAGGTTTCCTGTCCCAGGGAGGTGTGACCACCTCCCCAGACAGGATAATGTGTATTGGGGCTGGGCGGGAGCACTTTCGGGTGCTTTGAAGTCCTGCACTGGGGGCACATTTGGTGTCCCTGTGCATACCCCAGTTCAAACCGGATCAGGGGCTTGCAGCCCCTGCTTTGGCGCGAACTGGACAAAGGGAAAGGGGTGTAGCCACCCCTCTGCCCTGACCCACCCATAGGTGGGGCCACAGAGTAGTCCAACCCCTATCTTTAGTATAAAGGTAGGAACCCAGTCCTTAGGACTTTAGATTATCCCTGGACGAAACTCTGAAACTGAATCCTGGACCTTCGATGCTCTACTCACGATTAGAGGACAGAAGAATCTCCCTTGGGGTCAAGGAGTGACTCCCCTGCTTGGCAGGCACCAAAGAAGCATCTGTCCGGTTCGCATTTCTGAAGCTCCCGTCGGACGCCGAAGTCATCGCATCACCAGAGGTGGATTGTCAGACTTCCCTGAGGCTACCCTGAGTCTCCCACAAAGCTAAGGCCCGTGGCTATCGTGGGTGACTTGAGACCGTGACCCCTGGACACCAAGCACATTTGCAAGTGCATCCTTTTCTGGGTCTCCCAAGAAGTCGTGCTTTGGGCGCCGAGTAGCCCTAGCCTCCAGCACCACCTGCACTAAAGATCACTGGCCCCCACTCCACGAGTGTCCTGTAAGCCAGATCCACGTGCGACGTCACAAGGCTCCTTTGCGGTCGCTAGCCCATTGGCTAGTAGCCCTTAACGAAGGCCAATCCTTTTCTAGCTTGGCATCCTGGTTGCTCCAGGCCTGCCCTCACTTACTCTTGCTGGGTGAGTTCCACAGACCTTGCTGGTCTGCACCATCGACGATCTACATCTTCACCGAGACTTGCCGTTGCCAAGGCGTGTTGGGTCCAATCCGGTCGCCGACACCTCAGCACTCGACAAACATCGTGTACCAGCTTGAATCCTGCTTCTGGTTGCCGACAACACCTCCTGGACCTCGTGGCTGAAGAGTCAAGACGACCATCAACGCACCTGAAGCACTCGACATCGGTGGGCATCTGTCCATCGCCTTCCTGGTCACTGGCTAGTGACCCAGACTCTGTCCCCTCTGCTTTCAGGTTCTTCAGAACTCCGATCCACTCTTGGATCCACCCGGACACTTTTTTCTTGGCCGCCAGCAGCACTTTGCAGCAGATCGCCATTCGAATCGATGACGAAACCCGACCCCGAAAGGCACCTATGCACCCGGCTTCCCTGGGTGAGGTAACACGAGTACTCCGGTGCTCCCGTGGGTAGAGACTCTTCAAAGTCCTAGATCTCAAAGGGTTTTGTCCTAGTCCTCTTTTAAGTGTCCCTTTCTCTAATTTCCCGATCCCGACTTTCTCCATAGAAGTCAACGGCGTATCGCGGTTGTGTATTTACACTGCACGCGTCTCCCGTGGGTCCCCTGTGTCACTACCTTGGGTGGTTCCTTGTGGTCCAAGCACTTATAGAGGCTCTAGGCCTAGTGTCTAGTTCAGTCGTGGTTCGCATACCACTTTATTGGTATATGGTTTGGTACGCCCCTAGGGCCCAAACGTGTATTTGTGCTATTACTGTGATTTAATAACTTCTAACTTATGTATTTCGAACTCTAGCCTCATAAAGAGACTAGAGGGGTGTGTTTAGCAATAAATACATATATTTTGAATATATACCTGGTGTGGTGCTCTTTCATTTGATCACTCAAGAGATTATAGACTGGTAAAACAAGCTGCTTTACATTCCTTCAAGACTTAGCCTGAAGGCTGCTCTCCATAGCTACCACTAGGATAGCTTTCAATAAGGTTGTCTTTAACCTATCTCCAATAAGGGGTTGTTTGGACTGGTGCAAGGTGCCCACTATAATTAGTGGACAGCATATACCAGGCCAACTTCTCACACTGCAGTAGAACACAAAGGCATCAACTGGCAGGCTGCTCCTGTTGAAATATAACAGGAAGATATTTGAGATCACACTTGAAACATGTCCTAATTTTTCTTTCTACAGCACTAACCATAATTTCTATGACAAAATGAACCCCATCATTTTGTTCCTTTTTAAATTAAATGTTTTAAGTGTTACCAGTTTATTCCAATCAAGATGGCTTCAGGTGTGCCATACTTTTGCCATAAGTAAGGCTGTTAGCACTCTAGTTGTTCTTTAGAACACTCTGGGAAGCTGCAGTAGACCACAAAGGAATCAACTGACAGTCTCTGCCCTTGTTGGATGTACATGTTTTACTGAGAATGTCAGACTTCATTCTCACATGACTGAGAAAGATAATGTGAATTTACAGAAAATATGCTCTCATTTTAGCTTCTGGAGCACCTTCCAAAACTCTATGGGACAAGCATGTGAAAATAGTTTTCTCTCAAACATGATTCATGATATCCCAGCAGAAGGTTTTTCACAGGGTAAAATCACCTTAGAACACACCACAATTCCTGAAATTAGTATGGTACCATCAACAAATGAATTCTAATGTAACTAAAGTCTGTTATCACCCTTTATAGTTCTCCTTTTGGTAACCCTCAAAATCTTTGATTCACTACAATGCATTTCAATGGGGTACTATCATGTATATTGGTCTCAAGATGGCTGCCAGCAATTCCAGGATGAAGTGCTGACAGCCAATCAGATCTCACGATGACATATGTGGTTAGGCTCCGCCCAGATATATATGTGATTTTACTTTAGATTTTCTCAGGAACTACTAAACGGATTTACACCATTTAAGCAAAAGGCACGACACTGAACCAAGGGCTACCTCTTTGCCAAATTTGGTGTAATTCCGTTCAGCAGTTCGGGCTGTAGCTGCGATGAAAGGTTCCTATGGAAAAATGAATGGGGAAAACACGTTTTGGGACCCCCCTTTTTTCTCGGCCCCTGCTTGACGAATCACCCCGAGACTTTCAGGATAGGAGCAGACCGGAGCGCCCCAACAAGTTGGAAACTTTCGCGAAGATTCGTCAACTGGCGCCAACGTTATTTCAAATAGAATGTTGCGGATTTCCTATGGAAAATAGGTCCTAACTATAACTATCTGCTGGCGACCGCCAGTAGATAATATATATATTATCTACTGGCGGTCGCCAGTAGATAGTTATAGTTAGGACCTAGTTTCCATAGGAAAAGCGTTTTTTCTTTTCCCAATAACTTTGGCGCCGGTTGACGAATCTTCACGAAAGTTTCAAAACTTGTGGCCTGCTCCAGTCAGCTCCTATTCTGAAAGTTTCGGGTTGATTCGCCAAGCGGGGGCCGAGAAAAAAGGGGGGTCCCAAAACGTGTTTTCTCCATGTTATTTTCCATAGGAAACTTTAGACAAGGCTACAGCTCGAACTGCTGAACGGAATTACACCAAATTTGGCAAAAAGGTAGCCCTTGGTTCAGAAAGAGCCCTTTTGTTAAATGGTGTAAATCCGTTCAGTAGTTCCTGAGAAATTAAAAAAGAGGTTGGAAAATCAATTTCCCATAGGAAACTTTAGACACGGCTACAGCTTGAACTGTTGAACGGAAATACACCAAATTTGGCAAAAAGGCAGCCCTTGGTTCAGAAAGAGCCCTTTTTTTTAAATGGTGTAAATCCGTTCAGTAGTTGCTGAGAAAATCAAAAAATAAAAGTTTTGATATCTAGAGGCACGGAGGATCCGCGGACCCTCCTGACCACGAGCTTTATTCTAATTGGCTGTCAACACTCCAAACCAGGAAGTGTTGGCAGCCATCTTGTGACTCGGTAGAACCGAGTCACAAGAAAAGAGAAAATCAAACGCAAAAAACAAGAAAAGGGGACAGGGTAGAAACACTCTGACCCCCTAGGCCTGCTCAGGGGTTCCCACAAGGACCCCCAGGGCCAAGAAAAGCAGCCTCCCGCGCTTCGTTATTATTTAGCCCCCGGGTGGGCCAAGTCCCGGGGGCATGCAATAATGTAATTGCGGGGGCCCAGGGAGGCCCCCGCAGCCCCGGGGACCACCGCCCCCTGGGGCTTTCCATAAATATTTGCGGGGGGCACACGGCCCCCTGCAGCCCCGGGGACCACCACCCCCCAGGGCTTCTTATTTTTAATGTGTGGGGGGCCTCCAAGGCCCCCCCAAGCCCTGGGGACCGCCACCCCCGGGGCTTTTATTAATTATTTTGCAGGGGCACACGGCCCCCCCGCTTTCCCGGGGACCACCACAATCCCCCCCCGGGCCTTTTTTTAAATACACCTGTGTGGGGGGGCTCAAGCCCCCCACACGCCCTGGGGACCGCCACCACCCCGGGGCACTAATATTCAAATGTGGGGGTCCGTTACGGACCCCCGAGCCCTGGGGACCACCACCTCCCCAGGGCTGAGCAATAGGTGGGAGGGGGCCGAGCGGCCCCCCTCCTCGAGCCCTTGATGGCCCTGGGGACTGCCACCCCCCAGGGCCGGCTCCTGCAGTGTCCTGGGGTGCCCACCCCTGGGACACTGCTGTTGGCAATGAAAGGGCGGGAGCCATGCGGCTCCCGCCCTGTCATTGCAAACTGCTTTGCTTCATTGAAGTCGAGAGCAGGGAAACCTTCTCTCACTTCAATGAAGTAAAGCAGAATTGCTTTTCCACACGGGGAGCTGCATGTCAGCAGCTCCCCATGTTGAAAAGCAATGCCGGCTCCTGCAGGACGCGGGGAGCCGGCGGGACCGTGGGGGCATTGGGGCTCCCCCCACGGTCCCCAATGGATAGGGCCTGCCCCGGGGAATGGGGTCCCCGGGGCTAGAAGTGGCCCGGGAGGGGGGCCACGCGGCCCCCTTCCCAAAAATAAAAAATAAAATAAAAAAAATAAAGGCCGGCCCCGGGGGATGAGGTCCCCTGGGCCAATAGAGGCCTCAAGAGGGGGGCCACGCAGCCCCCCTCCATAAAAAAAAAATACATGTGGCCATGCCCTGGGGGATGGGGTCCCCGGGGCCGGAAGTGGCCACGGGAGGGGGCCCACGCGGCACCCTTCCCGTTCATATATATATATTTTTTTTAAATGAGGGTCAGGCCCTGGGGGATGGGGTCCCCAGGACCCAAAAAATGTAAAAAGAAGGGGGGCCACACAGCCCCCCTTCTAAAAAATTTTTTTTTTAAAACACCGCTATCGTGCCGGAGGCCCCGCCCCCTCCCAGCAACACTCTGCAAACGCGCTCTGTGGCGCGTTTTAAATTGGGGAATTAATTCCCCTTCAATACTGGGGGTCCCTGGAGGCCAACTAGCCCACCAGGTACCTCCAGTAAGCGCCACAGGGCTGCGTTGCAGAGAGGTGGTCCAGGCCACGCCCCTTTTTACACCTCTCTGCAAGCAGCTCTGTGGCGCTTACTGGAGGTACCTGGTGGGCTAGTTGGACCCCAGGGACCCTCAGGATTCAAGGGAACTGTATCCCCCAACTTAAAACGCACCACGGGGCGTGTTTGCACAGTGGTGAAGGGAGGGGGCGGGGCCTGAGGGGACATGTGTGCCAACACGCCCTGTGGCGCATTTAAAGTTGGGGAATTAATCCCTCTCCAATCCTGAGGGTCCCTGGGGGCCAACTAGCCCACCAGGTACCTCCAGTAAGCACCACAGGGCTGCGTTGCAGAGAGGTGGTCCAGGCCACGCCCCTTTTTACACCTCTCTGCAACGCAGCTCTGTGGCGTTTACTGGAGGTACCTGGTGGGCTAGTTGGACCACAGGGACCCTCAGGATTCAAGGGGACTTAATCCCTCAACTTACAATGCGCCACTGGGTTCCGTTTGCAGAGTGGTGGAGAAAGGGGGCATGGCCTTTGTCTGCCTCTCACCAATCCCACTGCGTGGGGCTTACTGGAGGTAAAAGGTAGGCTAGTTGGCCCCTAAAGGACCCCCAGCAGTGAAGGGGACTTCAATCCCCATCCAAGAGCGTGCCAGGGAGTGCGTTTGTAGAGTGGTGGGCAAAGTTTGGCCTGGTACGAGTACTTACCAATGCTGCTGTGTGGGACTGACTGGAGGTAATAGTTTGGGAAGTTGGCCCCCAAGGATGTCCTCGGGGGCCAACTACCCCTCTTGTTACCTCCAGTAAGTCCCACACAGTGGGATTGCTAAAACGTCTTCAGAGGCCATGGCCCCCTTTCTCTACCACTCTGCAAACGTGCCTCGTGGCAGACTACGGGATGGGGGATGAAGTCCAATTTAGTCCTGAGGGAGTTTGGGGGCCAAGAATCCCTCCTGGTACCTCCTGTAAGTCCTACGCAGCGGAATTCCTGAGCGTTGGTTGGACGCCCAGCACCCTTTCTCCACCACTCTGCAAACGCGACTACTACTTAAAGAAGCATATTTCTGCACCTCTGACTAGGAGGTAGTTTTAATTCCCCTGCCCTATTATGTACTAGGGCCTTACAGAGGAGGTCATGCTAATCACAGGGGTACCCCAACGCATAGTGTTCCCTAGTGTATGTAGGTGTTTTCACTGTATTCTAAGTGTCTTTTAGCATAGCACTGGCTCTAGGCCTGGTTAGTCAGAGTCAGTTACCACCAGTACCCATCTGAAAAAGTTGTGGGCACAGGATGATTTTGCAACAAGGCCTCTTTCTGCTCCTCTGTTGGTTCTTTCTGCACATGTCTTGCTTCTTCCTGCACTTTTCTTCGTCTTTGTGGACTTCTGTTGCTTCTTTCTGCATTTCTTTTGCTTCTTTCTGTGTGTTTTTTCTTCTTTCTTCACATGTCCTACCTCTGTAGGCATAGTTAGAAACTAGTATTTAAAAAACCTTAGAAATTCACTTAAAAAACCATAGGTTTCATGCACGGTATAGTTAGAAATTAGCATTTAAAAACCTTTAAAATTCACTGAAAAAACCATAGGTTTCAGGCATGTTATAGTTAGACATTAGCATTTAAAAACCTTTGAAATTCACTGAAAAAACCATAGGTTTCAGGCACGTTATAGTTAGAAATTAGCATTTAAAAACCTTAGAAATTCACAGAAAAAACCATAGGTTTCAGGGGCGTTATAGTTAGTTGGACATTTTACTCGTACAAAACCAGTGAAATTCCCCTGTTATAGTTAGTTCAGCTAACTATAACTCGCGCCCCGCAATGCACTGCTGATGACGTCACATATTACATCACTCATGACATGGTCAGTGACATCACTGATGACATCACTGATGACATCTCAAATGACATCACTGATGACATCACTGATGACATCATCCATGTGATAATTTCATGCATCTTCTCACACCCTAATATAACTTTAGATACACCCACTCTAGAATACCGACTACCATTTTCAAAACCATAGACACACCAATACCAGTTACTACATACCCACTCACTGATTCCTAGGTCTACACACACGTCCACTCATTAACCCATACAGCCACTCATAGATGCAGACACTTATTAATACGGTACTATCATATGCACTCATACACCTATACAGACACTCACACACCACCACTCATCCAGAGTTGCTCACACACCTAGTCAGTCATGCAAAGAATCAATCACACTTCTATTTACTCACCTATACAGTTATACACACACCACATCACTTATTCATACAGATACTAACGCATACTTACTCTCTTACACAATCACTAATACAAGTACACACTCATCCATACAGCCACTCTCACAATCACTGACTCTCATGTATAGTCATTTATATACTCCAACTCTCTCATACACTGCCTTTTACATATGTAGTTACTTCGACATGTACCACTAAGACATCCATTCACTCACCAACACACCTATACACATACTCACCCACCCATACAGCTGTTTCCACATGCACTCTTGAACCCATACACCCAGTGAATCAACCACTCACACATCTATGCACAGAGTCACACACCTCCCACACACCCACACACACACTCAGGCACCCATACAAATACTCAGGCAACCAATCGATAACCCATATAGACACTCATGTAGCTACTGACCAACACATGCAGTAGCTTACACAACAACAGACAGACTGATACAGACATTCACACAGTTTAGTCACTAACCCATGCATTCAGTAAGACACATTTAATCACTCATTTATACAGTCAGTCACGCATCTACTAAATCCACCATCCAGATACTTATACACCCAGTTATTCTTCAATACACCTTGGCATATATCTAAAACATATTTAAAGTTTATAGAAACACACAGTCACTGCATGATGTCATCAGTGATGTCATTTGAGATGTCATCAGTGATGTCATCAGTGATGTCACTGACCATGTCATGAATGATGTAATATATGACGTCATCAGCAGTGCATTATGGGGCGCGAGTTATAGTTAGCTGAACTAACTATAACGGTGGAATTTCTCTGGTTTTGTACGAGTGAAATCTCCAACTAACTATAACGTCCCTGAAACCTATGGTTTTTTCAGTGAATTATATATATGTATAGGCTGCATCTAGCTTCAGTCTGTATGTCAGTCGTTTTTTTTTGCTTGCTGAGAAAAAGTCACCCTCAACACCCCACCAATTTGTTTTTTTATTTGCAGCTTGATATAGCGCAAACATGACCCAAAGATATTGGAGCGCTTTACATGAGCACCAGTTATGTTACACAAGGACACATTCATACACACCAATTGGAAAAGTCACCACCCTGCACCGCCTTTAAACGTTTTAGCAGGATTTGTTTTTAAGGAGGTGGAGAGGGGAGCAGAATTTTTTTGTTATTTGGCCTCCCAGGGGGCTTGGTATAAAAAGAAGACTGCTGATCAGGACGGTATTTCTCAAATACGCATCACAGACATTTCAACCCAGTGTGAGCCGAGTCTAAGGCTTTAAGACCAGGGTGAAAGTGAAAGCCTATGCCACAGCTGCAGGTGGCTCATTTCCTCTCCACTCCCTCTGAACCCCCCTCCAAAAAAACCCCATATACCATGTCTGAAGTCATGGCCAATTTTTTAGACACATGTAAATATGACTTGACAGTTGCAGTCTCACATTTGTAACTCAGTTCATTTTTCCGCTTGCTTAAAAAAAAGTCTGCATGCCCCTGTCGCAAGGAACAAGAAAACAGAAACTCACCCGCTTCTCATTCCGTCATGGACGTAAAAGAACGCCATATTCAAGGCATGTGATATTTGTTTTAATTGTGTTTGGTCAATCATGTTTAGTTTCAAATCGATATCACGTTTACTTTTAAACCTATATCATCAACGGTGCAATATATTAATATGCAACCTACAAAGTGGTGCAATAAAAAGATGAAATTTGATCATAATATTTTTGTTGAAGAATGTGAAGGTTTACATCTGATTGTGCACTGACCGTAAAGAAATGTTATAGCATAACATATTGTAGTTATATGTTTATTTATGCATGTATTTGTTGTTGTTGGTTCTGTGCCATGTTTACTCTGCCTTTTAATTCCATCAGACCACTAGGGGCATTACCCAATCCCTACTCCTCTACTAACTGTGGGGGGCACAGGGTAAACAATCGTGGATTGTAAAGGGATGGGGTGTAAGATCTAGATGGGACTAAGAGGTGGCAAACAGAGGAAATAGGGGGTAGGAGAGACATCCACAGGAGTGTGGAAATCAGGAAGCTGCTAGTGTTAGCGTGCGTAGTTAGTGAAATGTGGAGCGCTGGGGAAGAGGATTCTGGTGTGGACAGCTGGGAAGATGAGGACTGGGCTGTGTGGAGCTACGTGATGTACTGGAGGCAATTTTACAGGGTAATTGAGTTAATAAATATCTTACTTGCACCGGAAATCATTCTTGTTGATTGCCAATGACCAAGAGCCACTGGAAAGGGAATGCAGACGGGTTTGGCAGTCGCACAAGAGTTGGGAAGGGGGGAGGGGGTCTGAGGTCTTGACGAGACACAAAGGAACAGAACAGGAGAGCAGTTCGGGGGACTGGGGAAGAAATGTGGGAACCGAGGGAGAAAGAGCGGGCAAGGCTTTATTAGAAGACAGAGGTACGTGCGGATGAACGGAGGGAAACGGGGCGTGGGGACATTGGCAGTGGCAGACACGGGGTGCGCAAAGGGAAAGAGAGCTCGTACTGAAACACGGAGCGGCGCCCGTGTCTATAAAACGTTTGCGGGTGATGGCCTGTAAAGCGCATGGCGCGCTACGTGAAGCAGGCGCATTAGTAATTACATTTTAAAAAAATATTTGCAATGCAATAGTGGCCGCCATTGTCCCTGCTCAATAAATAAAAAGTACACGTACTGTGTAACAACCAAGTAAAGGGGCCAGTAGCCATGGGAGGATACAAATGATGACATGGCCGCACTAAGGAGGGACTAACAAGCCTATTAAGGAATCAATTGTCAGCATTTACGAAGGACAAAGACACAAGCCAATGAAAAATATGAGCGGGTCTTCGTCTCCGTACTCTACCTACAACAGATCGCCAGAGCAGCGCTTGCGCGCTGGCTCAGGCTCGACCTAAAAATACACTTGAAAGTCACCGCCTCTTTACATGGGACAGTAATTGAAAACAAATTAGAAAATACTATGCGCCTCCAAAGTTTAACCACACGGTGGCGCCTCTCTGCGTGTGTGGGAATGTGTTACTAGAGAAACACTGATGCCTTTTTTGCCGACACACCCAAAACTTCCTGACACAAGACGTGCTAGGATACAAGTTTTCATAGTGACTCACTATGTTGTCTCGCTCCGACATCCGCCGCACGTGACGTGACCTTCCAAAGCAATGCAGCCTTCAATTTTTTATGCCATCATCCCATAATTAAACTGCGTGCTCAGACAATGTTAGTAGCGCTTCTCCAAAAATTAAAGTCTTACTGACTTTGACATCCATAGACACGTCGCTCACCAACCGCAGCCCATCCCTTTAACGCTGCAGGGAAAGTGCCCCTCACCACGCCTCCGAGTGATATCTTCCCAAGTGGACGGCTCTCCTCCCGATCAAAAGGCCATCCTGCATCACCATTAAAGAATACAAAAGTCAGAACACAATGAAATTGCGTAGTAAATTTATTACTTATGACCGGGAGGGAGACAAACGGCCAACTGCACAAATAACTTTGTCCTCAAGCATGAAGATAGCGGCGCTGCAGAACAGAATAATGTTCCACAGGTTTGTACATAGTGAAAGCAATACAGTTTGCCAGAAACTGCCATCAAGTTTGACCTGAAAGCTCATTTAATGTTTGTTTAAGTTCATAAAATAGACGAGTGCATTAAAATATAGCAATGAGAACATTGACAAGCTGAGCATTAGGGAGCACTGTGACCTTCTTGTTGTTGTTAATAAGATAGGGAGCATAGCAGCCCAAAGCCATCAGTGAACATCCAGAGCGGCCGTCATAAAATGCCTAGGAGGCTCAACCGTCCAATTGGCATGCAAGACAATAACATTTTTGAACCTAGCGGAAAATGAACTAGAAAAGAGCGGTGGATGAACTGAACTTGACTTCGCAGAATCGCCTCGTTCACTTAATTTAAATTCTGTAGTTCATACGCCCATAGCATTAGCACTTTATTATACCCAGGAAACTATGCATGCTTGTGTACAGTTTAAACCAACTCAATTAGAAGTCTGCTTTCCTAGTAGGGCTGGACATTACATGTCCACATGACTGGAATAGAAACAGTCCTAACATTATTTTACCATTTATATAAATGAGTTTTTTTGCAATTTTAAACTAGATCAATTGTTTGACATTTTATGTATTCATGTGGTTTGTTCCTCCCTTTTATGATTTTAAAGAAATCGAATAAAAGTATCTGTACTATTTGCAAAAAGAAGCAAGTCACAGTCCGTCAGTGTGAAAGTAGGTTGAAAATCTGGGGCATGAGGCAAACAGAGATCTCTTAGGAGGTTGCACTTTTGGAGAGATGGGAGAGCATCAAGCTTGGATGGGGTTTTAGTCTAGTTGTACCAGCAGGAGACTGTGAAATGTTGCGAGAAGACACTATGATAGTGTCAGGTTTGTAGAGATCCAAAACTGGAGTCAAAGGTATCACATGTAGTTAAGGTTTATTCAAGTAACTCCACAGAACAACCAGAGGAGCAGCTTATCCTACAAAAGTGATCAGCCTTGACTGCCTAACTTCAAAACTGAACATTTGTTCACCTTTCCACATTCTATATTCAATGGCATAATGCATTCCATAACCTCAGTGTCATTCTACCATTGGATATATGAAGTTCCACATATGGATTGAAGCAAGGGGCACAGAAGTGGGCTCAGGAGCAGCAGTTGAGATGCCAGGAGGCACTTTTAATGGTGGTTGCAGGACAATAACAGTGATAACATGTTAGAGGTTCTGAATTAGACGGAGGCCAGGAGTTGTTAGATCTGTTTAACATTTACTTTTCCAACACTACTCCTTCAGAGTAGATTCTCAATCAAAACAGATCACTTAGAATCTACTTAAGAGAGGCAGAACCGAAAGATGAAAACAATTGAAAGTAGGAGTAATGGAAGATGCCTTCTCTATTTTGGGAAATGTTAGACGTTCTAAATGTCGAATTACATATTCTCATATATTAACGACCTTAAATGTATATATTTTTAGCCAAATTGTAGGGCAATTGTGTTATAAAGAGCACTTTTATCCCCCACCCATTGTTTTAAAGTTTTGTTAGTGAATATGAGCAACCCAACATCCGAAAGAAAGTTCAGGTTTCTTTGGTAAATCATGAAATTATTGCAATATTTAATAAGCTCCCCTCAGTATCTATACCTATTTGGCAAATGCACTATGTGGCCCAATTTTTCCAAACATTTCTCAGTAGGAAAGTCAGCATGAATCCCTATGGAAGAAGTTGCTCCACTCCTTTGCTTCATGTAATTCAAGGAACATATAGGGCCTGATATACAAAAAGGATATTTAGCGTTTCTTAAATTCCAACAACTACTGATTCCCATAATAGGAATTACTAAGTATGATTTGCACACCTTTCCTACAAGCAATTTGCTATTTATAAGCATTTAGTATTTTTAAATAAAAAAATTGGAAATTGCGAATTGGTATGAGTTGCAAATTTCAACTGTTGACCCGGCAGCGAGTGATGACCTCATACATTTCAGGAAGAACATTTACTTTCAACTACACAGCATGGATTGAACTGTTCTCCCTACACACAACTGTCTGATAGCACAGTGCCCAGTCAAGAGCCACAGGAGAAGGAGGTAGGAAGAGAAAGTGGACATTTTGTGACACAGAGCTGGAAATATTAGTGGAGGAGTGTGTCTCAAATATGACATGCTCTTTGGAAAAACATACGTCTGTTCCAAACACAACTAAAAAACAAATTTGGACAAGGATCAAACAATACATTAATACTCTAGGTGTCACAAAGAGGTAAGTGGAATCGGTCAGAAATCACTAATATTACCTCCGTTACTGCACAAAGAAGAAAGTGGCAACCAGAAGAAAAGAAGCTGCATCTACAGGTTGAAAATTACCAAGAAACGCACCAGCCAACCATGTGGAAGAATTAATTACAATGACATTCAAGCCCAAAGCCATCTCCAAAATATCAAATATAGACGCTTCACTTCAGCCCCTGAATTTGATGCTCCAGGTTAGTTATTTACAATATACTTATATAAATACATCGGGATTAAATACTAATTTTTAAAACTTAAAAAAGTAACCCCAGAAGTGTTGATAAAATGTTATTTTGAGAACACTCAGTAGTAGTATTTCTTAAACAAGGTGCATTACAAATTGCGAAATTATTAAAACTCCGCCTCATCCAACTCAAGATTTTACACAGAACTTACCTAACCGGGACCACCCTCAAAAAGATTGGGCATAGAGAAGATCCATTTTGCCTCCGACGCTGTGTGGAAGAGGCCACATTCTATCATATACTATGGGAATGCCCTAACATAGCGCCACTCTGGGGGAAAGCTACACGACACCTACATATGGCTATAAGTAAAGATATTCAATCAACACCAAAATTGGGACTTCTCAACATATGGGATGCAACAGATCTCACCACAACAGAACAACAATGGGCCACCGTGGGGTGCACAATGGTCAAACATAGCATAGCAATGCGCTGGGGAGCCGCGGAGGTGCCGACCTCAAGAGAATGGGCTAAAGAAATGGACAAATGCATGATCGCAGAGAAAAAAGTGTTTAAAAATAGAGGATGTCCCAAAAAATGGGATAAAAAGAGGGGGAAATGGAACACTTACCGAGGAGAGATATGTATGTCCCCAACTACTGAACTGGCGCTGAAAGAAAGACGAGGAGGTGGACACATATGATCATACATGCTTCGGGGGGGTCCCCTCGGTGAAATGGCCCTGGAATTTTGTACATAACTGTGTTATTTCTTTAGAAGCCAATATGACCTGTATTGTTTATTATAAAGTTAATAAAAAGATTTTTTTTTTTAAATTGCGAAATTATTACATTTCAGGATTTCATAGTGTTCAGAACAATGCACTGTGGGTAATGTAGCCCATATGCATAAAAACAGTGTTTAAATACAACACTTTTTTCTTTACATTTCTATCTTGATGGCCTATGTAAAATATCTTGATAATGAAACATATATGTTTGAATTAAGACTCAAACATGAGCTTAAACCTTAATGTTTGATACTGATTTAGTACAGGTAATTTCTAAAACATGCTGATAATTTATATTAAATGACTATTTTCACTGTCTTTTGAGCTAAAACAGCTCAACCTGCTTATACAATACCACCAGAAAAAAAGGATGTTGGTGGAGCATCCTGTGCCACAGAAGCTGAAACTGCTGAAACTGTGATTACCATTCCTACAGATAATGAAAGTGTACCAAGCAGCCAAAACACCATCCCTACATTAGGTGACCAAACTACAACCATTGTTTTCTCAGTAGTAACTCAACAACAACTAGCGCCATCCCTTCCTATTTTAAAAATAGAACAAAGGGCTTTAAGACATACCGTTAGGTCCAGATTGAGAGAAGTCTGGGACAGCTGCACAATTCCATGCACTGGAGCAATCAATGTTGAAAATTCAAAGAAAGCAGGACAGAGCTACCTCTGAAATGAGTAGAAAGATAGCAAAATTAGATAGAACCATTTCTGAAGGTAGCAAAGACTTTGAAGAGTTAGTATATATAAGCTTTATTTCAGCCGTAAGGCCATAAAAGTTACAGATAAAATATACATAAAATATATTACATTATCACACATCGTCTTTAAAACGAGTGAACATTTTCAAAGCATTCTAAACAATGTTTCTGTAACATTGTATAGTACTGACTGAAGAGCAAGAGAAAACCAGTCAAAAACCTATCTCTGTCCCCGAAGTCCTATAATAAAATCTAAACAATTTCATCAGAACCACAATTTACCATGCCAGAGAGAGAAAACTAAAGCCAATGTCAGTTCTGAAGGTTCACATTATGACACTGCCAATCGTTATTTAAAAACATATACATGTGATTTTCAGTGGTTTACATTACTAAGAGCATACAAAGGAGGAATCAATCGCGACAAACTGAGACTAAAACACGGTCATATAAAATACAGGTTACAAGTTTTGGTTATGTATTAAGAAGCAAACTTTGATAATATGAAGACTACCTAATTGGGGTGACCACAAATGCCCTGGGCTTGCAATCTCTGTTTTTTACTCATTTAATTCTACATTGCTCTCACAGTCACAAATTTGGGAGAGAAGTATGGTTGGATACTCAACATTTAAAACCTACCGGTCTAAAATGTCTACAATTCAAGAGAGGCATTAGATGAGCTACACTTTAGGATAGCGGAGATGAGAGCAGTAAGGACTGTGGGACGCTTTTCGGGAGAGAGATAGTAGGGATGCTTCAGTCAGGAGGAGGCAATCAATCCCCACCTGGCAATCAACCCTCACAAGCTATTCTGTTTGCTCTAAGTCTCCAGGTCCAGAGGAGGAACCTAGAAGTGGCAAACACAATCTGCTCATTCGTGTCACACCTTAAGAGCCTGTAGGCCTCCCAGTAGTGTTTTGTACCCATGTTCTTGCACACTGGCTTAATCCACCTTATACATTGCTGGACGTAGCCTGGGCAAAAGAAAAGAAAGTACTCTGTCCACTTGGGAATCATCTAGCAGAAGGGGCAGTTATGGATTGGCGGTGTACTTTTTCCCCATCTGCCCGTTAATGTCCTTAGGGGCAGGCTGCCTTTCCTAAATGTAATGTATAGGCTCTTAGCTTGAGAGGTCTTGATCTTATCCAAGTATGGCTCAAACATAGGTGAGCATTTCAGATGGAGGAAAGTTTCAGAAATGATCCCCTCCTTTACATCGTTCCAGAGTCTAACCAGTGTTGTTTACCAAACAAATCCTTTTTTTGGTGGCAGTGGCCTTGCATATTTTAATTGGGGGTGCCATATACCCTCCATTTAGATGGCTAAATATAAATGCTTGATCTTCCTAAGTCATAGAGTAAGTAAGCTTTTATCTAAGGCAATGAATCCGGCTAATGCATCCCTATAGGGCGCCAGCTCCGCTGTTGTCCAAAGATGTATCCAATATAAGAGGGATTTCAGAAGAGCCTACAGATTCACCTTGTTCATTGCCAGGTCAATGCGTAGGGGTGGCAAGGGAGTGTTTGACGGTAAGCAGAGTAGTGGCCGAATGAACTTATTTTTAGTTTGAACTAAATGAGTCAGATTGGTGTATCACCAAATCTCTGCTCCATATATAACCCCCACTACTGCAGTAGCCCTGTAGACTTCCAGGGCTGGGGTAATCGCACCACTGTGGGTGGCCTTGTGTTTCCTTACCACAGGAGAGCCCGTTTGGTGTAGTATGGCTCTGCTTTTTGCTATTTGGGGGTCCCATGACCAAGTGTCACTTAACCTGACACCCAAATAATTGAATTGATTAATTTGCTCCAGTGGGAACCCCTCCCCCTCAATCCTACCTCTGAACGAGTGACAAGGGTTCAGTGCCTTAAATTTGCACTTAGTAGGATTAATTTCTAGCCCCTGCATTGTACAAAAGGAGAGAAAGAGGTCTAGAAGTGACTGAAGTGACTGAAGGCCCATTGGGGTTCTAGGAAAGAGCAACGTGTCATCTGCAAACATAAGAACTAGAGTACTTTTGTTTGCAGATTTGGGAGTGTTGTGCCTACAATTGCTCAGCCATTTGACCACGCCATTGATATACAGACTGAACAGTGTAGGAGATAGGATGCATCCTTGCCTTACCCTGCAATTTACGGGTATCCTTTCGGTGAAGTCACCTCCCATCAGTCGCGGTCCGTGTAGGAGTGCCGGCCGGGCGGTGACGTGGGGCGGGGGAGGGGCAGGGTGGGGGGTAGTAAAGTACGGATTACGGCCTAATACAGGTAAGTAAACATTTAAATCAATAAAACGAATTTCGTTGTGAGTGCTGCATCGCCAAATGCGATGACAGTTGCCTCTTAATATTCTGTGCTACCATTGTGCCAGCTATGGTGTAGAGACTTATGGCACATGTACCATCATCTGACCCAAACCCTAATGATGGAAATTGATTATAATGTCTGTCACCCATACTATGGTCCACAATTGCCAACATGTTACCCCAAGTATGTGACACAAATGTTGCAAGGTCTGGGCCATGAAATCCCTGACACAGTATGTGTGCACAAGTCATATCTTAGCCAGGACAAAGGTGTGGTTGGGGTGTAACACATATCCCACACAAAACGTCCAATACTCAACAGCACATTGGATGTTGACATGTGCACAATGGTCATGTAACCAATACATGTGATCTCATATTGTGTATTCACATCATACCAAGCACATGAGTGCCAATTATTTACCTCTGCCGTACCAACATTGGTTACAGGCTAAATGATGGAAAGCATGTCAGACATTCATGCCACTCAAACAGCATGTTGTTTGGCCTTCCATCCATGTACCTGTAGTACAGCATCTAGTCAAAGTGTGGACTTCAATGGACTTGGGCGAGCATGTGTGCAGTTTCCCGTAACAATACATGATTCCATCCTAGTATAGATGCTACATATATATTAGTGAGGTGGCATAGGTAACATGTATAATTTTAGATGACATGGCCAGTGGTCTAGTCACATATCCTCATTTGTTTTAGTGAATCCATAAGTCCATTGTCCATGACATTGAGTTACTTGGGTTCAGTCCTACTCAACATTGATATGTTACAGCTGTCACCCTGCATCATGGGTGCAAGGACATCCCTCAGAGTACTGCACATCAGTGAGATGGGGTGACAGAGGAGAGATAGGCAATATGGCATGGTGGTACAAGTAAGTTGTGATTCAACTCAATGTTAACATGGAATTTGTGAAATTAAACCTTTATACCTGTTTACTGCACACAGCTGCTGATTGTTTAGACATGGTCATTTAGGGAACTCTCATGTGTGGCAGGTCTACACAGGCAGTGATAATTCCCACACCAGTGCAGACTGAGGGCCTCATTTACTAGCCCCTGTGCGCTGCCGGGACATCAATTTCATTGATGGTCTGGCGATGCACACTGCAGGGCCATATCTAGGCACCCTGCTTGAGTTTTCATGGCCTTGTAGATATGGAGTGAGACAATGCTGCACAAGTCCTTGTGTGGCCTCGCCCTGCGTTAGGGAGGTGTACCATTATTGTTACAGTGGGTGTTTCCACGGAACACACATGACATGTGACACATTTGTAAACCTGAGAATGTGTCAAAAGGCTACCCCTCCCCAGGGGTGATATAGGGAAGGCGCTAAGATGAGAGATGTATTTATTTCTCCTAATTTTTCCTCCTGCTATGTGTGCTTCCTTCAGTTGTACACATAGAAAGGGGAAATCACATCTTGTGATTGTGTTTGGTGCATGAAGCTGTTCCTTTCTGCATAAAAACACCCATCCTTGCAACACAGGTACCCTTGCACCATGGTGCAAGTGTACCTACGTTCACACATGGCAGACTATTGTGCGCCAGCACAGATGAAAAGGACAGGAATCTGATTAACAAGATGCATTTCAGCACTTTTATTTTGGGGTAGGGCAGCGCAGCATGAAGCTTAGCAGCAATGGCGTACGGCAATTTGTAGTAGTTGAGGCCCTTTATAGGTATGAGTGTATGTGGGACATGGAAGCATTCCACACACGGCAATAATGATACATGCCTGACTCCAGCCCCACAGATCAAATGGCCTGTAGTATACACATTTCAAATACTTTGTAGAGTTTTGTGAGACATAAGGCCAATTTGTAAAATCCCACAAGCATGTATGCACTATGTTGCCAGCATACAGGTCCTTACACATTACTTAAAATGCTGCAGGTATCCATATTTTATCACATGGATTCCTTTTCATTCAACCATTTCTTGCAATATCTCTCTGCAGCATGCTTGTACACACTCATCACATGGGGTAAATATGAGTTGATGTAGTTCTCTGTAACAATCTGTACTGGAAGGTAGGAACAGGCTAATGGGTAGGCCATGGAGCACATGTCCTTGTCTAATTTTCAGTAGGTGATCTATGGTATAGTGGTGTTGGCATGGCCATGTGCAAATCTCTATAAATTTTTTTACAATAGCTCTGTTGAATGTGAGGTAGATCACAACAGTCTCTCTATGTTTCTACTACCTGCCACTGAGTATATCAATGCTGCTATGTGTGCGGCCTGTGTATATGCCATAACAGTGAAGCATTGCTGGGTCACAATACGTGTACTAGCTACATATAACTAGTTTCACTTAGTTGATTGGCCACCGATTGTACCCTCTGGCACATGTCATGTCATGCCCCCAGGAGCACATAGATGGACCATGTGTTCCATTCCATGTGTACATGACAGCATATATCAAAATCTGTCCTCATGTGCACATTGGTACATGGTAATGAGGCATGTTAGTGGCCTTTCCTGTACCCACACACCCACAACCTGGGTTATTTACCATTGTTATCTTAGGGGAATGACTTGCTTCTCATGATGGTTGGTCATTCTACGTTACTTAGATGTAAGTGTGGTAGGCAGGCCATCCCACTTGTGCTCTTAATAGTGAATGATGCATGTAAATGTTGTCAAGTGTGACAAATAATCTTTGTCTGATTCATGTGTCCTTCCTCTCTAACAGCCAACATGACCCCAGCAGAGAAGAAGGCATATAGGCGCAGGCTTGAGAGATACTGGCACATCCAGCATGTGGCAAATGCCTACAGGAAAATGGGGGACACCTATGACAGAGCCACAACACCAGAGAGCTGGATGTTGCCGCTCGGGGATCTGAACCACAGAAGAGGGCAAGAATGAGCTGTCCTGCGGGAAACTGATATGGTCAATCAATCAATCAATCAATCAAGCATTAGTATAGCGCGCTACTCACCCGGAGGGTCTCAAGGCGCTAGGGGGAGGGGGGTCCGCTACTGTTCGAACAGCCAGGTCTTGAGTTGCTTCCTGAAGGAGAGGTGGTCTTGGGTCAGGCGGAGGTGGATGGGTAGGAGTTCCACATCTTGGCAGCCAGGTAGGAGAAGGATCTTCCTCCCGTTGTGGCTCTTCGGATGCGGGGGACGGCGGCGAGGGCGTGGTTGGTTGATCGTAGCTGGCGGGTGGGAGTGTAGAAGGTCAGACGGTCGTTGAGGTATCTGGGGCCTTGGTTGTGGAGAGCTTTGTGTGCGTGGGTGAGGAGTCGGAACGTGATTCTCTTGCTGATGGGGAGCCAGTGCAGGTCTCTCAGGTGTCTGGCGATGTGGCTGTGTCGGGGGATGTCCAGGATGAGTCGAGCTGAGGCGTTCTGGATGCGTTGGAGTCTTTTCTGAAGTTTGGCTGTGGTTCCGGCGTAGAGGGAGTTGCCGTAGTCCAGTCGGCTGGTGACGAGGGCCTGGGTGACCGTCTTCCTGGTTTCGGTGGGGATCCACCGGAAGATCTTCCGCAGCATGCGTAGGATGTTGAAGCAAGACGAGGAGACGGCGTTGACTTGTCTGGTCATTGAGAGGGAGGAGTCCAGGATGAAGCCCAGGTTGCGTGCGTGGTCCGTTGGTTTGGGTGCGTTGCCCAGGGCAGGGGGCCACCAGGAGTTGTCCCAGGCGGAGGGTGATGATCCTAGGATGAGGACTTCCGTCTTATCTGGAGTTCAGTTTCAGGCGGCTGTTCCTCATCCACTCGGCTACGTCCTTCATCCCTTCATGTAGGTTGGTTTTGGCGGTTGTGGGGTCGTTGGTGAGGGAGAGGATCAGCTGGGTGTAGTCGGCGTAGGAGATGATGTTGAGGTTGTGTTGGCGTGCGATGGCTGCGAGGGGGCTCATGTAGACGTTGAAGAGGGTGGGGCTGAGTGATGATCCTTGTGGTACGCCGCAGATGACTTCGGTGGCCTCGGAACTGATGGCATTCCAGGGCCTGTCGCAGGACCCTCCTTTGGCCCACTACCCGTAACTTCCTCTGCCCCACTATCCGGACCCTCCTCTGCCCCAGTACACTGAACTTCCTCTGCCCCACTACCTGGACCCTCCTCTACCCCACCAGAAGTGGCCGAACAGCCAGGTGGCACACAGTCACAGCAATTCATGGACATGGTGCATCAGTGCAGAAGGGCAAGCAGGACATAAACATGAAGTTGGCCGGAGTCCAATTGCAGCTGGCGACACTGCTGCAGATGGTAAAGACTTTGTAGCAGACTATGGACCGCATAGAGCAACAGATAGGCCCTCCCTCAAACTTCCATTTTATAGTATAAACTTCTAGCTTAGGTTAGGATAGTTATCAGTATAGTGGTAGGTTAGTTTTGGTATAGTATTTTAATACCATTTGACCAGTGATCTGTGTTTTAGGTGAGGATATGGGTGGATAATTTGATAAGTGGATGGGGGGTTGATGTGCAGTTTGCGTTTATAGAAAAATATATAACATTTTTAAAAAATACAAAAAAATATATGTTTGTTTATCTTTTCATATTCAGGTAGTTTGTGTATAGCTGTAGTTGATGTTAGTCTAATGTGCAATTGTGTTATCAGGGGGTAGGGGGTTTATGTTTCACCTGTCTGTTGTGATGTATAGAGTAGGATAAGTTAAGGTTAGGTTAGTTTTAAGTTAGGATAGAGTAGGCCAGTTAGATTTGGATAGTTTAGGCATAGTTTCAATAGGTAAGATTAGTGTAGGTTATAGTTTTTAGAATTTTACATAAATAGTGTTTTAAATAACTTTTAAAATAAAGTCTGTTTTACATTTTCACAACTGCTTACTTATTTCATGCTTGCCAGTTGTGACATCTGCTTAGGTTATGTTAAGCACATGCTGTGAGAGTTGCTGCCAGGGCTTGTATACGTGTGTTAGTAGATGGAGCACCTAAGGGTTAAAAATTAGAAGTTTACAATGGAGCCACTTAAGGGATATGTAAACACAATTGAGAGAGGACAAGGGTAAGGCACCGTACCTCCCCACATAAACAATAAACACAACAACCAGGTACGGTGTCAGTGATACACCAGAAAAGAAGGGTGTATCTGAAATATCAGAGCATGGGCTCTGGCACAAGTATGCCCGCTTTGGAGCTAGGACCTCAGATGCCTAACTCATGGGGAAGTCATCCTTAATGGAAGAGGAAACCTCACACACTTATTAGTGTCATGCTTCATCATAGGAATCCTCTCCCCACCCTGGTAAGACAATGCCACCCGGGCGGACTCAACTTCCTCGAAGACTGACTAGTTAGGAGGGAGTTCTTACATAAATCTTACTGGACAACTCCATCGAACTGGGGATCCAGATGAAAACACTTAAAAATACCTTAGAGTTCCCAGGGGAATACTACCTTTATTCATGGAACCCTAGGTAAGATTAAAAACGAAAAACATTTGGGTCTTGGAGTACTATGTCTCACCCCCAAATTATTGTCAACATGTTTCTGCCCACTATCATTAGCCTAAACGTTCTGGGGCATTCGTCAGGACGATGGATCCCTATAAGAAAACTACCTATACTAGGTTGAAATTAGTGTTATGTTATGTTAATGAATTTGTTAAGCGCGCGAATACCCAAGGGTGTCTTGGCGCTGAGCGGTGTAGTATGCCAATATCTGTAAGACGAAAGAAGAAAATGACTATTGCTCAAATAACCAGGTTTTCAAGGTTTTCCTAAAGGCAAATAGAGTTGGAAGGGTTCTGATAGAAAGAGGGAGTGTATTCCAGAGTTTGGGGTAGCTGCCCTAAAGCTACTGCCACACCACCTGGCCTTGAAGTCTCTCGGAGTTGCTAGCAGTTTAGCTCCTTCGGAATGCAAATGCCTTTTTGGGACATATCAGTAGAGTAGGCGTCTCAAAAACATGGGGCCAGTATTCTGAAGTGCTCTATAGGTAATGCAAAGGGCTTTGAAAATAATGCGGTTCCTAACCGGGAGTCAATGAAGCTTATGTAAATGATTTCGGACTGACAAATGCCTAGGGATACCTAACAGAAGATGTGCAGCCGCATTTTGGATCATTTGCAACTTATTGAGTTGTTTTTCAGATAGGCCAATATAGAGACCATTACAATAGTCGAGTTTTGCCATGATCAGAGAAGAGATCACTGTTTTCCTGCTGTCTGTGGGGATGAAGGGTAGTATTTTTTTAATGGTTTTCAGCAAGAAAAAGCTCGATGAAACGACAGCATTTACCTGTGGTTTAAAATTCAGTTTGTCATCGATAATCACACCAAGGTTCTTAGCCTTGGTGACTGGAATGGGTGCCGATCCCAGTTCGTACGGCCACCAACTCTGGGACCAGTTAGGCAGAAAGTTACCAAAGGTAATTACCTCTGTTTTGTCTGAGTTTAATCTCAGACAGTGGGAATTCATCCAAGAACTGACTGCCAACATACAGTCCTTGAAATTTTGCATAGGTGATGCAGAGTTTTTGATAGAGATAATACAATTTGTGTATCATCTGCGTAGGATGTCAGCGCTAGACCGAAAGACATTATGAGTGCAGGCAGCTCTGATACATAAATGTTAAATAATGTAGGGCTTAAGGATGATCCCTGAGGAACCCCACACGGGAGGACGAAAGGTGGAGACTCGTAGCTTCCCAAGGCTGCTGATTGTATTCTGCCTGACAAAAAGGATGAAAACAGTGCAAGTGTTTTGTCTGAAACGCCGATGGAAATTAGACGACTGCCGATAAATCAAGCAGAATCAAGGCAGCTGCTCCCCCTAAGTCCAAAGTTGCTCTAATTTCATCTAAAGCTTGAATTAACGCTGATTCCGTGCTGTGTTCTGCTCTAAAACCAAACTGTGTTTCATCTAAATAGTTATGTTTTAGCAAATAGTCTGTCAGCTGTTCGTTCATGACTTTCTCCACTAATTTGGCAGGTAGAGGAAGACGAGAAATTGGCCTAAAATTATTAGGTTGTGTAGGGTCGAGGTTATGTTTTCTCAATAGAGGCACTATAGATGCCTTTTTCCAAATAGTGGGGAAGACACCATACGAGAACAAAGCATTACAAATTTTGGTAAGGCAAGGAGCCAACACCTCGGGGGCTCGCTTGAAAATGTTAGGGGGAAGAGGGTCATGGGGGAGCCTGATTTAGCCTGTTGAATACGAGTGGTAATTTTTTCATTCGTGACTAATTCAAAATTAGAAAAGCTAACGGCATTGGAAGAGCCAACACTAGTGAGGGTGGGATTGTCTGGGCAAGTGTTGGTGTCAAATAAGTCATAAATTTGCTTTACTTTCTTTAAAAAGTGTTGTGCTAGAGAGTCACAGAATATTTGTGATAGTTCAATAGAGTTTGTTTCAAGAGGACCTGATAGTTTTGTAACCACTTGAAAGAGTTCTCTAGTGGAGTTCTTTGCCAGATTAATTTGTTTGGTGAAATAGGCACTTTTTTCTGAATTAATTAGGTTTTTATATTCAGTCAAAAGTGTTTTATAAAGGGTGAGGTCCAGGGCATTGTAATCCTTTCGCCAACGCCTTTCCTGTCGCCTACATTCTTGTTTTTTTGCCCTGAGGGATTCTGAAAACCAAGGGGTAGTAGGTGATTTTCTTTTGTTGGTAGTTTTTTTCAGAGGGGCTAGCCAATTATTGAATTGTGAAGAGGCAATTTCTGCGTGCTAACTAAATAGAGGTATGGTGGATTCCTAATTAAGTCCTACCATAATTGCCTGCCTGTAGTTGGAACACTTGTTCTTATTACCTACAGTAAATGAAGAACAGAAATAAAAGGTGCATTAGTTAATCAAAAAAACTAAACCATACATCTAGTACTTTAGTATCTGGTTAGGCTCAGGACATCTAAGGTCAGTGTGGTGCCTGTGATCACTGTCACTAGACAAACACGTGTGAACTCTGTCAAACGTGGTCTCAAAAAGAAGGATGAAACCCTTCATGCCCTATAGTGTTAATGCCGCTAGCCCATGTGTCACTAGTTCTAGTATTCTATCTTGATTCTTATCACTAACTTAAAAAGCATACGTATCTTACCCTCTGGTCAGGGTGCTACCATCCTCAAGGTCACAGAGAGGGCGGGGTCCTTTATAGTCAAACACTGATATAAAAGATACAGGTAAACAATGGTGAATTAGTGTCAGATGTTTACTATAAACCCACTGATCGCAACAATTTGTTGTGGTTCGACAGTTTCCATCCGTGCAGCCTACGGGAGAATCTCCCTGTGGGTCAATTCCTTAGATTAAGACTCAACTGCACCGAAAAGAGTGAATATAAGTGTTAGACCTGGCACCATTGGCGTGGGTCTCCCTTCCATTTTTTCGCTGTTGCCTCCTATGTTTTTGCTATGTTTTGCTGGTCTAGATGCTTTGGGCACTTTGCCACTGCTGTTCAGTGCCAAAGTGCAAGTGCTCCCTATTGTAAATGGTTGTATGGATTAGTGATTCCATGATTGGTTATTTGATTTACTTGTCAGTCCCTAGTACAGTGCACCATGTGTGCCCAGTGCCTGTAAATCAAATGCTGCTGGTGGGCTTGCAGCACTAATTGTGCCACCCCCAGAAGCAGCTTGTAAAATATGGCTCAGGCCTGCCATTGCAGAGCCTGTGTGCAGTCTGGGACTGCCATGTCGACTTGGCAAGTGCACACACTTGACAGTCCCCAAACCTTCCCTTTTCTGCATGTTAGCCACCCCTAAGGTAGGCCCAAGGTACCCCTGTGGGCAGGATGCATTGTATGTGAAAGGTAGTACAATTCCTGGTGTGTGTGGCATGTCCTGATAGTGAATTACAGCCAATTTCGTTTTTCACTATTGCAAGGCTATCTGTTCCCATAGCCAGAATGGGGAGTTAGTTTATAACATCTTACAAACATAACTGACCCTAGGAACAAGATAGAAAAATAAAGTTTAGTATGGCTGAACTCAGAATGTTAAAATACATCTTTTAGTGTGGGTGATTTTTACATTCTGTGTTTGAAAATACCACTTTTAAAAAGTAGGTATTTTCTTGCCTAACCATCCAGTATGCCTCTGCTAGGTTTGTGTATTCCATGTCTGGTTTGTGAGTGACAGGGGGCTGGAGAGGGTTTTGGCTCCAGCAGTCTGATGAGTCAGGGCTGGGCTGAATAGGACCTGGGTTGAATAGAGAGTAGGGGGAGGAGATTTCCTTTCACTTGCCTGAGCCTACATATAATAGAGAGTAGGGGGAGGAGATTTATTTTCAGCTACCTGGGCCAGGTGTGCTTTCAACAATGCTGTCTCCACCTCCTGCCAGGAAGCTGCACCAGGGAGGACAGAACTGGTTTTGGCTGGGTACAGACACTCTCTGCCTTCAGAGACAAAGGATTTGTGTGTATAAAAAGGGGGACCCAGACCCCAGAACTTTAGATCACTTCTGGGAAATCAAGAGGAACCTTTGCCAAGGAGAAGAAACCGGAGAAGCTGAAGGAGGATTACTGCCCCTGTGCTGTTAGCTGTTTGGGGTTGGCCTGCAGTGGTTACTTTTTGCCAAGGAAAGGAGAAAAGGACTTTGCTGTTTGCTTTGTCATCTTGAGGAAGATCTCCAAAGGCTTGAAATTGAGCTTGCCTCCTGTCTGAAGTCTCAGGGACACAAAGACTTCACCACCAGCTCCCCTGAATTTCCTTGCTGGGAATGTTAACCTACAGAGAGGTGCCTGCTGCTGTTTAGGACCTCTAGAGACTGTTTGTCGCTGGGAGCTGGAAGCGCGACGCAACGGCGAAGAAGCGTGTCACATCCGCACCGAGACCCGATGCATCACCGAGCCACGGGGAAGAAACGTGCCGCCTCTACACTGAGTCCTGACGCATCACCGAAAACATCGTTGCAGCGCCTGCCGTGCGGCTGCAAAAGTTCACGCATTGGACCGGATCGTCACATTGCATCAAGCCCGCCATTTTGTCGCATCGCACCGGATCGTCGCATCGCGGCACCATCTTGTCGCATCGTAACCGGAACGCAGTAAGAAACTGACGCATCAACTCCCCACACAGTAAGGAAGCGACGCATCACCTCCCCTGCGCTGTAGTAAGGAACCGACGCATCCACTCCCCTGAGTGTAAGGAACGGCGCATCACCTTCCCTGCGACCCTTTTGTTTGTTTTGCATGACACATCTGAGGTACGTTGTTGGAAAAGTGTTGCATTTACAACTTGCATTAAACTTAACTATTTCTACCATTTGAAAGTCTTATTTTTAATATTGTATTGTGGATTTTTGTCGTTTGGTCTTGTTTAGATAAAGAATACTTATTTTTCTAAACTGGTGTGGTGTCTATCTGTAGTGTTTTCACTGTGTTACTGTATGTGTTCACAAATGCTTTACACAGTGCCTCGGAGATAAGCCTGTCTGCTCGTGCCAAGCTACCAAGGGGGTGAGCAGGGGTTATTTTAGGAGTGTATCCCCCTTACCCTGACTAGAAGCAAGGGTCCCTATTTGGACAAAGGTGCAAATCATTGCCAACTAGAGACCCCCATTTCTATCAATAAGGAACATGCTAAAAAACGAGCCCTTAAACTCGTTGAAAAACAATACCCAAAAAGACTGATAAAAGCAGCTGACAAGAGAGCTCTCAATAATAACAGGGAACTACTGCCGGAGAGCTGGAAAAGACCAGCAAAAGATAACATAATCTGTGTTTCAACATATAACACTTTGTCCAAGCCTTTCCAAAAAAATAATAAAGAAAAATTGGAACATACTGACAACCGGTGGCTTGAGGATGGAAAAACCAATGTTCTCCTTTAAGAAAAGGACTAGTATGAAGGATTTGGTGGTACATACACGCCCCAAAAAACGCTGTCAGACGAATACACAACAAACACTCTGGAACCAACCCCCCCAGTAGGGAATTGTAGTGCATGCCCTATGACAAAAAAAGCAACAGAGTTGGATATTGGCTTAAAGACTCCATGGAAATTAAAAAATGTAACGAATTGTAACACCAAAAATGTGGTTTATATCGTTAGATGCCCATGTAAATTACTTTATGTGGGCATGACAACAAGGAAGATACGTACAAGAATTTCCAAGCATCGCAGCACCATTCAGCGCAAAAGAGAAGCCACAAAACTAACACAACACTACCTAGAAGCAGGTCACAATGATAGCGACATGGAGTGGTACATTTTGGAAAGATTGACACAAACACGCCCCGATATGAGTGGACCCCTGTTTCTGTTTGAACAGAGATGGGTCTATAGACTACGCACTGATATACATGGTTTAAATGACGATATTCCCTGGGGCTGTTTAAATAACAACTAGTGAATGGGTACCACACCATACATGTACACGGTGCTGAGCAAACAGGACTGGACACACCTGTGGGGTTTGAGTAACTTACCTGCCGCCAGAATGCTTAGTTGAGAATGAGAGCTGAAATAGGCAGTAGTGGGAAGATCCCAGAATGTGAGTCCAAATAACACAGAGTTAACGGTTCCAAGACTGACACATCGGTGTCTGCTACCGGAACGAGAAAAAGAAGACAAGTGATTTAAGGTTGGAGACCCAGAGGTAGCTGTCAGTGCATCTGGCAGGGCGTGATGACGATAGACAGCGCTGTAATTGGTGCTTGTCTGCATTGTAACAATAAAGCTTTAGAATCTTGAATCAATTATAACAGCTTTACAAGTGGCCAGATGATCCTGTGGATACAATTAGCACAGCCACCTTGACTTATGATAACAAACAGATAAGTATATATGGAAAGGAACATGTCCTTATGATTCTTGAATGCGCCATAAATCACACCGTACCGCGTATTAGCCTATCAGGACTACAACTCCCAGAAACAGTGAGTTTCCTCCGCCTGATTGAGACGCAATGACGGTGTCAGGGACACGTGGTCGGAAGCGGCTGTTTTAAGTCGCAGCCCGCCATACCGCCAACTTGAATTTCGGCACAGAGCGGGAGTAAGATAGGTACAATGGCCGGGAGGTGCCTTTTGATGAAGTAAGTGAGGACCCACCATACAGAGGGATTATGAGTGCTGTCTAAGTGTGTGTGTGAATTACGCTTTCGACTACCAAATAATTCGCTTCACCCCCACGGATTCGATTTGGCTAAGTGAACGTGAGAGGTGGTTTCACGTTTGGCAATTTAGACTCGATAGTCATGGGCGATTGTAAATGTGTCATCTCATAAAACTGACTTGATATGTCTGTAACGCGTGGTCACCCACGTCCCCTTATGTGTGGTGTGAAAACTTAATAACTATGATAGTATACCAGCGCAATTGTGTGAAAGGGACGATGAATGACGATGAGAGGATCACTGCTTGTTTAACGAATGATATCAACAGAGACCCTTCTATTTGCTGCTGTACGCTAACAACAAAGAGCTATAATAGATACATTATGCATCGGAGCATTCTCAAGACAGTCAGCCTTTATATAATATGCACATCTAGCAGTCAGGTGAATACTTGGCGACCTTTGAGAATTGTATGAACCCTGCAGCTATAGGCACTATAATTAGAACATACAAAATATGGAGATAACTATGCGCCTGGCTTCTGATGAGTAAGGGCTTCATGAATAGCTGGTTTGGTAGTATGCACGTAATGGCAGAAATGTTGTCCTAATTTCCTGCAAACCTAACATAGACTCACGAGATGGCTTTTGTGGTTTCTCTTTTCTTTCTTTTATATCAGTGTTTGACTATAAAGGACCCCGCCCTCTCTGTGACCTTGAGGATGGTAGCACCCTGACCAGAGGGTAAGGGACATATGCTTTTTAAATTAGTGATAAGAATCACGATAGAATACTAGAACTAGTGACACATGGGCTAGCAGCCTTAACACTATAGAGCACGAAGGGTTTCACCCTTCTTTTTGAGACCACGTTTGACAGAGTTCACACGTGTTTGTCTAGTGACAGTGATCACAGGCACCACACTGACCTTAGATGTCCTGAGCCTAACCAGATACTAAACTACTAGATGTATGGTTTAGTTTTTTTGATTAACTAATGCACCTTTTATTTCTGTTCTTCATTTACTGTAGGTAATAAGAACAAGTGTTCCAACTACAGGCAGGTAATTATGGTAGGACTTAATTAGGAATCCACCATACCTCTATTTAATTAGCACTAATTTCAACCTAGTATAGGTAGTTTTCTTATAGGGATCCATCGTCCTGACGAATGCCCCAGACCGTTTAGGCTAATGATAGTGGGCAGAAACATGTTGACAATAATTTGGGGGTGAGACATAGTACTCCAAGACCCAAATGTTTTTTCGTTTTTAATCTTACCTAGGGTTCCATGAATAAAGGTAGTATTCCCCTGGGAACTATAAGGTATTTTTAAGTGTTTTCATCTGGATCCCCAGTTCGATGGAGTTGTTCAGTAAGATTTATGTAAAAACTCCCTCCTAACTAGTTAGTCTTCGAGGAGGTTGAGTCCGCCCGGGTGGCATTGTCTTACCAGGGTGGGGAGAGGATTCCTATGATGAAGCATGACACTAATAAGTGTGTGAGGTTTCCTCTTCCATTAAGGATGACTTCCCCATGAGTTAGGCATCTGAGGTCTTAGCTCCAAAGCGGGCATACTTGTGCCAGAGCCCATGCTCTGATATTTCAGATACACCCTTCTTTTCTGGTGTATCACTGACACCGTACCGATTTGTTGTGTTTATTGTCACTTAAGGGATATTCAAACGTCAATTGTCACTGTACATGACACTCTTGCTGTCAATGGACACACAGGCCAAAACAGGTATTAATGTAACGTTGCACTGTGTGTGGATGTGATACAGCATGTTTTGTAAGCATGATGAAGTAAAACCTTTGTGACTAATCTAGGATGTGTTTGGTGCCACACTGATGGCATTTTCTTACACACTCTCCCTAGCATTTTCTTACACACTCTACCAAATTGTAGTAGCATCACTGTTGTTTCCTGGCTAGTATGCATGGTTGTCTCAGCCACCTGGCCAGAACCAACATTAAGGGGCAGATTTACTATTTTTCACGTTCCGAACTGCAGCAGCCGCAAATGCTGCCCTGCGCTGGGCTATGTGAAAAGGAGAGAGGAGGAGAGTGCCCTATTTACTAAAAAGAGCACTCTCCTCCCCTCTCACTAGCGTTGGTGCTGAAATCAGCTGCCGTGCACCACGGAGACACCTTTGCGTTATGGTGCAAGGGTGTCTCTGTGAGTCTAGCATAGGTATTGTAGAGGAAGGTTAGCCTTCCTGTACAAAATACCATGCCTAGACAAGATGCAAAGCTTTTCCCACTTTGTATTCATGCTGCACAGTACAGCACGCATGCATAGTCGGAAAAGGAAGGAGAAATGAAACCATTTCTCCTTCCTTGTGCCTAATTTAAAAGGGTGCAGTTTTCTCACGCTAAACCCAATCTACTTTATTTAGTAAAATGGATTTAGCATGAGTAACCTTGGGTGGTTGCATGGGAACGCCCATGCTTCACACATGGTATGCCCCCATGGCGCTAAGTAATGTAAAGCAGCGCCATGAGCTGCTTTGCATTACTTTTCCTTTATTTCCAGCGCTAAACAGCGCTGGAAAGTAAGTTGGAAAAAAAGATTTTATATCAATTTGTGTCACTTTTGTGGCGCAAACACGGCACAAAATCTTTGTAAACCTCCCCTTAGTCTTACCATTGACTGATTAACTATTGATGCACTACATGCTTTTGACGTTGGATTACGAATTGCTAGTCTTTTAGCAGTTAGGGATCACATATACTGTTTTGCATGCACTGTGCATATTTACCCCTGGATCTCAGACCCACATCATACTTTAGATGTCAGATATTGCCTTGAGAGTCAGCACATCCACCATGGACTACTTACTCCACTCATGACCAGAAATCCAACATGATGATAACTGAAACTAGATTTATTTACACGTCAACCAAGGAGCAACTGGTAGTCCATGGGTCAACAACCCCAAAATAGTAAGTTAGCCATTGGATGTCCAGACAGAGTCCATGGGCGATATATGTCATGGGACATGTTGAGGAGAGGAATGTTTGAGTGAGGAGGAAGATCCAATAACCAATATGAAAGAAAGTCCACATAGACAGTCCACACATGGATAATAACAACAGGTGGGCAAGCAAATGGAAGACAGTACATGTTGAGAAGGACACTGGCATGGGCATAAGCACAGGGCATTGGAGAAACTGGCCATGTGATACAAAGATATGCTACCGGGCAGCTTTTCTATGCTAAGAACTGAAGTGCACATCTTCGTCCTCTGATGTGTGTGGTGCCTCACGTGAAGGTGATGTTGAAGCTCCTGGAGCCGATGGAGGCATACACACATCAAGGGTTGAAGATGTGGACTCCCAGTTCCCAGCAGCATTTCCCAGCGCCAACCAGTAAGGCAGCAAAGCACTGAGAATGACTTGCTGGTTTGCCAGCAGAGCAGTAACATCGCAGTGGTAGGCACCCGTTGTTGTGATGTGGGAGTCCTGCTTCCTCTCCATGGACTCCAGGATGTTACGTATTGCCCCCAGGTTGTTGGCAACCTTGCTGGTGTCACTTTGGCTGGGCATTTGCTCATGCCTCTGCCTCAAAAAACTGTTTGAGGGTCCTCAGAGTCCTGTGTTAGGGGTGGGCTGGCAGATAGTGTTTGGTGTATGAGAGGTAGATCATGTGGAGACCCCGCAATGCTGTTGGTCCTTCTTGTGACCAGAGAGGGTGTTTGAATGGAGTTGAGGATTTCCTGGAGGGTTTCTTGATCGAGGCTTGGCAGTCTGTCATCCTCCGCAGGATCCACATCCAGGGCGTGCAGCTGGTCAGGAGTAGGTGTTTCATCCTCTGAAATGGAATAGATTCATGTTGTTGGAAATCCTTGTCAGTTGCTCACAAGAGTCATAAGGTTGACAATCATGGCCTCATTTACACATTTGTGGCGTAGGTCAGCATTGCAAGCATCCTGCAGTCCAGCACTACTTCAAACAGAAAATAACTTGACTGCCTCATATCTATGGGATTCTGTGCATTCCTGTCCTGTTCCATGGTGCTTGTGCACAAATGGGATGCCATGCAACAATGCAGGCACCCTTGCACTATGGTGCTAGAGTGCGTGCGTTGTTATGATGGTTGTTTTTGTGCAGGAAGGGGCACCTTGCTGATCAAAAACAAGATATGGAGGCTATTTCCTTTTTCTCTTTGTGGTTCTGAATGCAGCATACATAGCAATAGGCAAATTAGTGGTGAAATGATGTGATTTCTCCTTCTTGTACCTTCCCTACACCTCCCCTGGGGAAGCATCAGATATTGAAGCATTTCCGGGTTTACAGCTTGTTGTAAATCGGGGATTGTCTGAAATGCCATGACTGTTATCTGGGAACACCTACCATGAGACCCATGGCGCAACTCCCCATTGTAAGGTGGGGAAATCAGCAACTTGTGCTGCATTGCCTCTCTCCATGTCTACAAGGCCATGAAGAGTCACACAGAATGGCTTTATGTGGCCTTGTAGATATGTGTAAGCCCAGTACGCAGCAGCAACATCTTTATAAATGAAGCTCCAGCGGCACACTGGGCTTGTGAATATGCCCCCAACTATTTGGACGAATTAACACCACTACTATGCACATCGCACCATAATCCCCAGGAGGCCAGCATTCCCTGTGACCGGTACTCAGCCCTCCACACCTGTGGAAGTGATGTAGCTTGGGAAATTAATTAGTTATGCACCAGCAGTCTGCCATTCTCATAGTACACCACAGCACTCTGCCTTGTTGTGGTGTCTTGCATGCACTCTGTGTATACAAGTGGCCAGGGGTCTGTACTTCACACATGTCCTCTACACAGCTTCAAATCTTGATACACTGCAGGAATGTATGAGGGCCTGTTCTTAGGATGGCTTTCTGATTTGTGGATACTGATGTGATTTAAATACACACACACTTGACTTCATTTTAGTGGGCAGTGGACAGGGTGAAGCTACTCTGAGGGGATGGGCCCAGTGAAACTATGTCGATTGCTAGCACGGACATTTCGTCATTGGAAAAGTAGTTTATCTTCAGAGTATCGCACATTGTTTAACTCAGGCCCCCTCACTTGGACTGTACATGTCTCCTCTGGCATTTCTTATTTTAAACCAGGTACACAACTTACTGTTACACACTGATGTACCGCAGATCCTACATTGAGTCTCATGTGCCTACAATACCAACAATATGCGTGGCCATCTCTAATAGACTGACATAGCAGCCTGTATTTAAGGGCTCTGGGTCAACCAGAACCCCACATGTTAGACGTGCTGGAATTGGTGACATGTACCTAGCCAGGTTTGTCGCACAACTGGGGCCATTCACCTCAGCCTCCTACCATCCCTTACTCAAGGGATTTGTGGTGGCAAACTATTTCTTCCTATACCTTGACTGGATCCCTGTTTCACATCCTCCGACTTTGACTTATGTGGCATGGTGAGACAGTTTGCCTCCAGACTCCCTCCTGCCACATGCTCCATTTTTCAACCAGGGCAACATCATGTGTAGGATGTAGTGCTCTAATGGGCTCCTCTCTGTCATGCCCTACCAAGTACAACACAAGTGTGAGACTGTCAGACACAGCAGTGCATGTGTATTAGTGAAACTACTTTGCTGTACACATATGCCTCCTCACATCCTTCCTATGCAATGTCTCCACACACACTGGAAGTTGTACGTGCTCAGCCTGCGCCAACAATGCACAGCACTACCAGAGGACCCCAAGGGCCAAACACTGGGCATCATTTACAAGGTTTTCGCGCAGGGCAGCGCCGCAAGGAATCTTGCTGCACCGACCTGCGTCAAAAGGAAGGGGCCTGAATGCAACATATCTATGAGATACAGCGCAATACTGTCCTTTTCCCCTGTGCTGGCCACATGGTCTACCATGCGCCAACGCACGCACCCTTGCGCCATGGTGCAAGGGTGTCTGCGTTGTAGGGGGTATTGTCTTTTGTGAAGGAAGGGACACCTTACTGCACATAAACCATCACAAGAGGTTTTTGCCTCATTCTATGTGTGCTGCAGAATGCAGCACACATAGAGAAAGGAAAAACGAGGAAAAATTAAGGTATTTCTTCTTGTTGCACATCCCTTACGCCTCCCCTGGGGATGGACAGGAATCTGACGCATTTCCAGGTTTACAACACCTAGTAAATCTGGGAATGCATCAGATTCCATAGGTGTTGCTTGGAAACACACAATGCAACACTCATGGAATTCCCCTTTCACGCAGAGTAAAGCGAAAGGGGGCCATATTTACAAGGCCATTAAAGGCCACGCAGGGTGGCTTTACGTGGCCTAGAAAATATGGGCAGGCACACTGTGCCGCCGGTGACTCAAAAAAAGAGACAGCCCGCCGAAGCATTGGGCTTGTAAATAAGCCCCCTGGTGTTCATCACTTGCATTCACACCCAGGTAGTTATTACAAACCCAGTGTGCCCCCAGAACGTCACTTTTCTTGACGTTCCAGAGGGTCACAGTGCAGACCCAAAACTTGTAAACCAGTCTAAGTCACATAGACGTAGAGTAAGGCAGGCCAGCTCTTTGTACTGCTTTGCCTTAATCCATACCTATGAGGCCATTCAAAACCACGCAGGGTGGCTTAGCGTCACATCACAAATATGATTGAGATGCCTGCACCACCAGAGTGTAATTAAAAGCCACAGCACAGGTCTCTGGTGACTGTGGTCCCATGTTTTTGCATGGTGTTTGGGACTTGTAGTTCTGATGACTCATGTTGTACATACAACTACAAGAGGCAGTTTACAGAGGTGACCGTGGACTGGTACCGCACTTCACACATGGAAGTGAGAAACATGATGGAGCTGGAGGGAGGTGTGCAACATGTAACTGGGCAGTGTGACTGACATTTATATGATGCTTAACAGTACATGACCCACATACCCGCCCTTTGCCCTGCACATGGCGTAGTGAAGCGCTAGTACTTAGCTGCACTGCACAACATGACTTTTTTGCACACATTGTCTCTTGTTGCTACTTACTCTGTAGGTCTTGCTGTTTCTCATGGTCTACACCATCTTGTCCTGGAAGTCCTGCCACCAACTCCTCTGGGATGACAGCTGCCACCCGCTCCTCCAGAGCATCCAGCTCCTCTTGGTGCGCTGGGCTCCCTCCTCCGGTCTGCATTGCTGGCTTCAGGTTGTTTGCCATTTTTTCCTTTGTCCTGAGCTTTATGTCATGCCAGCGTTTCTTCAAGTCGGTCACTGTCCCCTTCGCTTGACCCACACTTATGACCTTAGTGAATGTGAACTATCAAATGGCTTCTTTCTTTGATAATTGCAATTATGAGGTGACAAGCAGCTGGTGTTGGTGCTCTGTCACCTCAGTGATCAGAATCTCATTCTCTTCCTTACTAAAATTTACTTCCTCTTCCCCAGGAAGTCTGTCTGGACATCTTAGCTGGTGCTGGGGTTGTTGGGGTTGTTGTCCTGCCTGCTGGTCTCTTCTCCCTGCTCCATTTTTAAACAATTTTTCATGTTACATGCAGTGAAAAGTGGTGCAAAGGTTGTCTGGCTCGCGTTACGTGACATTATTCTGCCTTATAACACTTTTGCAGCTGATGTGTCATTTTTTGTTTGCGCCATGACACCTGCGTCATTTTTTTTCACGTAGCATGCAGCTTAAGACATGGTGCGCTATACCGTAAATATGACACATCCATGTTGCAAAAAAATGTCATAGCATTTTGTAAGTGATTTTGAGGCAGCGATGCATCACTTCTTGTAAATGAGGCCCTCAAGGTGTCTCACAGTGCATGTTCCATGTAGAACTTTACTTCTGTGTGGCCCAGTCTGTTCACCCTAACTATAGCTTTCCTATGTACAGTGATCTTTTAATTCGGTTTGATAAGAAATGTTTAACCGCAAACTTGGAGATTCCCTAAGACACGTTTTGCCAGATAAAGCCTGGCAGAATAAGTCTTCGGAAAACTGCCCTTAATGTCAGAATTACCTTCGGAAATCAGTGCAGAGAAAAACTTATTATAGTGTGATAATTGAGTCCAAGAATTACCGAACCCCGCGGTATTGGTCATTTTCGGTGCAGAATAAAAAATGCAGTGTACTGCATAATATGTGATGAAAACCTTAGGGGGATATTCTCAAGGACTCATTGCCGATTTAGCTTTATCGCCACGAAAGTGGCGATAGATTAATCGCCCTATTCACAAGCCTGCGCTAACAGCCAACATCGTCAGTTTTCCAGCGATAGCTGGCGCTAAAAACATCGCCAAGGCTGACAGCGACAACTAACGCAAATGATATGCAGAGTAGGAGTTCCCGTGCAAAAACTCACAAAAACACCACTCCGCGATATTCTCAACGACCAGCCAGATCTGCGATGCGGCCCAAAAACAGGCGATAAGGCACGTTAGCAGCAGGGACTTAAGACCTGCTTTTTTCTGGTCTTAAGTAGGACGAAAACCTGCAGTAGAAAGGGAGCCCAGTCCAGAGCCACATCTGAAGACCAACAGATGCCATGGAGCTACTAAGCATGCAGCTTGGAGACTGTTAGATTTGGGGGACTCTAGTTGGCAGAGGTAGGTACCTTTGTCCAAATAGGGACCCTTGAGTCTAGTCAGGGAAAGTAGGTACGCTCCTAAAATAACCCCTGCTCACCCTCTTGGTAGCTTGGCACGAGCAGACAGGCTTAGTTCAGAGGCAGTGTGTAAAGCATTTGTGAACACATACAGTAATCAAGTGACAACACTACAAATGGACACCACACAGGTTATATATTTATAAAAAACAGGTATACTTTATATAGATTTATCACAAGACCATAAACGACAAAAATAATCCACAATACTGTCAAGAATGCTTAGTTCTGATCAAAAAGGCTTAATTCAAGGTTTTGTGCGAGTCGGTAGCCTTCTCCGGCTACTGCGATGTAAAGAACAAACAGAGTCTATCAAATCCTGCTGACCGCGTCGATACGGGCCAACACAGCGTAGACGGACTCGGTCACAGTACCTTTTACTTGAAGCGGAAGGCACGGGCGTGCGAGCCGGACGGCTGAACGTCGCAGTCGCGATGCAAAAATGGAAGCGTTGCAGGACGTGTTGTCCCTCGATGCGGTGCAGGCAGCGGCTCATTGACGGAGTCGGTGAGACCAAGGCCGTGCGTTGCAGGGCGAGACGGTGCTTCGATGCGGTGCTGGCAGGTTGCGGTGCGGCAACGGAGCCGGATTCAGGAGCTGGCGTCGATCAGTCCGGACAGCGGTGCGAGTCGGGCGGTGCGTCGCGAAGCTTGCGAGGCGGTGCCCAACTCCGGTGCGGTCATAGGACTCGAACTCAGCAACAGTGACCGTGTTGGTCGGACCAGATGGATTCGGTGTAGCGAGGCGTTGCAAGGTGCGGTGCTCACAGGTTATGGTGCAGGCAGCGGCTCGTTGACGGAGTCGGTGAGACCAAGGCCGTGCGTTGCAAGATGCAGGCGTTGCTCGATGCGGTGCCAACAGGACACCGAGCCGGTCGGGAGAGTCGGTCACAGCTCCCTACCTCTGTAGCCACTGAAACAGAGTTTCCAGCAGCAATTCACAAAGGGGGTTCACAACAGCAACAGGGAGAGGAACGACCAGGGACTGGGGGGACAGGGGGAGATGGGCACAATGGCACACATGCACAATTAAGCACAGCACAACTGCAAACAAACCATGCCCAAGAGGAACAACACCAACCAAGACCACAAGTCACACAAGTCGGCAATACCACACCACTGAACAAGCACAGAAGTGAAAACCACACTGCCTGAAAGGGAGAAGGGTGAGCCAAATCAGAGCTGAAGGGACATCTCACACACAATGCAGCACACACACTTAGGAAGCAGAGCACCCCAACATCCAACAAAATGTGGTACAAACACCAACATATGCACAACCCAACACAGGACACAAGTGCACCCGCTTGTGGCCTGTAAATGGCCATATGCATCTAGCAAAGCACGAAACAGGGACATGATAATGCACAAGTACCAACCCACAGCCCTGATGGGGCAGCAATGCATGTAAGGCAGGGACCCAGATAGGCCCTGACACACACATTGGCATACAAATAAACACTCGAAACAGTTGGAGACAAGTGAACGTGCGGAAACGTTATCAACAATTGCGTGTCAGTACGGCCAAGGGAAGTGCCACGACATGCAGACCAATGCAGCAGCATGTCTGAATGAGGAACGTTGGAAAGCACCCATGTCCATTTAGTAAAATGGATTTAGCATGAGTAACCTTGGGTGGTTGCATGGGAACACCCATGCTTCACACATGGTATGCCCCCATGGCGCTAAGTAATGTAAAGCAGCGCCATGAGCTGCTTTGCATTACTTTTCCTTTATTTCCAGCGCTAAACAGCGCTGGAAAGTAAGTTGGAAAAAAAAGATTTTATATCAATTTGTGTCACTTTTGTGGCGCAAACACGGCACAAAATCTTTGTAAACCTCCCCTTAGTCTTACCATTGACTGATTAACTATTGATGCACTACATGCTTTTGACGTTGGATTACGAATTGCTAGTCTTTTAGCAGTTAGGGATCACATATACTGTTTTGCATGCACTGTGCATATTTACCCCTGGATCTCAGACCCACATCATACTTTAGATGTCAGATATTGCCTTGAGAGTCAGCACATCCACCATGGACTACTTACTCCACTCATGACCAGAAATCCAACATGATGATAACTGAAACTAGATTTATTTACACGTCAACCAAGGAGCAACTGGTAGTCCATGGGTCAACAACCCCAAAATAGTAAGTTAGCCATTGGATGTCCAGACAGAGTCCATGGGCGATATATGTCATGGGACATGTTGAGGAGAGGAATGTTTGAGTGAGGAGGAAGATCCAATAACCAATATGAAAGAAAGTCCACATAGACATTCCACAAATGGATAATAACAACAGGTGGGCAAGCAAATGGAAGACAGTACATGTTGAGAAGGACACTGGCATGGGCATAAGCACAGGGCATTGGAGAAACTGGCCATGTGATACAAAGATATGCTACCGGGCAGCTTTTCTATGCTAAGAACTGAAGTGCACATCTTCGTCCTCTGATGTGTGTGGTGCCTCACGTGAAGGTGATGTTGAAGCTCCTGGAGCCGATGGAGGCATACACACATCAAGGGTTGAAGATGTGGACCCCCAGTTCCCAGCAGCATTTCCCAGCGCCAACCAGTAAGGCAGCAAAGCACTGAGAATGACTTGCTGGTTTGCCAGCAGAGCAGTAACATCGCAGTGGTAGGCACCCGTTGTTGTGATGTGGGAGTCCTGCTTCCTCTCCATGGACTCCAGGATGTTACGTATTGCCCCCAGGTTGTTGGCAACCTTGCTGGTGTCACTTTGGCTGGGCATTTGCTCATGCCTCTGCCTCAAAAAACTGTTTGAGGGTCCTCAGAGTCCTGTGTTAGGGGTGGGCTGGCAGATAGTGTTTGGTGTATGAGAGGTAGATCATGTGGAGACCCCGCAATGCTGTTGGTCCTTCTTGTGACCAGAGAGGGTGTTTGAATGGAGTTGAGGATTTCCTGGAGGGTTTCTTGATCGAGGCTTGGCAGTCTGTCATCCTCCGCAGGATCCACATCCAGGGCGTGCAGCTGGTCAGGAGTAGGTGTTTCATCCTCTGAAATGGAATAGATTCATGTTGTTGGAAATCCTTGTCAGTTGCTCACAAGAGTCATAAGGTTGACAATCATGGCCTCATTTACACATTTGTGGCGTAGGTCAGCATTGCAAGCATCCTGCAGTCCAGCACTACTTCAAACAGAAAAGAACTTGACTGCCTCATATCTATGGGATTCTGTGCATTCCTGTCCTGTTCCATGGTGCTTGTGCACAAATGGGATGCCATGCAACAATGCAGGCACCCTTGCACTATGGTGCTAGAGTGCGTGCGTTGTTATGATGGTTGTTTTTGTGCAGGAAGGGCACCTTGCTGATCAAAAACAAGATATGGAGGCTATTTCCTTTTTCTCTTTGTGGTTCTGAATGCAGCATACATAGCAATAGGCAAATTAGTGGTGAAATGATGTGATTTCTCCTTCTTGTACCTTCCCTACACTCTCCCTGGGGAAGCATCAGATATTGAAGCATTTCCGGGTTTACAGCTTGTTGTAAATCGGGGATTGTCTGAAATGCCATGACTGTTATCTGGGAACACCTACCATGAGACCCATGGCGCAACTCCCCATTGTAAGGTGGGGAAATCAGCAACTTGTGCTGCATTGCCTCTCTCCATGTCTACAAGGCCATGAAGAGTCACACAGAATGGCTTTATGTGGCCTTGTAGATATGTGTAAGCCCAGTACGCAGCAGCAACATCTTTATAAATGAAGCTCCAGCGGCACACTGGGCTTGTGAATATGCCCCCAACTATTTGGACGTATTAACACCACTACTATGCACATCGCACCATAATCCCCAGGAGGCCAGCATTCCCTGTGACCGGTACTCAGCCCTCCACACCTGTGGAAGTGATGTAGCTTGGGAAATTAATTAGTTATGCACCAGCAGTCTGCCATTCTCATAGTACACCACAGCACTCTGCCTTGTTGTGGTGTCTTGCATGCACTCTGTGTATACAAGTGGCCAGGGGTCTGTACTTCACACATGTCCTCTACACAGCTTCAAATCTTGATACACTGCAGGAATGTATGAGGGCCTGTTCTTAGGATGGCTTTCTGATTTGTGGATACTGATGTGATTTAAATACACACACACTTGACTTCATTTTAGTGGGCAGTGGACAGGGTGAAGCTACTCTGAGGGGATGGGCCCAGTGAAACTATGTCGATTGCTAGCACGGACATTTTCGTCATTGGAAGAGTAGTTTATCTTCAGAGTATCGCACATTGTTTAACTCAGGCCCCCTCACTTGGACTGTACATGTCTCCTCTGGCATTTCTTATTTTAAACCAGGTACACAACTTACTGTTACACACTGATGTACCGCAGATCCTACATTGAGTCTCATGTGCCTACAATACCAACAATATGCGTGACCATCTCTAATAGACTGACATAGCAGCCTGTATTTAAGGGCTCTGGGTCAACCAGAACCCCACATGTTAGACGTGCTGGAATTGGTGACATGTACCTAGCCAGGTTTGTCGCACAACTGGGGCCATTCACCTCAGCCTCCTACCATCCCTTACTCAAGGGATTTGTGGTGGCAAACTATTTCTTCCTATACCTTGACTGATCCCTGTTTCACATCCTCCGACTTTGACTTATGTGGCATGGTGAGACAGTTTGCCTCCAGACTCCCTCCTGCCACATGCTCCATTTTTCAACCAGGGCAACATCATGTGTAGGATGTAGTGCTCTAATGGGCTCCTCTCTGTCATGCCCTACCAAGTACAACACAAGTGTGAGACTGTCAGACACAGCAGTGCATGTGTATTAGTGAAACTACTTTGCTGTACACATATGCCTCCTCACATCCTTCCTATGCAATGTCTCCACACACACTGGAAGTTGTACGTGCTCAGCCTGCGCCAACAATGCACAGCACTACCAGAGGACCCCAAGGGCCAAACACTGGGCATCATTTACAAGGTTTTCGCGCAGGGCAGCGCCGCAAGGAATCTTGCTGCACCGACCTGCGTCAAAAGGAAGGGGCCTGAATGCAACATATCTATGAGATACAGCGCAATACTGTCCTTTTCCCCTGTGCTGGCCACATGGTCTACCATGCGCCAACGCACGCACCCTTGCGCCATGGTGCAAGGGTGTCTGCGTTGTAGGGGTATTGTCTTTTGTGAAGGAAGGGACACCTTACTGCACATAAACCATCACAAGAGGTTTTGCCTCATTTCTATGTGTGCTGCAGAATGCAGCACACATAGAGAAAGGAAAAACGAGGAAAAATTAAGGTATTTCTTCTTGTTGCACATCCCTTACGCCTCCCTGGGGATGGACAGGAATCTGACGCATTTCCAGGTTTACAACACCTAGTAAATCTGGGAATGCATCAGATTCCATAGGTGTTGCTTGGAAACACACAATGCAACACTCATGGAATTCCCCTTTCACGCAGAGTAAAGCGAAAGGGGGCCATATTTACAAGGCCATTAAAGGCCACGCAGGGTGGCTTTACGTGGCCTAGAAAATATGGGCAGGCACACTGTGCCGCCGGTGACTCAAAAAAGAGACAGCCCGTCGAAGCATTGGGCTTGTAATAAGCCCCTGGTGTTCATCACTTGCATTCACACCCAGGTAGTTATTACAAACCCAGTGTGCCCCCAGAACGTCACTTTTCTTGACGTTCCAGAGGGTCACAGTGCAGACCCAAAACTTGTAAACCAGTCTAAGTCACATAGACGTAGAGTAAGGCAGGCCAGCTCTTTGTACTGCTTTGCCTTAATCCATACCTATGAGGCCATTCAAAACCACGCAGGGTGGCTTAGCGTCACATCACAAATATGATTGAGATGCCTGCACCACCAGAGTGTAATTAAAAGCCACAGCACAGGTCTCTGGTGACTGTGGTCCCATGTTTTTGCATGGTGTTTGGGACTTGTAGTTCTGATGACTCATGTTGTACATACAACTACAAGAGGCAGTTTACAGAGGTGACCGTGGACTGGTACCGCACTTACACATGGAAGTGAGAAACATGATGGAGCTGGAGGGAGGTGTGCAACATGTAACTGGGCAGTGTGACTGACATTTATATGATGCTTAACAGTACATGACCCACATACCCGCCCTTTGCCCTGCACATGGCGTAGTGAAGCGCTAGTACTTAGCTGCACTGCACAACATGACTTTTTTGCACACATTGTCTCTTGTTGCTACTTACTCTGTAGGTCTTGCTGTTTCTCATGGTCTACACCATCTTGTCCTGGAAGTCCTGCCACCAACTCCTCTGGGATGACAGCTGCCACCCGCTCCTCCAGAGCATCCAGCTCCTCTTGGTGCGCTGGGCTCCCTCCTCCGGTCTGCATTGCTGGCTTCAGGTTGTTTGCCATTTTTTCCTTTGTCCTGAGCTTTATGTCATGCCAGCGTTTCTTCAAGTCGGTCACTGTCCCTTCGCTTGACCCACACTTATGACCTTAGTGAATGTGAACTATCAAATGGCTTCTTTCTTTGATAATTGCAATTATGAGGTGACAAGCAGCTGGTGTTGGTGCTCTGTCACCTCAGTGATCAGAATCTCATTCTCTTCCTTACTAAAATTTACTTCCTCTTCCCCAGGAAGTCTGTCTGGACATCTTAGCTGGTGCTGGGGTTGTTGGGGTTGTTGTCCTGCCTGCTGGTCTCTTCTCCCTGCTCCATTTTTAAACAATTTTTCATGTTACATGCAGTGAAAAGTGGTGCAAAGGTTGTCTGGCTCGCGTTACGTGACATTATTCTGCCTTATAACACTTTTGCAGCTGATGTGTCATTTTTTGTTTGCGCCATGACACCTGCGTCATTTTTTTTCACGTAGCATGCAGCTTAAGACATGGTGCGCTATACCGTAAATATGACACATCCATGTTGCAAAAAAATGTCATAGCATTTTGTAAGTGATTTTGAGGCAGCGATGCATCACTTCTTGTAAATGAGGCCCTCAAGGTGTCTCACAGTGCATGTTCCATGTAGAACTTTACTTCTGTGTGGCCCAGTCTGTTCACCCTAACTATAGCTTTCCTATGTACAGTGATCTTTTAATTCGGTTTGATAAGAAATGTCTAACCGCAACCTTGGAGATTCCCTAAGACACGTTTTGCCAGATAAAGCCTGGCAGAATAAGTCTTCGGAAAACTGCCCTTAATGTCAGAATTACCTTCGGAAATCAGTGCAGAGAAAAACTTATTATAGTGTGATAATTGAGTCCAAGAATTACCGAACCCCGCGGTATTGGTCATTTTCGGTGCAGAATAAAAAATGCAGTGTACTGCATAATATGTGATGAAAACCTTAGGGGGATATTCTCAAGGACTCATTGCCGATTTAGCTTTACCGCCACGAAAGTGGCGATAGATTAATCGCCCTATTCACAAGCCTGCGCTAACAGCCAACATCGTCAGTTTTCCAGCGATAGCTGGCACTAAAAACATCGCCAAGGCTGACAGCGACAACTAACGCAAATGATATGCAGAGTAGGAGTTCCCGTGCAAAAACTCACAAAAACACCACTCCGCGATATTCTCAACGACCAGCCAGATCTGCGATGCGGCCCAAAAACAGGCGATAAGGCACGTTAGCAGCAGGGACTTAAGACCTGCTTTTTTCTGGTCTTAAGTAGGACGAAAACCTGCAGTAGAAAGGGAGCCCAGTCCAGAGCCACATCTGAAGACCAACAGATGCCATGGAGCTACTAAGCTTGCAGCTTGGAGACTGTTAGATTTGGGGGACTCTAGTTGGCAGAGGTAGGTACCTTTGTCCAAATAGGGACCCTTGAGTCTAGTCAGGGAAAGTAGGTACGCTCCTAAAATAACCCCTGCTCACCCTCTTGGTAGCTTGGCACGAGCAGACAGGCTTAGTTCAGAGGCAGTGTGTAAAGCATTTGTGAACACATACAGTAATCAAGTGACAACACTACAAATGGACACCACACAGGTTATATATTTATAAAAACAGGTATACTTTATATAGATTTATCACAAGACCATAAACGACAAAAATAATCCACAATACTGTCAAGAATGCTTAGTTCTGATCAAAAGGCTTAATTCAAGGTTTTGTGCGAGTCGGTAGCCTTCTCCGGCTACTGCGATGTAAAGAACAAACAGAGTCTATCAAATCCAGCTGACCGCGTCGATACGGGCCAACACAGCGTAGACGGACTCGGTCACAGTACCTTTTACTTGAAGCGGAAGGCACGGGCGTGCGAGCCGGACGGCTGAACGTCGCAGTCGCGATGCAAAAATGGAAGCGTTGCAGGACGCGTTGTCCCTCGATGCGGTGCAGGCAGCGGCTCATTGACGGAGTCGGTGAGACCAAGGCCGTGCGTTGCAGGGTGAGACAGTGCTTCGATGCGGTGCTGGCAGGTTGCGGTGCGGCAACGGAGCCGGATTCAGGAGCTGGCGTCGATCAGTCCGGACAGCGGTGCGAGTCGGGCGGTGCGTCGCGAAGCTTGCGAGGCGGTGCCCAACTCCGGTGCGGTCATAGGACTCGAACTCAGCAACAGTGACCGTGTTGGTCGGACCAGATGGATTCGGTGTAGCGAGGCGTTGCAAGGTGCGGTGCTCACAGGTTATGGTGCAGGCAGCGGCTCGTTGACGGAGTCGGTGAGACCAAGGCCGTGCGTTGCAAGATGCAGGCGTTGCTCGATGCGGTGCCAACAGGACACCGAGCCGGTCGGGAGAGTCGGTCACAGCTCCCTACCTCTGTAGCCACTGAAACAGAGTTTCCAGCAGCAATTCACAAAGGGGGTGAAGTCCAATGGTCCTGGGACTTCGATCAGGGGGCAAGCTCTCTTCCAAGCCCTAGGAGATCCTTCGCAAGTTGATGAAAGTCACAGCAAAGCAAAAGTTCCTTTCTCCTTTCTTTGGCAGTCAGGCAAACCACTGCAGGCCAATCCCCAAGCAGCACTTCAGGCTTAGGGATAGTCTCTCCTCAGTTTCTTCTTGATTCCGCTCCTCAGCAAAGGTTTCTTCTTGTTCCCAAAAGTGATCTACTTTTCCTGGGGTCTGGGTGCCCCTCTTATACCCTGATTCTCTTTGTTCTCTGGAGGCAGAGAGGCCTTTGCCTAGCTTAAACCAGTTCTGTGCAGCTTTGGAGCACTCTGTGTACATGACTCCTTCTTTCCTTTCAGAATGTGGGGCAGGGTACTCAGACGCCCGGCAGGGGGTGGAGCCAGCATTGTGGCAGGCAGGCACAGCCCTATTCAGACCCAGATGCAACTCCTCCCTCCACTCTGGATGCAGATCTCTCTATTCAGCCCTGGGCTGCCTCACCCTGTCTCCTGTGGCCACCCCCAGCCCCTGTCACGCACAAACCAGACACACAATACACAAGCTGGCAGAGGCAGGCTGGATAGCTAGGCAAGAAAATACCCACTTTCTAAAAGTGGTATTTTCAAATACAGAATGTTAAAACCAACTTCACTAAAAGATGTATTTTATCATTCTGAGTTCAGGCATACTAAACTCGAATTTCTACCTAGTTCCCTGAGTCAGTTTAGGATTATAAGATGTTATAATCAAACTGCCCATTCTGGCCTATGGGGAACAGGTAGCCTTGCAATAGTGAAAAACGAAAATGGCTGTAATTCACTATTCGGACATGCCACACACACCAGGCATGTCCCACCTTATCCTTACAATGCACCCTGCCCGTAGGCCTACCATAGGGGTGTCTGATATGAAGAAAAGGGAAGGTTTGGGGACTGGTAGGTGGGTGCACTTACCAAGTCGACATGGCAGTCACAGACTGCACACAGGCTCTGCAATGGCAGGCCTGAGACACACTTTACAAGCTACTTCTGTGGGTGGCACAACCAGTGCTGCAAGCCCACCAGCAGCATTTGATTTACAAGCCCTGGGCACACTTAGTGCACTGTACTAGGGTCTGACAGTAATTCAAATAAGCCAAACATGGAGTCACTAATTCACATCACAATTTACAATAGGGAGCACTTGCACTTTGGCACTGATTAGCAGTGGCAAAGTGCCCATGAGCATCTAGTCCAGCAAAAACATATCGACAACAGTGGAGGCATTATGAAAAAAATGGAAGGGAGACCCATGCCAAGGATGCCAGGTCTAACAGAGACCCAAGAGGGCCACAACACCCACCGCCACCACCCCCAGGACCCCTCCCACCTCCAGTCTGCATTGCTGCTTTCCGGTTGTTAGCGAGTTTCAGCTTGGTTTTGCGCTTCTCATCATTCCAGCGCTTCTTGCAGTCGTCCACTTCCCTTCTCTTCACTCCGACTGCATTCACCTTGGCCAAGATGGACTGCATATTGCATTTTTAGTTGCCAATGACACAGTGGAGGTGATGAACAGTTGTTGGTGGTGTTCTATCACCTCCGTGATCAGGATCTTGTTTTCCTGCGGACTGAATTGCGGGTTCCTCTTCTTCTCCTTGCCCCTCTCCTTCCCCGAGGTCCCTGGCTGGTCCTCCGGGGGGTTTGTGGGGTTCTGGTTGGCCTCTGTAGTTGCTCCAGCTTCCTCCATGGTGCTTCTCAGTTGTTTGGGGTTTTTTTTTTTGCAGCTTTTATGGTGATTTTTCCCGCCTGACGTGGGAATAGCAAGCCTGGCGCTGCTTATCGCTGATATTTTTATCGCTGTTGGGCCCATCACCACTTTTTTCACGTTCGGGTTTCCTTTTTTATCGGCGTCCCGGTAATTTTAACGCGGACATTTGACACGTTATCAGGGAACTATCGCCTGTTGCCGGCGTGTTGAGAATACGCCGTTAACACGGCGTTAGTTTCCCGCGATAGATGGCGTTATGTAAAATTGCGTTAACTTAGTTTGGCGATAATTATCGCCCGTTCTTGAGAATATGGCCCTTAGGGGGATATTCACAAGAACGTGTGCTAAACATCTCCAAAAAATGTTAACGCAACTTTACACATCGCAGCCTATCGCAGGAAAATAACCCCGTGTTAACGCGGAATTCACAACACAGCGGTACCATGCAATAGTCTTACGAAAACGCGGCCAATGTCCGCGATACAACCACCTCGACGGAGATAAAAACACAAACCACAAAACCAAAAAACATGCGATGAGCCCATTCGCGAGGAGGCAAGCAGCGATAAACAGCGCAAGGCCCGCAACACATATACGGCATGCGGGAATAAGCACAACAAAAGCAGGAAAAAGAAAGACAAACCAAACAGAAAACAGCGAAGCACAATGGAGGCAGTCGGAGCTAGCACACAACCCCACTAGCACCATTGGCAACAAAACATTCAACATGGCAGGCCATCGTGGACAAGGTGAATGCAGCCGGAGAGCGGAGGAGGACAATGGCAGAAAACCAGAACAGCTGGAATGATGCGAAACGCACAAACAAGCAGAAACACGCCAACAACCAGAAGGCAGCAATGCACACCGGAGGTGGGAGTCCAGCGCCACACCAGGAGCTGGATGACATGGAGGAAATGGTGTCCACCACATCAGTCTGGAGATGGTGGCAGGAGTCGGGACCGGAAACTGCTCAAAATCAACAGACACAACAGCAACAGGGAGAGGAACGACCAGGGACTGGGGGACAGGGGGAGATGGGCACAATGGCACACATGCACAATTAAGCACAGCACAACTGCAAACAAACCATGCCCAAGAGGAACAACACCAACCAAGACCACAAGTCACACAAGTCGGCAATACCACACCACTGAACAAGCACAGAAGTGAAAACCACACTGCCTGAAAGGGAGAAGGGTGAGCCAAATCAGAGCTGAAGGGACATCTCACACACAATGCAGCACACACACTTAGGAAGCAGAGCACCCCAACATCCAACAAAATGTGGTACAAACACCAACATATGCACAACCCAACACAGGACACAAGTGCACCCGCTTGTGGCCTGTAAATGGCCATATGCATCTAGCAAAGCACGAAACAGGGACATGATAATGCACAAGTACCAACCCACAGCCCTGATGGGGCAGCAATGCATGTAAGGCAGGGACCCAGATAGGCCCTGACACACACATTGGCATACAAATAAACACTCGAAACAGTTGGAGACAAGTGAACGTGCGGAAACGTTATCAACAATTGCGTGTCAGTACGGCCAAGGGAAGTGCCACGACATGCAGACCAATGCAGCAGCATGTCTGAATGAGGAACGTTGGAAAGCACCCATGTCCAGCCCGGGGGAGTCCATCACCAACACAAGTCATTGCCAACCCGCGTATGTTGTCCGCGCATGGATCAGGAGTCCAGGCCAATGCAGCCATGTCCACTGTCGTCTAGGGACATGTGACCAGATCCCCAACATGCAACCAGGCGTCGGGACACGTGCAATGGGTCACATGCAGTCCTGGCTGCAGGTACCTTGTCACTCGTCCATGAACGCGAGTGCAGCAGCGTAGGCCAACATTTCCAATGCGAGATCGTTTTCCACCACATCTGACATGTCGGCGACGTAACCCATCAGCTGTCCCGGACAGATGTGCTCACTCCAAACCCTGGCCCCAATATGCACGAAAGCCCAATCAGGGAGCGGCTCAATGTGGTCACTGCACACGACGACTCGTGCAATCTCCCAGGTCCAGTTCCCAGCATGCATGCCAAACATCCAGGCATGCCATAAACGGGCATCACGGTGACACTCCTGGTCGTGGTCCAACAGGGGGCGCACACACACGTCGAAATCCAGGTCAAATACCGTAACGTTGGAGAGGCAGACATCCATGGACCACTCGAATATGCATGAGCGACAGTGCAACACAGGCTGAACGCAGGTGACGTTGGCAATGCGGAAGCTCAGCCTGTAACTGATCTGCAGCACTGCCAATGGCAGTGCCCCCAGTACATGCAGCAGACGTGCACGGTACAGGTCCACGTGACTGGAGTAGAGCATGTGTCCGGGATGGTCTGCCATTGCGTCAGTGGCTCTGCTTGAAGCGGCACTGTGAGGACCTGCGCCAGTCCTGTGGATGAAACGCCACAGCTCGGAGCAATGAGCAGTGTCTGTGTGCAACGGGTGCAGGCCTGGGGTGTGGTGGGAGTACGAGTGAAGGCCATTTCACGCACGCAAACTACGACCAAGGACTTCTGCGTGTGGGATGTGAACACGTTGGCCTCACGTCTGGCAGTGCGTAGTGTGGGAGTCGCCTGGAAATGCTATCCTATCTGTCATGGGGTGCTGGGCACATGCAAGTCACATCTAGGAGCTGCAGATATGCTACCGCCCGATAGTGCAGACAAAGGACCATTCATCCCTACAGTAACTTCACCATCTGCATGCATACAGGAGATGCACAGAGGCCTATCGTGGGTGAGGTGGGATGTCTGCGACCCAGGGAATCATGGATGACATGCCTAGCACGTGGCACATGAGCGGCATCACTGTGTGTCACGTTGCCTCACAGCTGCTCCTCCCTCCCACGAGCCCCCACACATGTGTGCGCTGCGCAGTTGTATCACGTGCACTCCTACGGCACACCATTGTCATGCCTGTCCGCGCATGTCCAGCGGCATGCCAACAACACCTGTAAGCTGGCCGTTGAGGGTGTGCGGCCATGTGAGTGTAGGCCAATGGTCTGGACAGGGCGGACACAGGTGTACAGTCCATGGCTGGCTGTGACCGCGCAGCTATTGGGGCCAGACACCTGACTCATGCAGCCGCAGGACTGATACACATAACACTTGGCATGCATGTGCCAAGACCCCGAGCGATCTTGCGCTCCTACATTTCCCCGTACGTGCGGGCCCGCCCTCTGGGTGCATGCTACATTGCAACATCGACTACTGTGGCCCTGGTGGCGACAGCACCCCAACACAAGGACACACTTACCTCACTTCCTGTTCAAGGCCAGACCAGAGCCACGCCCTGATCCCCCTGACGAATCAGCACACCCCTGCGCTGACCTGGCGTACGCCGGACCAGCACACGCCGCTTGTGCATGCAGGGGGGGGCGGGCGAAGCTACATGTCCAAGGTCTCAGCCACTGCTGAGGTGACATGGTATCATCCGCTGAAGACAGCACACTATGATGTTGCAGGGCTCGGGCCCATCATGCTGACATAATGACCACACGGACACACTTGCTTAGATGTTGGGAATGGTCATGGGCACGTGCGCCCAGCCACTTTTATTAGCAGGCTCACATGTCGAGTGACACCTGTGTTGGATGTGTGTGGGGTGTGTGTACACCAGCCGTCATGGAGTGCCTGGTGCAATCAAAAAACGACAACAGTGTACATCGTAAAGGACACAACCATTCAACCGTAAAGGACCCATGACCTGAGCTGCACAGGGTTAGTGGCCCCGGATGCACAGCGTCCTGCACAGGCCTACCGCCACGGGCCGCTGACTTGCGGTGCACTGGGGCAGGGTCACGAGAGCAGAGCAGGTTCCCGTAGATGACTAGGGGGGTTGTCGCGGAGTGTCTCGGTGGACAGTGGAAGGTGTACCCCCAGGGGATGATGCTGAGGGCAGAACCACGCAGAAACAGTCACCATGGTGGAGATGAGTGGAGCAAACACATGTCGGACACGAAGTCCATCCCAGCCAGATGATGGTGATGCAGACAACCCCCAGGCCATGGACTCAGATGCCACCAAAGTTCAACCAGAGAGTGCCCATGAGTCATTGCGCACAGAGTTAGTGGCACCAGTGCTGATAGGGAATGCCGCCTGCGATGAGGCGTGTCCAATGGTGTGGACGACTCCATATCTTACCCAGGACACAGTTCCACATGTGTGGCCTACTGGACCGCAGTGTAGGCCTGAGGCAGTGGTCAGCAGGGGCCATTCACCGAGTGTTGCCGGCTTAGGTTGGATGGTCCCACCGGCCTGCGTAGTTCAGGTTCAGTGGCACCACGGGACGCGGACTTGCGGTGAACAGGGTTTGTGGCACCAGGTCAGTTGTTGCTAGTGTTCGGTCACCTCCGTAACGAGGATCCGGCTTTCATTGGGACTGAACCGCATCTTCCTCTTACTCCTCTCCGTGCGTTCACTGGTATGGACTCTGCCATTCATGAATCACGACTGGGTGCTGAATATGGGGCCTACTGGACCGCAGTGTAGGCCGGGGGCAGCGGTCAGCACGGGCCCACAGACAGGTGTCGTGTGCTTGTGATGCATTCCTTTGCTTCACTGATAGAAGGGAGTTTAGTGATATCAACTCTGCAATAAACACCTGGTCACTGCTATTCATGACTCAGGACACAGTTCCACATGTGGGACCCACTGGACCGCTGTGTAGGCCTGTGCCCTCATCCACGTGGTGCAGGCTTGCGTTGAACAGGGTTAGTGGCACCACGTGTCGCCGGCTTGCGTTGAACAGGGTTAGTGGCACCACGTGTCGCCGGCCTGCGATACGGAATTATGCTTCACTGATCGAAGGGAGTCTCGTGCTGTGGCCGCTGCCACGGACTTGGGGTCCCTGCCATTCAAGACTCAGGACACAGTTCCACATGTGGGACCGACTGGGCCGATGAGGACGCCGGTGGAGTATGTAAATAAAAAAGGAGTACTGTGGGCCTGCGCCGTGGAGGCCAGCGATGGTCTGCGGTGGCTGCAAAGTCGCAGGCCTGGGGCTTGGAGCTTGCACCGGCACGTGGTGGGCCCTCCTTGACACACGCCGGTGTCGGTAGGTGAGCGGAGCCTCGTTGGTGCGCTGGGGCAGGCATGACGGGTCTGGGGCCCAGCGGCCCGGGGTGCAGCAGGCGCACAGGGACGCAGGGCCCGCCGCGCTCGGCGCAGGACTCGTGGCGGGCTGAGAGGCACCGCCCTGGCAGACGCATTGTCCATTACGAATGAGAACCACGCCCAGTGCGACGGGCTTTGTGTTCACACCCCTACGCAGGCCTGGCGTACGCAGGTCCAACCCACTCCACCCGCGCATGCAGTGGGGGACGTAAAGTGCGACATTTCCGTGTTCTGCCCCACAGCCTGTGGGGACATGGTAGCGTCCACTGGCCACTACACTCCATGCACCAGCAGTTGATCTCCACATGGCCATTTCCGTGATTTGCACGATGTGGTCTGTCCGGCACCTCCACGCCACATCTGGCATTGGGTAGGTTCACATTCCTTAGTCACTTGCCGCTCTCGCACATGCCTGCTCCATGCCTCTCCTCACAGCCTGCTATTGTGTGTCTGTGGTGCCATGCCGTGGCTGGGTTGTGGGCATGGCAAGGCCAAGTCCCTAATGGAGTCGTCTTGTCGTGTCTGGTCGGTTGGCATGTTGTGTGGCATGTTGAATGTAGTTGTGCTGCGTGCCCATTGCCAGTGTCGTGAGTTGCATGACTTTGGGCTGGAGGTGTGTGGTGTGTTCATTTTGGACTTACCAACGAGCACTGCATTGCCATGGGTGTCATCCTGGGAGCGCTGGGTGATGATGGACTGTCGGGAGGGGTGAGAATCATGCACTCTGCCTGGGGAGTTGGCCACGACATTGTTGAGGGGTCCCGGGCGGTCCACTATTGCCTGCACATTCATGGGATGCGTGTGCTTTCTGTTGTGGTAGTTGTGTCCAGTGTCAGCAGGGGGCACGAGGGGTACATGTGTGCAGTTGGCACTGACACGTGAGGGAATCCAGCTATGGCGTAGGGGCCTTGCTTGGTCTCCAGCTGCTCCTGCGCAGTGTGGGTGAAGTGGAGGGACTGGGGTACCAGGCTGATGTTGGCATCCAGGACAGGTGTGATGACCTTGGATGGTGCTGGCTGTGTGACTCCTCCGACTCTGGCAGTTGTGGGTTGGATGGTACCAGAGGCCGACATGTGCTGCGCAGCCGGCAGCTTTGTCTGCGGAGAGATGTTGGTTGTCCGCTGGGTTGGTACCGTCAGCAGGTGGGGGATGTGGGTCAGGATGCGGGGGTTGGTTGTCCTTTTGGGCCTGTAGTGGGCAATGTCCTCCTCTGGCGTTGGGTCTGGGCGGCAGGTGCGTTTCAGGTTGGTCCGCTGTCTTTGTGTACGCTGCCTCTGTGGTGTTCTGGGTGGGGGGGCGGGACGGGTCCTGGGGGTGGTGGCGGTGGGTGTTGTGTGCCTCATGGGTCTCGGAGCTGCATGATCATTGTCTCCATGGCATCTGTGGGTCTTCAGATGTGGCTCTGGGCTGGGCTCCCTTTCATGCTGCAGGCAGTCGTCCTGCTTAACACCAGCAGAAGGCAGGTGTTAAATCCCTGCTGCTACCGCGGCTTATCGCCTGTTTTTGGTTCACATCGCAGATCTGGCAGTTTGTTGTGAAAGTGGTGTTGTGGTGTTTTTGTGTGTTTTTGCACGGGAACGCCTACTCTGCATCTCATTAGGGTTAGTTGGTGGTGTCACCCGTGGAGGTAAATGTTGAGGCAGTTATCGCGGGAATACTTGCGTTGTCTGCAGTTTGCAACCGCTTGTGAATGGGGTGTTAAATCTGTCACCACTTTTGTTGCGTTAAGTTGGCGATAACTCGGAGATAAGTCCTTGTGAATATCCCCCTTAGTGTCTATTGAATTATTAGAAAAGTAGCCTTGAATTTCTTTCCTTCACATAATACAATGCATGAAGCAGCCCAAGATTAGGGGTGTAAGAAATTTGCCTAATTACGCAAAAATTCAGGAAAGTTACATGAAATTTCTCATAATTATGCAAAATGCAAACAAAGCATTTAGCGATATATTTTAGTGTCCATTTTGATTGGGAGGACACATTTTGTGCTTAACAAATAACACCAAAAACAAAAGTACTACGAATGACAGCCACTCGCATTCCGGTGATTCTCATTGCTCCCATGGTGCAATTATGCAATGAAGTATAGTGGCTTAATTTAGGGAATTTTCACATAGCAAGCGTAATGTGACGATCCCAAAATTGCACAAACAAAGGTGGCGTAATTGAAATTTCACCCGGGTCTACTCAAGATTGCTCTTATAGTTAGTAATGCGGTAACTAATGTTAGCTAATAATCCCTCTTCCATAAAAATGTAACATCTTTTGCATTAAATTGTAAAGTGAAGGGATTCTTAAACATTAGATCCTTGTTTATAGGTAGGTGGGGGTAATTGAAAATCTGATGGTTTGTGATGCATACACAATCAGGGCCATGGCTTGCGGGTGGGGGGAGCGGTGGTTGTGGGGGTCGCGTGGGTATCGCTGGGGGGTCGGAAGGGATGTTGCGCAGGGGTAAGCGGGGGTTAGAATTTTTTTTTTTAAACGTACCTCGAGGCCGGTCCGGTCTCCGCGTCTTCTGTGCGCCTGCTCTCCTGAGTCTGCTCCCAGGAACAGGAAGCAGGCAGCCAGGCTCACTCCCCTGAGCTAATCACAATGCTGCAGTGCAGCTTTGTGATTAGTCTCAGTCAGGGGCTGTAGGGGCGGGCGTGTTCTCCATGCAGGCTGTAATGCAGCCTGCATAGAGAACAGGGAAGTGTGCATGACTGCTTTGGGCACTTGAGTGGTCAAACCACTCCGCCCCTGCCCTGCTCCGTGAGCAGAGCAGCCCTGCCCACATTCCCACCCGCAAAGGAAACATAACATGATAATAACTGAAAGTTATTATCATGTTCTGCATCCTCTACTCGCACTGCTTGGAAGCAGTGGGGCAACGCTCTTCCACCATAGCGGAAGAGCCGCCACTGCACATAATAATATATCCTCTGTGAGGAATTCTCCGGACTCTGATGGTATTGCTCATCATTAGGGATTTCGTGGAAGTAACTCCACCCGAACTTTCTTCATCAGTTGCGACTCCTACCTCAGAGGATTTTACCTTTTCCTCCAAAAATCTGAAGATTTTCCATTGAAATCCAGCTCTAAATCAGGCCCTTCGTTTTTGGAAATCTGAAGGTGCTGCTCATTTCCTTGCGTGCAGACAATTGGGCTAAATGGCAATGCTTGGATCAGGCCTGAGACAGTGTTGTAAGCAGGGTCTCCTGCACATAACCTATTGCAGCTGGTACGTACACTACGCACACTTACATGCTCACTAAGAGAAGCCGGGTATTGACGGAAATGAGCAGTGATCAGGTTACCATAAACTTTGGCGATGAACCCTTATTTAGAAACATGCAGTAATATTACAATCTATGACCAGTATACAATGGATATATGTAATGGATTACATTAGCATAAGGCTAATGGAAGCCAAATGCAAACAAATTCATTAAATTGCGTGATACTGTTTTACTAAATATTAGTCCTCATTTGTTTTCCGGAAAACACAAAATCTATGGGGCATATTCTCAAGGACTTATCGCCGATTTATCGGCACTTAAGCGCCGCAAAAGTGGCGACAGATTTATCGCCCTATTCTCAAGCTGGTGCAAACTGCCGATATCGCCAGTTTACCAGCGATAGCTGACGCAAAAAACATCACCACGGATGAGAGCGACAACTAACGCTAATGATATGCAGAGTAGGCGTTCCCGTGCAAAAACACACGAAAACACCACTTCGCGATATTCTCAACGACCAGCCAGATCTGCGATGCGATCCGAAAACAGGCGATAAGGCGCGTTAGCAGTAGGGATTTAACACCTGCCTTTTACTGGTGTTAAGCAGGACGACAACCTGCAGTATGAAAGGGAGCCCAGCCCAGAGCCACATCTGAAGACCAACACATGTCATGGAGCTACTGATCATGCAGCTCGGAGACCCAAGAGGTCCACAACACCCACCGCCACCACCCCCAGGCCCCCCCCCCCGGACTACCACCGAGGCAGCGCAGAACAAGACAGCTGACCTTCCGAAAACGGCATGGCCCCTCAGCCCCCGTCCCACCAGTCCCTGGTCGTTACTCACCCTGTTGCTGTTGGCTCAGGTCATGTTGTGCAGTGTCCGGTCCCCCAACTCCTGCCACCGTCTCCCCAATGATGACTCGGGACACCATTTCCTCCATCTCATCCAGCTCCTGGTGTGTCGCTGGACTCCCATCTCCAGTCTGCATTGCTGCTTTCAGGTTGGCTGCGAGTTTCAGCTTGGTTTTGCGCTTCACATCAGTCCAGCGCTTCTTGCAGTCGTCCACTTCCTTCTCTTCACTCCGACTGCATTCACCTTGGCCAAGATGGACTGCCATATTGTATTTTTAGTTGCCAATGACACAGTGGAGGTGATGAACAGTTGGTGGTGGTGTTCTATCACCTCCGTAATGAGGATCTGGTTTTCCTGCGTACTGAAACGCGGGTTCCTCTTCTTCTTCTCCTTGCCCTTCCCTGACCCTGAGGTCCCAGGCTGGTCCTCCGTGGGGCTTGTGAGGTTCTGGTTGTCTTCTGTACTTGCTCCGGCTACCTCCATGGTGCTTCGCAGTTGTTTGTGTTTTGTTTGTGTTTTTTGTTGCCGCTTTTCTAGTGATTTTTCCCGCCTGACATGTGGGACTTGCAGGCCTGGCGCTGCTTATCGCTCACTTTTTTATCGCAGTTGGGCCCATCGCAACTTTTTTCACGTTCGAGTTTAGATTTTTATCGCTATCCCGGTTATTTTATCGCGGACATTTAACGCGTTATCGGGAAACTATCGCATGTTACAGCCGTGTTGAGAAAACGACGTTAACACAGAGTTATTTTCCCGCGTTAGACGGCGATATGGAAAATTGCGTTAACCTATTTTGGCGATGATTATTGCACGTTCTTGAGAATATGCCCCTATGGGAATTAGTACCGCTTCTAGGTATTACCTCTTGCACATGCTATTAGCTCAAAATAATGCCTGGGGTAGAGGGGGTGACATAACATTGTTGATCACAGGCCCCGCTCTTTGACCCCAACAGCTCACTATTTGTTTCTTAAGGGCTAGGAAAATGACATGGAGAGGAAAAACAGATGGTAAATAGAGTTTTAGAGCCCCCTTTGCACTTTAAAAGACATATTTGCATCCTGGGTAAATAAGGCCGTGACAGGGGTACCAAAGGCTATTTCAGGGGCAGGAACTATTAACACTGGCCACACCTACGTAATGTGTCCACGTGCTTAGAAGTAGCCAGTCCTCTAAATGGGGGTACCTTCTTTAAATTAGTGGCTGTCCTCAGGGAAGTGTGGTGGAAAATCTTATGCAAATAAGAAGAGCAGGTGTATAATGCAACTTTGGGAGTATTCATAGACATTTTGCAATACCCTTCCCATATTTATATACCCATATAGCTCAACCCTGCACATCTAACTTACACCTGAATGGCACTTTTATTCTTGTGCTGAAGATGAGTAAAAGCACACCTCAATATCCAATTTTCACTCGGCATGAGTAGGATCAGACATGTACTAAAGCATTTTACATTGAAGGCACTGTGCAAGAAAAAAGATAACATTCACAAATGTCGCCAATGCATGCCGACTACTCAAAAGATGGAGATTACTCATGCTTGATTTAGAAAAATATCCATGAGATAGGAGTTTATGTTTATGCAAAATACGTCAACATTCTATTATGCTCTGTGTACTTTATGTGTTAGTGGTGACCAACCCTGCAGATTCATAAGGTGAGCCCATGCAGGAGTATGGCTTTCCTCAAAGAGCCTAAACACAAGCTGAGACATACAATGATCTGGTGTGCACATCACACAGCACACACCATACATATAATGAGGATTCTTTCAAATTACAAATATTTTGTATTGAATACTGACCGATGGTTGGCATCCATATTCCAGATTAGCTGTAAATTCTGATTATGCGTTAACACGCTCTCAAGTGGTGTAGCCTGTTTGTGTTTAACTTTACGCCTGTGTATAAGACCCAATGTGTCTTCAGTTGTCCTCATTACCCTTCACATATCTACTTGGTGGAGGACAATGTGGTGTGTTGCCAGAGCTCATTAATGCTGCAACTATACTGCGCATTCATGCATTGTTTCTCTTTGATGCTCTCCGCCGTCTTCCAGTCTTACCCCAGGTACCTGAGGATGCAACTCCCTACTGGGTCTCAGTTGTGTAGATCCCACCAGCCATGCCCTTTGCCTGGCAGGCTTCCCAGTGAAAGGATTCCATGTCTCCATTGTGTACACTTTGGTGCTGCCAGGGCCGGCTTTAGAGCAGTGCGGCCGCACTGGGCGCTGAACTCAGGGGAGGGCGCTGTGTTTAGCAATAACCTACAATTGGAAAAATGAGGGGCACTTTTGCCCGGTGGTGGTGAGAGAATCCGAGGAGGCGGTCATAGGGTGTGCGGGCGCAAAAAGGATTTTTGCACCAGGCGCCACCAGCTGTAAAGCCGGCCCTGGGTGCTGACATGCCCTGCTTGAGACAGCTGCATTCGGCCTCTGTCTTCCCCACACCCCTCTTCATTCCCAGTTTGACAGTCCCTGAGGTTGGGCAACCATGGTGCATCTTTACAAAGCAAGCAGTGCTGCTGCTCAGCTTCTGGCCGCACATAATACTGTGGCTTTCACAGAATACAAAGATTTGCTTCCAGCCCTACGGTTTTCGGGAAGCCATTAGGCCCTCTCACGGCCACATCTGCCTAATGTATATTTTTTTCTCTCACATACATGCAGAATTCAACCGCCATTTCCCATCGTTGCCGCACGCCCTTCTCTCGAGAAGGAGAGCGTTTGCATAATGGAGATGAACTTTTAAACGAAGAGACGTGGAATGACAACAAGTACTATGTGGTTTTCACACAGAGTATAGAGTTTTGTTATCATTTTGGCCTACTCTTCCATTTGGGAGTCACATCTTATGAAAATAATGTAGCGTCAATTTACGAATGAAATTATGATTTATTACCGACATTGCTAACGCACTTCTGGGACAAACAACCACTTAAGGGCTGATTTAGTTTCTGGAAAGTAGTCAGCTGCTTTGCTCTGAATACTAGGTGGGCGGATATGAGGGGGGGCTCCAGAGAGGGAGGGGTGAGTACATTTGCGTTGTTCTACTGCATTACCTTATGTGCAGGCATGTATTTGAAGGCGTGTATGAGGGTGTTTACATGCATTGTCTCTGTCATTAATAAAAAAAGGAATTTTATAATTGGCGTCCTGCAATGATTCAAATGAAATGCGATGCCCAATATACTCTTATCATAGACTTTTTGATGTCAGTAGGATTTGAGGATTCCAGCCAGCCTATTCTAACAGGTCCAGCAATTGGTTTTTAGTACACACAGAGATTGTGAGACTGAACTAGCATTAAACATCCTAACGTCACACTAGTAATAGGGAGAATATTTGTAACCTACCAAACTGGTCTTGTCAGGCATGCATACGCATAACTACACACTATGGGGCATATTAGCAAGGGCCTTATCGCCGCTTTAGCGGCACTTTTTGCCGCTAAAGCGGCGATATTTCTATCACCCTATTAGCAAGCTGTCGCTAACAGCTGTTAGCGACAGCTTTATGGCGAAAGCGGGCTTTTTCTTGCCGCTTTGCATGTCAGAGATAATTATCGCTAATGACATGCAAAGTAGGCGTTCCCAACTAAAAGCGACTGAAAACAGTCACAAACACAACTTCCCCTATTAGCAATGCCCGCGAGCGATAAAAAATTCGCGCTAACCGCGATTATCGCTGGACTCTAACACCTGCTAAAAACCTGACTTAACCATTCTAGTCAATGGGAGGTGGATTTTAAGGTTAAGTCCTCACCTGCCTATTAGCAAGCTTTTCATTAGCGCGTTGAATTTATCGCTGGATTTCTCGCGCTATTGTTGGGTTTGCACGCTATCGCTGGATTTTTTATCGCCTTGGAGATAAGCGTTGATAATAACGCGTTATCTCCGCGATGAAATCCAGCGATAGCCGGCGATAAAAAAAACAGCGCTAAGCGCGCTTTGCAATAATTATCGCAATTCCTTGGTAATATCCCCCTATGAGAGAATCCAGACTTCCACATACCTCTTTCCACATTTCTTTCATGCTGTCCTGCTGTTCCAGTCACCCAAACCTCAGCTGCAGATCCTTGTCTTGAGTGAAAACATTTCAATATGATAGACAAGCTCCTAGGTTCATTATCTGATTGGGTCTTCCATGAATGAATGAATAAAAAGTGCTTATATGGCGCACAGCGACTCACAAAAGAGTGTCCCGGCGCTTTTAGGCAACTTAAGATGGAGCAAAGCGTAGAACCACCGGTATCATGACATCGCTACAGTTAGAATAAGAGAGCTTTCAGTTCCTTTCTAAGTATGGTTTCCTCTTTAATGGCCCTCAAATGTTCAGGAAGTTGATTCCATATTCCAGTTGCCTTAACAGTGACGGAGGAGCCTCCCCCATGCATTGCCTTTTACAACGGGACTACACAATGAAACTGGTGTTACTGAACGCAGGGGCCTCCCTGGGTTATATTCTTTGATTCTCTCTTTGAGGTACATAGGCCCTTTTTATGCAGTACTTGATGTGTCAAGGTCAATGCCTTGTACATTATGCGTTGTTGGACTGGCAGCCAATGAAGTCTCACCCGGAATAAAGACACCGATGAGTATTTAGGTATTTTCCTACAATAGGCAGACTGCCATGTTCCGCATAACTTGTAGCCGCTGGGTCAGATATTCCAGAAGATCCAGGTACAGGGCATTGGCATAATCCAGCCTAGACAGAATCAGTGTCCTAACCACTGTAACTTGAGCTCATGTGGAATCAGGTGAAGAAATTTCTTCAGCATGCGAAAGATCCAAAAGCATGCTTTCACAACTGCTGACACCTGTGCCCCGAATGACAGTTGAGTGTCGGACATAACACCCAAGGGGCTTATTTACAATCCTATTGCGCCCCTGGTACATCGCTTGTTGATGCACTGGCGGTGCAATAGGCTTGCCCATATTTACGGGCCACGTAAAGTCAACCTGCAGGACTTATCATGGTCTTCTAAATATGGGCCCCTTTCACGCATTACTCTTTGTGAAAGGGGCGTTCCATGGGTGTTGCTGTGGGTGTTCCCATGCAACATCCATGGAACTTGACGCATTTCCAGATTTACAACATTTTTCAAACCTGGGAATGCGTCAGAATCCTACACCTCCCCAGGGGAGGCATAGGAATGGCACAACGAGGAGAAATACTTTTATTTCTCCTTGTTTTTCCTCTTTCTATGTGTACTGCATTGTTCAACATGCATAGAAAGAAGAAAATGGCATTAATGTTTGTTTTTGTGACTGTCCGCAATGCTGCTAATACTGGCCAGGCGCCGTGTGGCGATCCACTGGGGTCAGAAACCGGAGCCGTCTTCCAAGGCTTAGCTGGCAGATGCGGCACATTGTCAGACTCATTTAACTGAATACTGGAACCTCATGCCCTCAGCTAGCCAACCACACGATATATGGGTCCCCCTGGTAACGTACCTACAGCGATCAGACAGTAGACCTCCCTCCCCGGATCATGCACAAGATGACCTAGGTGCGCCCTCGAGAGTTACGGTTGAAAATTATGATGTGGACCCTTACATTAATATGACGCAATGATTTCTTATGCACTAAATTTCGGATCATTCTGCAAGCTAAATATGTGTAATGCAAACCTGCTGGCTACCGTTACGTGGCAAAGTTCAAGTATTCATGCTATAGCTATTCTAAACTACTGTGTTTTCCAATGCATAACCTGTAATGTTTGTTCTTCCCGAATAAAGTTAAAAAAAAAAAGTTTGTTTTTGTGCAGGAAGGAGTCCCTTCCTGCACAAAAACAATCATCCTGCAGTGCAGGCACCCTTGCAAAATGACGCAAGGGTGTCTGCGCTGGAGAATGGCAGTCAATTGTGCGCCAGTGCAGGGGAAAGCACAGGGATGCATTGTATTGTTGTTAATATGACGCATCCCTATGCTTTGAAAATGACGCAGCATGACGCAGCAGAATGGCTTGCGACGGCACGCTGCATCATTTTCTTGTAGATGAGGCCCCAAGTTTCCAGCCACCGCTGTTGGAGGGGGCGGTGAGGAAACACTGTTAAGCCATGCACCTACCCATCCTAGAAGGGTTATTCCACCCAAACAATAAGAGTTCACTTTTGTCTGGGTTACACGGCAATTTATTGGCCTTCAGCCAATTGAACAAAGCTATTATACAGCGAGCGAGTGCTCCTTTGCAATTGTGGAATCCCTGTCAAATGTAAGCAGGAGTTGGGTATCATCTGCGTATGAGATGACCTTGATGTTAAAGGATTCAACCAAATATGCTAGAGGCGACATGTAAATGTTGAAGAGTGTAGGACTTAGGGAGAAGCCCTGCGGCACTCCCCACTTCAACCTTTTTGCTCCAGAGGCATACGCTTCATCCAGACCACCTGCTCTCGTCTCTCGAGAAAGGGGCCCAGCCAGCTTAATGCAGAACCCATCACTGCAAGATGTTCTAACCTGTACCGCAAAATGCTATCGTCTACCATATCAAATGCAGCAGACAGGTCCAACAGCACCAGCGCCACATTAAGGCCAGAATCCAAACTGGTATAAATGGATTTTGATGTCTCTAATAGTGTGGTCTCAGTGCTGTAACAAGCTCTAAATCCTGATTGGAAGGGGGTGGAGTAAGTTTTTCTTGGTCAGAAAGGTCATAAGTTGTTGGTTTACCAACTTTTCTAAAAACCTTTGAGGCTGCTGGGAGCAGAGAGAATAGGAAGAAAATTAGCCATGGACTCAGGGTCAGCATTTGCCTTTTTAAGCAGAGGAATTACATTAGCTCTCTTCTGGTAGGACACCTGATTAAAGGGAAATAACAAATAGCTCCCAGTATATCAGAGCAATATTGTCAGAGATAGACTTTAAGATCTGGGGCGGATTGGATCTTTAGGGGACCCTGACTTACATTTTGCAAAAGAGGCTGTCACTTTCTCCAAAGACTGGCATTAAAAGTCAGCAATTTAGAATGTATGAGAGGACCGGCTTCGTCTCCTATCTCAGGCCCCCAGGGAGAGTCATTCACCCCCACTAAATTAGACTGAATTTTGAGGATTTTTTCCTCACAAAGTCGAACGCTTAGAGACTGACTAGACTTCAGCGGGGGGATGTAAGTTCAGGGTCCGTGAAATTGGCAACAATTTTAAAAATCTATTTTCTGTCATTGTCAGCCTCCTTAATACGTTGCCTATAAAATGTGTAAAATGTATATCTTTGTGCTGCGGAATGGAAAAGATCAATTATTCCACATAAGTCACAGAAGAGGTTAGGAAAGATTAAAACTAAGGGGCATATTCTGAAGAACGTGTGATAACTACCGCAAAATTAGTCTAACGCAACTCTTCACATCGCAGTCGTTCACGGAAAACAACTCCGTGTCAACGTGGTATTCACAACACGGCGGCCCCATGCGATAGTCCCACGATAACGCGACAAAAGAACGTGTTAAAACCAACGCGACGCAGAAAAAACGCGAAACACGAACGCGAAAATAGTAGCGATGATGCCAATCGCGATACAAAACTCAGCGATAACCAGCCATAGGCCTGCAATCCCCACGCGTCATGCGGGAAAATGCAGCATAAAAGCAGATTAAAAATACTGTGAGATGACAATGTACGAGCATAACCACACATCCCTGACGTAGAACAGATGACCATTGTCCCGCATCAAATAGGCATCTCCTCACAGTCACAATGTACATTGACATGCAGTCTGCATGTAAACTGCGCCAATGAAGAAACATGCATGGAACACACATTGAAACCGCATCTCCCCTTCACATTGCAGAGGGACAAGCAACCCCTCCTGCACACAGACGTGTCATGACCATGAGCAATCCACCATGAAAACGTGGACGAATGTAGGGGCAGTGACTCCTGCCTACATACATGTTGCCCATGTTGTGGGACTCGAGCCACAGGGGGCATTCCTGCATCATGGTGGTACATATCTGACCCCAAAAGGAGCCCTGTTGTCACCTGTAGGACACAACTGGCAGCCAAAATGGAATGATTTTGGACTCAAGTGAAACGGCGAAGAGTGGGATTCCCTACCAACTGTGACACACAGAACTGGCAATCCGAATACATGACACCCTAAACAGCCCGTTTGCACAGAGGTGACACACCCACCATCCCTGAACAAATCATAAAATTGACAGCAATACATGTCGCACTCACACTTGTCTGAGTGATGTGCCTGTACAGATGAGTGACATGCACTCAGGGAATGTGTATTTTGAAAGCATTCAGTAGCACATGCTGTGCCTGTGGCCACACTGTACTGTCCCATGATTGCCAAGGACTGTCACAATGTGACGTGCTCATGTGAAGAAATTGTCAATGATGGTGTTCCCACGGGCAATTCCTGCTGTGGCCGCAGTGGGGTGTGGGCCACCTGCCTCATCCTCATCGTCTGGTGCATCTGGCACTTGTATCCATGTGGCCTTGCTGCGTACACATATGTTGTGCAACACACAACATGCAACAATCATCTTGCACACGATGCCTGGGCTGTACAGGAGTCCCCCACCTGTGACGTCCAGGCACCTGAAACGTGACTTCAACACGCCAAATGTGCGTTCCATGATGCCCCTGGTGCGTTTATGGGCCGCATTGTACAGCCTCTGGGCCTGTGTTTCCGGGGCTTGGAGGGGTGTCATCATCCAAGCGCAGAGTGCATATCCTTGGCCACCTGTGACTGTGCAGTGAGACATGAGCCAATAGTTGGCTCTGCAAGATGTGATGGCCGGCTCAGTGGCTCATTGGTGTGTGATATGTGTGACTACGTGATTCCTGCATGACATGTACTGCATGTTGCAAGTGAGCGGCATCAATGTGTATTACGTAGCCTCACTGCTGCTCCTCCCTCCCCCCCGAGCCCATCCACTAGTGTGCGCAGCGCCTTTGCATCACTTGCACCCCTACGGCCCACTATTGTCATGCCTGTCTGCGCAAGTCCACAAGCCTGACCACGATACAGTGATGTCGTGCGCTGAAGGTGGACGGACACGTGTGTGTAGGCCTATGGTAAGGACAGGGCGGACACAGATGTAGAGGTCATGCCTGGCTGAACTCGCCATGCGGTTGAGGGTAGACCTTTGGTTGATGCTGCGGAAATAGCGACACACACAACAGTTGGCATGTCTGATCCCTGACCCCCAGCGGGCTTGTGCACCCTCATTTACCCCTCGGCCGAGCCCGTACTCCGGGGGCATGCTACAAAGCAACATTGTGTATTGCGTGACAGGTGGTGCCGACACCACACCTGAGACACACGCATTAGTTACCGCCTTGACAAGGCCTACACATAACCATGCCCAGAGCCACGTGTTGAATGACCACACCCTTATGCCATACTGCCGTACGCCGGTCCACTCCCTCACGCCCACAGGGGGCCCGACACAGATACATGTCCCAGGTCCACCCCACTGCCTGAGGTGACAAGGTTGCGTATGCTGTACACAGCACAATGTAATGTGGTATGGCCCGGGGCCCACATGCATACAGAATGACCACACGGACACACTGAGATAATTAGTGGAACTGGCTACGGGCACATGCGCCCGGCCCCTTTGATTGCCAGGGTCACACGTCCAGTGACGCCTGTGCTGGATGGGTGTTGGGTAGTGTAAGCCACCCCTCAGGGTTTGGATGGTGCTGGCAACAACTACAACAGTGATCAGACAATCAGGAGTTCGAAGTACAAACAGCAAGGGTCCATGACTTGAGCTGCACAGAGTCGGTGGCCCCGGATGCTCAGCGGCCGGCACAGGCACACCGCCACGGGACGGTTCCTGGCGATGCACGGAGGTAGGGCCGCGGGATCTGAGTTGGTCCTCGTTGATGTCCAAGGAGACTGTCGCGGAGTGTTACGGGGGACAGTTGAAGGTGTCCATCCAGGGCATGATGCAGAGGGCAGAAGCAAGCAGAGACAGGCAATATGGAGGAGTTGAATGCGACAGTCTCCTCTTTTCCCCAATGTCAGTACCAGCTACATGATGATGAAGACAACCCCCAGACCATAGACTCAGACGCCACCAACGTTCAACCAGAGAGTGTCCATGACTCCTGTGGCACAGAGTCAGTGGCACCAGAGCCGGAAGGGGATGCAGTCAGCGATGAGGCCTGTACAATGATATAAACTCTGAAATTAACAAACCAAGACTCAGTTCCAATTGTGTGTCCTACTCGGCCGCAGTGTGTGCCGGAGGCAGCGGTCAGCGTGGGGCAGCCGCTGTGCAGCCAGCTCCTCCTGGATCTCTAACACACAGCATTGAAATGGCATGTGGAGAAGATTCCTGGTTGACAGAGTTGGTGGCACCACATCGAAGGGAGTATAGGGATATAAACGATGCCACAAATATATACTCTGCCATTGTGTAATCAAGACTCAGTTCCAAATGTGTGACCTACTTGACCGTAGTGTAGGCCGGAGGCAGCGGTGGAGTACGTCAACGAAAGAGGAGTAAAGCGGGCCTGTGTTGCGGAGGCCGTGATGGTCTGAGGAGGCTGCCAAGGTCGCGGGCTTCGGGCTTGGAGCTTGCGCCGGCACGTGGTGGGCCCTCATTGACACACGCCGGTGTTGGCAGGTGAGCAGTGAGGCCTGACTGCGCAGGGGCAGGCATGACGTGTTGGGGGACCAGCGTCCTGGGGTGCAGCAGGCACACAGGATCGCAGGCCACCCCACTCACGGCGACGACGTCGGCCTCGTGGCGGGGTGGGAGGCGCCGCCCTGGCAGATGCGTTGGGCATACCGGAAGAGTACCACGCCCAGTGCTACATGCTTTTTATTCACACACCTACGCTGGCCTGCCGACCTCAGGGCCAGCCCACTCCGCACGCGCTTACAGGGGGGACGTCACATGCTACATTTCCGCGGTCTTCCCCACTGGCTGGGGTGACATGGTTGCGTCCACTGTCCACTACACACCAAACACCAGCAGTACATGTAGCCATGGATATGTCTGTGGTCTGCATTCTGCAGTCTGGCCAGCACATCCACGCCACACTTGGCATTGTGTACGTTCTCATTCATGGGTCACTTGCCTCCTTCGTACATGCCTGGTTCCCACCTCTCCCCACATTCCGCTATTGTGTGGCTGAGGTGCCATGCCGTTGATGGCTCATGTACATGGCTGACCAAGGTTGCCACAGTAAGTTGTGCTGTTGTGTCTGGTGGGTGGGCAAGTTGTTTGGCATGTTGTATGTGATTTTGTGACGTGTGCAGTGCCAGAGTTGTGACTTGCATGATTGTGGAGTTGAGGTGTGTGGTGTGTTCAGTTGGTACTTGCCAACGAGCAGTGCATTCCCATAGGTGCCATCCTGGAAGTGCTGGTCGATGATGGACTGTCGGAAGATGAGGGGATCATGCACACTGCCTGGGTAGTTGGCTACGACATTAGTGACGAGTCCCCTGTGGTCCACTATTGCCTGCACGTTGATGGGATGCGTGTGCTTTCTGTTGTGGTAATTGTGTGCAGTGTCGGCAGGGGGCACAAGTAGGACATGTGTGCTGTCGATTTCCCCCAACACGTGCGGGAATCCAGCTATGGCGTATAGTCCTTGCTTGGTCTCCAGCTGTTCCTGCGCATTGTGGGGGACGTATAGGTACTGGGGTGCCTGGCTGATGATGGCATCCGGGACAGGTGTCGGGAACTTGAATGGGGCTGGCTGTGAGACTCCTCCGACTCTGGCGGTTGTTGGTTGGGAGGTACCAGAGGGCAACAGGTGCAGCACAGCCAGCAGCTTTGCCTGCGGAGGGGTGTTGGTTGTCCACTGTGTTGGTACCGTCTGCCTGTGGGCAATGATGTTCAGGATGCGGAGGATGGTTGTCCTTTTGAGCCTGTAGTGGGCATTGACATTTCTGGTGTTAGGTCTGTGAGGCTGGTGCATTTCCTGGAGGTCTGCTGTCTTTGTCTGCGCTGCCTCTGTGGTGGTCCGAGGGGGGGGGGCGATCCTGGGAGTGGTGGCGGTGGGTGTTGTTGCCCTTTCGGGGCTCCGGGATGCATGGTGTGTGGCTCCATGCCATCTGTTGTTCTTCATGTGTGGCTCTGGGCTGGTCTCCCTTTGATGGTGCAGGTTGTCGTCCGACTTTACACCAGGTCAGAGCAGGTGTTAGTTTCCTGCTGCTAACGTGCCTTATCGCCTGTTTTGTGGTCTTATCGCCGATGTGGCTGGTCATTGGGAATGTTGAGGTGTGGTGTTGTCGCGGCTTTTTGCTCGGGAACGCCTACTCTGCATCTCATTAGCGATAGTTGCCGGGGTCATCTGTGGCGATGTTTTTTGCGGTTGCTTTCGCATGTAAACTGGTGGTATCGGCTGTTAGCACCAGCTTGTGAATGGGGCGATAATTTTATCGCGACTTTGGCTGCGATAAAGTGCTGGTAACTCGGCGATAGCTCCTTGAGAATATGCCCCTAAGAAATCTAAAACTTCTACCGCTGTCAATATGTAAAGCAAACTGATTTTCAGCCACAATCACTTACTTTTGATTCTACATTGCCTAGATTATTACCTCTGTTTAAGTTGTGATATTGCAATATTTTAAACTGACCAGACATTCATGAAAGTTTGGCTGAAAAATAGACCTGCAGTCAAAATTAGTAGACTTGTTTCATTTTTTTTGTCTGAGCTCCTTCAAATTTACAACAAAAACTGGGAATTCTGTATGTGAAAAGAATTACCTTAATAGGTTATTTGGATGGGCTTGACCAAGATGGCAGCTGAATAGGATGCACTGAGCGCGCCTTCACCCACCACCACGGAAACCAACTGTATGTGAGGATATATGGAGTGCAAAATCAGCCCTGAGCAACACCGGAGCATTGGGAGAGGTAGGAGCGGTGACTCAGACAGGTGGTGAGATAGCTTATACAGTGTTGGAGTCCGCTCCAAGCTCAGGCGGATGCTGTTTCAAGGTGGCGGCAGAGCCGCGGAGTGCAAAGATACAGGCTGCACCCAACTCACCAGCCAGCTGTTAAAGATGGCAGAGACGGAGTTTGAGGTCTTAACAGTACCAGCAGCGAGAGACAGACGCCGGCTGCCCCATGCAGTGCCAGGCACAGCTCACTAGATACTCCATCCCGGTTGCCAAAGAGGGCCTACCATCTCAGAAAGCCATAGCGACAGAGGAACCAACAGAAGATGTAGGGCTACTCAAGAGTGTGTTCATGGAGTCCCTCTTCCACACTTTACGATACTTTATGTACTGACCTGTAGGCCGTGAAGCGAGACCTCACGAAGGAACTAAAAGCCATACAGCATGATGTGCAGTCCCTGAGGGACAGGGTCTTGACTCTGGGAGAAAACAAAGCATCTCTGGGGTGGAGCTTGAGCATCTTCAACAAGTAGTACTACAGCTCCAGGAATGACAAACCAACCTGCAGGCTCACACAGTGGACTTGGGGAAACACTCATGTCAAATAATGTAAGAATCAGGGGGTTACCAACGGGCACAGAGAACAAAGACATCACTGAATACATGGCAACCCTGTTCTGACACATACTGGCACGGAGGAGGAGGCAGACATCCAGATCAACAGGGTCCGCAGAGTGGGATGCAACGGAGGCAAGAACACAAGGCCACTGGATATTTTTTGCCTGCATTCATAACTTCCAGCTAAAGGAAGAAATCCTCATGAGAGCGAGGTACATTCATCCACTCATCTTTCAGGACCACAAATTGGTTTTGAATCAAGACTTATATGTGATCACCTTATAACAGCCTAGGGACTTCAGGCTGATAACAGACCATCGGCAGAGCAAGGAGGTCTTCTACAGTGCAGTCACCCGTTTTGCATCCTCTTCCCCTGTGATGGTCAGCTGCAGCAAATCAGATTTCTAACTGAGGACCGTCAGGTGCTGGGCCTCCAGGAGAAGAACCCGCAAGACTACCGGAAGAGAGCAGATTGTGCCTTGACCAGCTGTCACCGAGCTTCAGCTGAGAGAGGCGGGCCAAGACCTGACCCTAAGGCAATTGGGCAGGAATGACAAGCAGTTTTGTATGAACTGTCTGACAAAACAGACCTCCACGAGCCAGGCTCCACTGGGTGAATACATGCATAGGGCAGCAGTACCGGCAGCAGTTTGAACAACACTCTCAACTCCATTTTAAATAGGCTGCAACTCCATTTTCTATCTTTTTGCAGAATCATCAACATGTCTGGCTTTGACGCAGATGTAGTCTGCCCTTATCTTTCAAAGAAATGTGAAAGTGTCAAGACATTTAGATATAGACATCAATACAATACCTGATGTGACAGCAGTCTGGAAAAGGGCCTTGTATCTCAATTTCAAGATCAAACAAAGAACAATAGCCAAAACAGTGTAGTTTGAATTGTCATATTTTTACCTAATATGTTTAAAGGAATGCATCTTAAACTAGCATCTTGATGCTCATTGGTTATATCAAACATTCCTACAGTGATGTTGGAAAGTCCATCTTAGATAATATGGAGTACAAAAGGACTGCCACTTGACCACTTGTCAGTAGAGGTTGTTTGCCCCAGATTATCAAGAGCAAGAAACTGCCATACCAGAAGATGATCCTGCCTGCCAGAGATGCTGCCACCGTATCACACTTTCTATTGAAAGCTGATACCAATCGTGAGGCTGGGAGGAGCTGATGCTGAACGTGTGTTTGCCTGTTGCAGGGAAAACTGCCTCCCTGGCTTATAGCGTTCATCTATAAACAAGGTATGAACTGCGCTCATTCCCTAAGAAAATCTAGATGCAAGGTATTCTACTCTCCATGCTCTCCTAATGTATAGAAGTAGGTTTTAGGATGTTGGGTTTTTTAGATGACATTTTAAACATGGTGGAAATGTTCATTTTATTCTTGTTGTTCGGAACATGCTTTTGTGCTGTTTAAATCATATTCTGAGCGATTATTTTAGATGTGTTGAGCAACAGGGTGCACCTGTTGAAATAAATGTGCTTTTTAGTTTAAGTGTCTTTTTCTTAACTCATGTTGTGTGTGTGTGATTGAAGAGAACGAAAAAGGTTTGCTTCTGATCACCTTGGTGTCCCTGGATCCCTCTTTATTGACTGTTAGTAACCCAAAAGCAGTGAGGTCACTTTCATTATGTATTGGGTGGAATTGTGCGGGGCTCCAAAAGCATGACGTTCACATTCAAGCTTTGATGCAATGAACTAAGTTCACTTGTGTCAACTGTGGATGATAAAGCAAACCTTGTAGAGCTGAGCCAGTGACTCAGAAACACTCGTGACCCCAGCAGGGCACAGAGGGTCTGCGGGCGAATGAGTATGGGAGATCTGTGATGCAGGAGTGCTGCGTCCTGATCAGCGCATTGTTCCTGGATATGCTCAACTTCTAACCATCAAGGATGTACTTGAGTTTGGTGTCTCATTTATTATTATTGTTATTGATGGGGTTTGCGCTCACAAGTTCACACTGTTGACCCTTCTTGCAGATCCTTCAAGCATCCTCTTGACACCAACCCCAGATGTTGTTGCCTTCTTTCCCCCTACACACCCGGGCAGCACACAAGACATGGAGGAGTCACTTAACAAACAGATATCAATATTATAGTGACCAGCCTCTATGTGAGAGGCCTGAATCTCTCAACCAAGAGGGAGGGGGTGCTTTCCCTCCATTAGAGGATGGGTGACGGCATCTGTCTCCTTCCAGAAACACACCTTTTGCCAAAAGATGTGTACAGGCTAAGATCACAACGGTTTCCCATTTAATATTTTTCCTTCGGGTCGGCCAAGAGGAAGCGGGTGGCTATCTTGCTCTCCGGGAACTTTTGAGGTGAGGTTGTGGGCAAAAATGCTGTAATCAAGTGCAGACTGCTGGCATACCACATCAGGATGGGCCTCTAACATTTTCCCATTGCGACCACATATGTTCCCAATGTCCATCAGGAGCGTGGCCTTATCGAGGCCCTGTTTGAAGTCCTTCAGACTCCGGACCCGGCAATCCTGGTGGGGGGAAATTTTAACTTAGTGATGGACAATAACTTACACAGATCAGGCCAGTGCTTCGGCAAAACAGGAGCCATGGCTTCTAAGGGCCTCCCTTGGCTGTGGGAATGTGGCATGGAAGACATCTAGCACCTTCAACACCCGCATCACAGGGATTGCACTTTTTTCTCAGCCACCCACAAAACATATGCAAAAACAACAGTTGATGGACAGAATGCAGAACAATGTCATACATTCACCCCAGTACAGAGATCTGGGCCTAAATCCATCGTTTTTTTGCTCACCATGCCATTCCAGTTTGAACCCAGCCATATGCAAATCAGTCTTGACCCTGTGCCTCATGGGAACAGGCCAGCCCGAACTGCCAAGCCAGGTCCTCCCTGGACTGGAAACAAGCATCCTAGGACCGGTTTCGGGGTTTCACCCCTCTTCAGCCAGGATTGCTTGATTCCAGTCCATCAGTTGTGTGTCTTTTGCTTCCTCGCCGTAAGTGCGCCGGGTATGCCCAGATGTGGGTCCCGGGCTCACTGTGCCACTGGAATCAAGCTATCCTGGCTGAAGAGGGGTGAAACCCCGAAACCGGTCCTAGGATGCTTGTTTCCGGTCCAGGGAGGACCTGGCTTAGCAGTTCGGGCTGGACTGTTCCCATGAGGCACAGGGTCAAGACTGATTTGCATATGGCTAGGTCTAAACTGGGGTGGCATGGTGAGCAAAAGAATGATGGATTTAACCCAGATCTCTTGACTGGGGGTGAATGTTTTGATTTGTTCTGCATTCCGTCCATCAATTGTGTGTCTTTTACCCACAAAACATATGCAAGAATAGACCACTTCTTAGAAACACCACCTACTCAGGCACTAATCCAATTGACCCACATTGACCCCATATCATTACCAGACAATGCTCCCCTCTTCATGACTCTCAGGGTGCCACGGGGCCGAAAAGATTGCTGGATAGCATCATAACAGGAGGAGGGCATCAAGCCAATCAACACAGCCTTCACTAATTATTTTCAAATCAACGATACAGGAGAGACAGCAGTGGCAGCACTTTGGGAGTCACTTAAAGTGGTTATTAGGGGGTAGTGCATAGTCTTGTCTGTTAATGACAACAAGGTTAGATGGGAGAAATAACAGAAACTAGAGGAGGAGGTACGAGAACTGCATGGGTTCCCCAAGAGTGTGGCGCAGACTAGATGCAGTGCACACCAAACTGAAAAGAGTCAGCTTGGATTGGGCAGAATACTCTGACCTGTGACTTAAGCATAAATATTATGTAGGAGGCAACAAATGTTGCAAGCTACTTGCTCCCTGGCACGTGCTAAAAAGTACAAGTATCCTAATATTACAGACTAGACTGGGAAGAAGGTATCGGGGGACACTCAGGTGGTATCAGTGTTCAGGAATTTTTACCACACCCTCTACACATCGCAGGACCTGAATGACAACACTATCCCAGCATACCTGGCTGTAGTGGGGATGACTCAACTCACTCTTCTTCAACCCGAAAGCTTGGAAAAGCCAATTGAGTTCAGGAGGTCATATCCAGCATTGCTAGGTTGAAACCCCATAAATCCCCATGACCTGACAATTATACGCCACTCTTCTACAAGACTTTCAGAGATACACTGGCCCCTCTCCTCACCAAACCTTTCAACTCTTTTGCCGAAAGTGGCTCCTTGACTAGCTCCTTTTCATTGGCATCCATTTCAGTCCTGCCAAAACCAGGGAAGAACAAAAAGCTCAGCCCATATCACTGATAAACGTAGACGGAAAGCTTTCCACCAGCTTAGCGGCTAGACTAATCGCCTGCATGCTAAGCTTAATAGATCCAGACCAGGCCAGCTTCATTCTCAATAGAAAATGAGTGGTCAACACCAAGTGCATAAATGAGGCACTACTATTTGCTATTGATGCTGAAATAATGTTCAATAGAGTCCACTAGCCCTATAGGTCAGCCCCCTGTGGCTCTTTGTATTTGGCAGCCGATTCTGCCCATAGATAACATGCAGCTACAGTTCTCCTTAGGCAGGTGTGTGGGTGAATGGGGGGTGTCCTCGAGCTCCTTCCCCATACAACGATGGACGAGACATAGCCCCCTGTGGTTGCTTCTGTTTGCCCTACACATGGAACCTTTAGCCCAATGCAACCGCACTGATGCGAATATTACTGGTGTGCAGTTTGGCACCAATACCCATACTGACAGCCTATATGCTGATGATGTGATAGTGACACTGACAGGCCCACTTGCCTCCCTATCCGCTCTTATAGCCAAGCTAAAGAGCTCTGAGGAGGTCTCTGGGATTAATATTAACCTGCTGAAATCCCAGGTGCTCAACCTCAGCGTGTCCTGAGCACATCAAGAGCAACTCAGTGCTGTCTATTAGATAGCATGTGTTGAGACATCCATCCCCTATTTGGGGATTCAGAGAGCTCCCACAGTTCAGGAAACAGCAACCATCAACTACAGAGATCTCATTAAGCAAGTGAAATCAGAGCTTTCCACCTTGCGCCATTATGGGCTCTCTTGGCAGGGACGAATAGCGGCCATAAATTGACAATTCTACCCACAATGCTATTTGTGTTTCAAACACTCCTGCTGTCTCCTCAAGCAATGCCTTGGAGATACTATTGGCTATAATCAATGGGTCTGTTTGGGAGAGGAGGAGGCCCTTCAAAACTTGCCACTTGGCTTATAAACCTACTGAAGAGGAAGGCCTGAGGGTGCCCAAAATGACTTAATATTACCAGGCAGCACAGCTCTGATATATGGTGGAGTGGGGCAGGATCACATCAGAAAATCTTTGGTGTTTTATGGACCAAGTGGTGGCGGGCACAAATATCTGGAGGATCCCTTGGCTACCCTGCAGGCACAGACCATGAGGCCTGTATTCCTCCCCTGTAAATGGTCCACCATTGCAGTGTGGAACGGAGGGGCTGAGCAAAAAGGGCTAACATTGTTTTCATCCCCGATGACCCCATCTTTGGCAATCTGACCATTACCTCGGGGCTCCAGGGAGACAGATTTAATCAGTGCCATTCTGCAGGGTACAAACGAGTGTGGAATCTATTCAATGAGGCATGGATCATTCCATTTGCCGTGCTGCGGGCTGAATTTGGGTTATCCAACTCTGAACAATCGCATTACTTACAGGTCAGACACTGGGTGATGCAACCCTCAGTCAAGCTCTATGCACACAGGCTGCTTTTACCATTTAAAAGATGGATTTTGCTAAAGGACATAGACAGTGGTCTGATCACAGAGCTGTATACCCTGCTGTCTCAATCCCCCCCCCCCCACGGAGAAAGAACTGGGACAAAAGTGATGTGAAGTGGAGTTGGGGAGGGAGCTTCCACACCAAGAATGGGAGAGTATCTTCTATAGGGTCAGCCATACCGCTCGCAGTGCCACCAGCATGGACACAGTGGTGAAATTCACCACATACTGGTACTGAACCCTGGCTAATGTGTAGAAATGGTGCCCGAGCACAGCAAAGATTGCTGGAGGGGCTGTGGGGTTACTGGAATCCTGTTACATTTGCTCTGGAATTGCCCAAAGCTGGCCCACTACTGGGAGAAAATTCTGAATGACATGGCTAACTTCTTTATACGCAGATTCCACAGCTCCCAGTATACGTACTAGACCTACCCAATCCACCCACTTACCTGTTGACGTCCTTGAGAAGCTGGAACATGGTGCTTACTCTGGGGGTGGCGCAGCAAATGATAATTTCCCTCTGGGGCTCAGGACTATAGAGCATAGCTGCACAGGTTATGTCACTCACTAAGGATGGAGAAGCTGAAGCTTTCCCTGGAACACAACTTATGTGTGTATCAAGAGATTTGGCACCCTTTATCGCTCTCCTGTCATCCGAGTTCAATGAACTCGCCTGTCCAAAACATCTTAACTGTTACATCTGATTTCCCAGCAAGGGGTTGCACTGGCTGTATCCACTTTTTAGAGTTATTCTGCTGGGTTGATGGGTGAGGGTGGGCCATTACTTTTGAGAGTTTTTAAGATTGACATGGTGTATAAAAACATTAGAGTCTGTATTGAGTGAATGGGGGTGGGGGTATTAGTTTTGTTATTGGGGTATACTCTCAATGCACATCAATGCTGCAGGCCTCCGGGTTGTAGGCGACAAAGCTGTGTACCCATGTATGTTTGTTCCTGATTTCGATTCTGATATACTCAATAAGATTTTGAGCCGAATTGCTTTAACTTCAGGTTGTATTTTTTGAAATGCTACGTTTTATCCTCAAGATCAAAGACCTCATGTACTAACATTTTTTTTTGCAGTTGCAAAGCATGTGAATAGGGGTTTGCCACTGCAAACAGTGCTTCACAATGTACAAAGCCTTTTTTTTTTTTTAAATGTTTGTCGGATTCATAAAAGAGACTATCCTTGGTAAATCGCGAAGAGGAGGGGCTCTGAAAGAGGCGTTCCTCTCTTTTATACAATTCAGATACAAATGTATCAATGCTTTATGAACTCAACTGCAGAGCACAGTCTAGATACAAGATCTACTAGTTCTAAAAATTGTTTAATATCGCTGAATAGACCACATAGATGACTTATAAGCATCAATTTCGACAGGGCATCTTTTCCAACATTTTGAGACCCTGGGTCAGCACTAATTATTTCAACTGGAACATGACTGAAAATGCTACATTATTGAGATAAAACTCTGGGAACAAGGCAACAGAGCAAGCTGTGGCCGACTGAAAGGAGAGAGCAATGGAGGATAGAGCACTCTTCCAGACACCATGGATCTTAGTCCAAAGTGATGAAAACAGCCATCACCAGACAGGCCAAACAAGCCTGCTTCCAATCCCATCCAGAGGAAATGTAACATCCTGAATAAGATCATTTAGCTGATCTAGAAAAACATTGCGGATAGTCAGCTGAGAAGCACAACATCTGGCCACTATGTAGTTGCTGCCTAACAAGAGATGACATAGGTGAGGAGGAGGGACTCAAGAACTGAAGCTTACTGTAAATCTATCTCCATGTAGTCAGAGGACAGTATAATCTTAACATTCACATGTGGTAGCTCAGAAGGGTGCCAAAATCATCCCCTCTATGGAACACCTCTGTGGGGTCAATCTGTACACTTCAAACCAATCATGCACAATAGACCAGATTCACAAAGGCAGAGAATTTCTGCAGGGTTGAAAAAAAATGTCAGAACAAAGTCTGTCAAGAACTCAAGCACTTAATAAAGACTGAGCTATACAAATCCTCAGCAACATAACATGATGTAACTCTTTGAAGGGCTAAAAATCTTCTCGAACTGAAGACCTGTCAACTCTCCTTGTTTCGATTGAATAGCACTTTACAACAAACAATTGACATAACATTTCATGAGTTTCCAAACATGGCTGCAAGTTGATGATCCTTATAGGTTAAAAGTAAAACTGGACAGCAATGTGCTAGAAACTTTAGTTTACTACTTCCAAACAGGCTGACAAGGCCATATCCCCTTCTCAATCTCATAGACAAAACTGATCCATCTTTGTGTATACAGTCCCCTTGGCTTCAAGCCAATTCAAACTCCTCATGCATGCATACAAAGCTCTGCATAACATCGGACCCGCATACCTGAACAAATGCATGCACTTCCACCAACTTGACAGACACCTGTTCTCAGCTACACTTTTGTTTGTACACACAACCTGCATCCACAAAAGCAGAACTGAAGTCAAGCATTTTCCTTCATCGCATCCGAGACCTAGAACGACCTCCCCCCCCCCCCCAACATATAAGGGCCTCCTCCTCACTTCTTGAATTCTGCAAGATGCTGAAGACCTGGGTCTTCGACTAATTTCTGCGTGGCTGGACACCCAACACCTTGCTCTTTGCCTACACACCTGCTCCAGTGCCTGGATACCCTCACGGGTGATTAGCTGCGCCATACAAATCTATATAGCATAACCTCTTTCAGCTAGCCAAATGTAATCTGTTTTATTTGTTAGTTTTCTGTGCTAAGAACTTCATCATCTAGTCTGTAAGTATATTATTTCACTATAGTGATGAGTAGTAAGTAAGTAGGTATTGTCTCTAATAGGCGTGGTCGTTTCCTCCACGTCTTATTTCATGAAAAACACTAATTTCTTTCTTATATTCATGTTCACATGTATTGTTTACCTATGTTTGCATGATTTGTGTTCCAAATATCTGTTACATGGTGCTGTTCACCTTGATCATTTTACTTGTTGCAGGACGACCATGTAGTTGATCCCCTTAATACATTATTATAATTAACATTTGGATGTGCCCAACTTCTCTTCAGTAACTAGCAGTTTCTTTGTTTAAATGATCTCATTCTCAACACAGAAGGTATCAGCATTTTACCACCTTAACAATCAAAACATTCTATGAGTGCAATGACCATTGAGCCATTGTTCTCAATTGTTGTTTAGTAGAAGTGTATCTTAGTTTGTGCAAGATCATCAGCTAAGCACCAGTGGAGAGTACCAGCATTTTTAAACTTAGCAGCCAGATCTAATTTGTTTTACTTCAAATCTTTTTATTAAACAGTTTTGGAAATGCAGCAATACAATGCGTTATCAATCCCAAAAGTATTCCTCAATAATGAGGAGGTTCGATAGCTATTCTGGGATGATGGATCAGCACTGTCTTTCAGTGCCTTACATAGCTCAATATGAAAAATACAAGATAATCAACTAATAACCAACCATAGATCACCCCCACCCAAACAAAACGAATTTGTTTCAAAGAAAGGTTGGGAGCTGATCAATTCTTGGTCTATTTCTGTTGAATTTAGCCCACTTAATTTTACGATGGTTGCTCCAAATGGGCTCAAAGATTGGGAGTATGTAATTATCATTCAACGAGATTAATTTCTGATGAAAAATATATCCTACCTTCTACCTTTGAAACATTTGCAATCTGTGTAAGACTTCTAGATTTATGGGACAGACCTTTTAATAATTTTTTGGTTACTTATGTATTTTCAGCAACAAAGTGTTGTCTATTCATTTCTCATTCAAAGCACACCAGTTAAAACTAGACCTTCCTTTCCTAGATTGGCTGGATCATCTGGTTTCTCTGTAAAACTAACCCCCTAAAGATTATTGGTACCAAGTTCACACATATGAGCCATTTGCTAAACTTTAGTCTGTATCCTGGAACTCCTGAAGATACAAATATTCTTTATTTAATTGCTTATCTTGTTGAATGTCTCAATATTTTCTTAGCCCATGGAATGAAGGACTACCATAACCTCACTGTGATGTTACAAATTTCCAAAGAAGCTTTAACTCAACTCAACTGACCCTAATAATTTTTATTTAAAGAAACAATGAGTTGGAATGCTACAGACGGCACTTACCACTGGTTTGAACTATTTTCAAGCATTCCTCCTATTAACGTTTGTGTAATGCCCTCAGTGGTTAATTATATGTCAAGCTGTTGGTCCCTTGATCGCTGTGCAGGAGGATCCTAACTGTACCTCACTGATGAGACATTATAAGGCTGAAGCTGGTCTGGGTCTGCTTGTGTGCCCTGCCGTAGTGAGCCTTCCCTGTCAGTTTGGGATGGACTCTTCTCCTGGGGAGCAGGACCAGTAGCTATTTGCATAAGGCAGGCCTCTGGTACTAGAGAGGCACACTGGGTGAAAAACAATAGGTTTGAATGCTACCCAGACCAATTGATAGTGGTTTAGACGGTTTAGAAACAGTCCTTCTATCGCAAGTTATGTATTTAATAGTGATGATGTGACCTGCTTTTATAAGGAGTAAAAAAAACCTTTTCTGGACATTAAAAGGATATTGGAAATCACCTCAGAGTTCCATGGCCTTATCAAGGGATTTCACAGTGACTTGCATTATCCTTATAGTGTATGGCAGGGGGTATTTTATTCCATATATTGCAAGTCACCAAAGAATTCCCTGATATACAGAGTCATGAAGTTTTCAGGCCGATTGATTTTATAAATTCATGGGACTCATGATTACTTGCAATATCCATCGGTGGTATCTATTATTCCAGCTCTCTCAAAAGTAAAATAAAATTTATGGGTAAAAAGAAAAAGAAAATGAAAAAATTAAATCTCTCCAGGAACGCTTTTACAATGCAGTCTCATGGTCTTTCAGCATCATTCAAAAATAAAAAAAGGTCTAGCGTTTTGCCACAAAATGTTTCAGATGAATTGTGGCTATTTAAGTTTACAGTCAATATTTTTATGACTAATTTCTTAGTCCTTTTATTGCTGGGTAAGTGTAGAACGTATTTTTCCATGTTTGATCACCAGGCACACACAGATATTTTCAGACAGAACCTGCTTTGAAACAAAGGTATTTTATGAAAACAATGACTTCAAGGAATTTAGAGCTGCCGCTGTGTCATTTTACAGCAGAAGATACCTCATAAGAGACAATCATTTATGTTGCAAACATTTTTATCGCAGATTAAATTCCTTTTGAAGCAATTCTGCGAGTCTGGGAATAAGGAAGTGGAGAATTGACAGTTGGTGACCCCAGTCTGTCTGTCATCCCACTTTCGGTTTATGACAGAAGGTTAGAGGCCAAGGAGACTGTGTCAGCAGTGCGACATGCTGACAGTTTAATTACTGTTGAGCAGTCACATTACAAATGAGCAGTCACATTCTTAAGACAAAACCTTGTGTCAGCACACGCGCTGCACACGCTCACTCACACGCTCACACACTCTATATATACAACATATACATACATACAGAAACCTTAAACTATTGGCTTGTTAGGGTGAGTCCCCATCTGGCACTAGCTCTCTGGGCTGTCCTTCAAGTGTTGGGACCAGTCCACGGAATATTGCAGATGTATATATTTTTCCCACCTAAAAAAATAGCCGGGCCTGGTCTCCTCCCTCTCAGCATCTCTTTACTGTACCTCCCCCTATCCTTCTCAGCATCAGCCCAGTGTCTCTACAGAGCATCACATTAGAGGAAGCTGGCTCCTTCTGGCAAAAAAAAATACTAAAGTGAGTGCTTGAGCATTTTGTGAAGCGTTTGACTCATCCAACAGGCAGTCGTTACCATGAGCAGCAGCATAGCTTTGCCAACTATTCCAACACAGTTTCTAGAAAATCATGCTGTGGCAATTTTCCTGGAGCTCCATTGTCAGTCAGTCAGTCAAAAAGAATGTTTATTCAGACTGTTAGTCCTCAAACAACATAAGAACTCACAGAAATGAATCATCATAAAATATAGACATATAGTTAGATATCATAAAAGTGTATGTGGGCCATAAAATCTTGTCATAAAATTAATAAAAACATAACATCATAATATATATATGAATAAGATCTTATCATAGCCTTATGAAGCAAACACTGGCATCTCCACATACAAAAGTTAAAATCAACATAAAAATGGTAGACCTTCTAATAATCCAGTAAACGTCTTTTTAAGGCAACCATAAATCTCCCTAGGGCACAAGCAACAACCAAGGTAACGCATATCCATTAAGAGTGCCACTGCTTGCGCATGGTTACGGGTGGCATATTTTTTTAAAAAGCTGTCTTAAAATGGCTTGCCGGAGGGTCTGGACTTTTAGACATTCCAAAAGGATGTGTAGATTATCACATTTTACACTCAGGCCACAGGTACATTTATCAGTTACAACTATCATCGCCATTTTTTACCTTGTCTCTACTATAACACAGGTTATTACCAATTCTCAGCCTTAACGGTTCATATCTGAACCAACAGTTGGGCAGTGAATCCACATAAGGGAACCACTCCTTATTATGCCATGAGTTGAGCATAAACTGGGCTGAAGGCTTCCCTTTTAAGTACTGCCTATAGTGTTCGCTGGCAATTTCCTTTCTTAGGCTGCAGAGTTCGCTCATCGGGGTTTCTATGTGCAGATTCTGGGAGCCCAACCTTATAATCATTTTCTTGCATATGTCCTCAAGGTTTTCCTGAAGCCCTTAGCCCACAATTCACTATGCTTTATCCCATTCTTACACTATAGTGATACCTTTTGTCCATCTCCTGCACTCAGGCGTAGCAGGACTCTAACTGCCTCCGCCCATGCCAGATAATTCCATGAGGTAGTACCTATTTCCATTCTTACTGCCTGTATCATTGAAGACCTTGGCAGGGATAATAAACTTTTCAGACATTTCCCCTCCTCGGGTTCCCAACACCTTTTGTCACTTAAGCTTAACAGCTCGGCTCCATACTGAAATTGAGGGTGGATCATAGCGGCATAGGCTGTTAAAACTGGCCTAAGGTGCATCTCCCCATAGTCTCTATTAACTTTTTTCCAGACCACTTACTGATGCAAGGGCTCTTGCTTTGAATGATTCAATATGAAGGTTCCACTTTAAACTCTTCTCAAACCATACTCCTAAGTACTTGTATTCATTAACAGATTCCAATTTCGTGTAACCTAAGTGCCACCAAAAATGCACAGATTTTTTGCAAAAGCCCTAAACCATACTCTTATCCATGTTTATCACTAGCTTTTTGCTGTTGCAGTATTCCATGAACACATTCATCTTCCTTTGTAAGCCTATCTCCGTCAGATCCATAATAACAAGATCATTGGCATACAGGAGGCATTCTAAATGTTTCCCATCCATTTTAGGCATAACGCCCTTTACCACTGCTAAAGCTGACAGTAAGTCTGCTATAAACAGGGAGAAGAGTAAGGAGCCAAGACACATCCCTGTCCATTGGGCTAATTTTATTCCAGTTATGTGTCTGACCCCCATACTGGCTAAGTAAGCTAGTTGCTTCAGCGAATACAACATAGAAGAGCTGCAGATCAATGCTGGATGTCCACAGCATAGGTGTTTACTTTTTGTGTTTAATTTTACTTTTTATTGTGAAAATAGAGGAAGCCTTTTTCAGCATAGCAGCTGCTCTTTGCAACCCTCCGATACCAGCACAAGTCAGTATAGCAACTGACACTATATTAAGGAAATGCTTCTTTTGCATGATCATCTCAAACTTTTGAACTGATGCTACTGCTTTTCCGACTATGACAGTAAAATGGAACATGCCAACCAGGCCCCAATACCAGTGCTCTAAGCCTTAAAAATATATGGTTAATTGGTTTACGCCCAATTGGCATAAGGTAACATATTTATAAGTCCCTAATATATGGCACGCGGTGGACCAAGTTAAGGGTCCCTCATGGATTGAAGCACTTCTTATGCCACCACCAGTGTGACAAAGCAAAGCATGAAGCCCAGGATGCCATTACAGACTGGTAGAATGGTTTATAAACTGCTAACACAGTTTGCCATTTCAACCCTTGTCAAAGTCCAAACCTTCCTTTTTATTATTCATAAGTCACCCATAAGGTAGGCCTAACGAGCCTTAAACTCAGGGTGCATTACATTTACAAAGAAGGGCATGGGTTTTGATGACTTTACTTTTTACTGAATGGTGCAATCTGAGTTGACTGGATGTCACCCTTCACAGTAAGTAGTCATCAGGCGGGAGAGGACCTGGCAGCCCATTGGCTAGTTGCCACCACACCCAAAGCTCATAGTGGGCATAAAAGTGGCACTCCTGGCACCCAGAACTCACATCACTACTGTCTTAGAAAAAGGACAGCAGAAGAACTGCCCTAATGCTCTCTTGACCCAGCAAAGGGAGGCTGCCCCAAAGACTGGACTGCACCACCTGCAGCAGAGGAGTGGCAAAGAGAGGACTATGCTTGTGTGCCCCACTTTTGGAAATTTTGTCCATGGGTACGAGACAGAAAGAGTGACTCCAAGTTTCAGTTGGCTGACTCCTTGTTACAGCCAAAGACTAGAAATGAATGCAGAGAAGCCTGCTTCCTTGAGAGCAGCACCAAGAAACCTGACCGCTGCCGGACGTCGAGGTGCAGCCTGAAAGACTGAGTCCTGACCTTCACAAGGTGGCCCTGAGTATGCTGGACCAGTAGAAGCCGTCGGAGTGCACTCTGGTATCTCTGCAAGAAACTAATTTCCAGTTGAAGGAATCTGCTGGATTTACTGTAACCAGAGACCAGTAGACTAGTGGCAACTGGATCTGTGCTTGACTTCGCCTGGACACTGTGGTTGACCGACCTCCTGAGGCCAAAGATGCCCCCGCCAAGTTTGAGGACAAAGGGGCGGCCACAGGAACAACGATGTGACAACAAGAACAAAACTCTGAGCTACACTAGCATCAGATTGCGACAAACGAGAAAAGTGAAACAATCCATAGTCCATATATACTGATCATACCATGAAGGGCGTGTGACAACCTCTGTCTACAAGTACCTATGCACCATGCAGCGTCTAGTGAGGTGTCTGTTTTTTGATGCGATACGTGCACAGTCCGCCAATGCAAATCATAAGATCATGAGCACAGAATCACTAAGGTACATGCTAGTAAACTGCTTACCTCAGCAAGCGTGACGATTCACACAAAAGGGAAGAAAGCTGACAGAATCATATGCAAAAGCCAAAAGTATTGGTACTAATCTAAAAATATATATGCTAAATTATTATATCTAGCCTTTTAGGCAGCTGCGTTTTTCCATTGGAGAATTCTAAGCACCTCTTCCTCTGCTCACTTACGCAAGTGGATCACTATGACAATAGTAATGAATTCAGGGTATTTGAATATTCATGTCAAATGTACTTAGAACACACACAGAAAGTGGGACCCATATTCCTATTTTAGGCAACCTGCTGAGCTCATATCACTACGGTTCCATGACAGTTTCAATGGTGGTGACTAATTGTATTTACCATATTCCTGCAAGCAAGCTGAGGTCAGCCACAGATAAAGTCCTTTGTCGTGTCTGTGTTTAACATCTTTGTTGAGAGACTGAGCATTCCCAGTTGTCATAGTTGCATTATTGCAAACACTTCCTTTCTCTGTTCACTAGATTGCAGACCCTTTGCAGTTCATTAGAAAGTCTAAGACACGGCTGTTACCACATAACAAATTGTGATGTCCAATGTCCCAGCTGTGGAGCAACACCGCATACTGGGTGTCAGGATACTGAACAAGGTCTGCCACAGAATGTTGATGGCTGGCCACCAGGAAAGTATTGTGGATGGTAAAACTGGTGCCAGCAGAAGCTCCACTGTAAGAAACATTAGTTACCCCAGCTCTAAAAGAATTAAGGACCAAGACTTTGGCATGAGTTTGGAACAAGGGGCAATTTTTGGAAATTGTCTGTTATCCCTAATCTTTAAATTTCTCCTTCAAGGAGTTCTTTTTCAAAAATTTGAAAAAGTAAACAGATGTCACATCAATATTTATCTCTTGCCCAATGTGAGAAGTGCTTGGGAGCATCTTTGTTTCCCCAGATGAGCTGCTCAGTCTGGAGATGAAGTGTAGCCCTGTCCCGCTGTGGTGACAAAAGGAACTGCTCTTTGTTCCTGAAGCATCAGGTGCTTGACACACCTGTGGGAGGAATAAATGCTCCAAAGCCCCCAGACACTATTGAAAGATGCTATTCAAATCATTCTCAAAATATGCAGTTGCCCACTTGCTGTTTCCCAGTGGCACCAATGAGCCTAACATATCAGGTTGCTGCCAGGTCAGCAACAACAAATCCATGGCTCTACCAAGTGACAGAACACAATCACTTTGGGTTGAAGGTTCTACAACTTCCCATCTAAAGCTTGCTCTGATCGGACTTTATGCAGATGCCATATAAGGCCATGTTTTGGGTGACCAAAGATACTGTGGCTCAGCCCCTCTCTCTTCTAATTCTTCGTTCTGCGACGGTGCTAGTCTTCCTGTTTTAAAAATATAAATGAATGTTGTAGGAGAATCAAAACTCGGGTTTGTCACAATTGTTCTTATCCTCCTATATCTAATGGTGTGGCTGTCAGACAGAAATGCCGTTAAATCAGAAGGATTTTTATCCTGAATTAAATCCCTTGACATTTCCTGTGCAAGATTTTGTCTTATAATCTCCTAGCTACATTAGTTGAGTACACTTTTGTACAGTTATTAAAAGTGTTCTCATGGCAAAGCCCAGAAAAACTTAACAAGCGAGTCCTTCTGAAGTATTTACATGGTGATGAGCTCAGCAATCTATTATCTGGAGGCTGCACTAATGATTCCCTTGACAATGTGTTATAAATATTTAATCATCTGCCAAATTGCTCCTTATCTAATTCCTAGAAAGGCAGAGTCAGGGCATATTTACAAGAAAAGTGACAGAGCGCGGAGTTAGCCTTCTTGGCTTAACGCCGCGCTCCGCCACTTTTGAAACGCAGGGCTGCACCATATTTACAACAATACTGTGCAGCCCTGTGTTTCCCCCTGCGCTGGCGCTAATTACAGCTGCCTAGCTCATACGCAAGCACCCTTGCACCATATTGCAAGGGTGCCTGCGTCGTGGGAATTATTGCTTACGTGCAGGAAGGTGTCCCTTCCTGCACATAAACAATCTTAAATGTCGATTTGTAAATTCTATGTGTGATGCTTCGTGCAGCACACATAGAAGTTGCAACTCGTCATTTTTAAAATAGTTGCTTATGTGCAGGTAGGGACACCTTCCTGCACATAGACAATCATTAAAGGCATTTTGATGTTTTTATGTGTGCTGCACAATGCAGCACACATAGAAGCAGCAAAAACAAGGACAAATAAAGCATTTCTCCTCATTGTGCCATGTTAAGACCAGTTTTTTTTTTTGGTCTTAATTTTGTGTATTTTGTAGTATGAGGCAGCGTCAAAATCAATGGGTGTTGTGGCAGAACACCCACGGCAACACCCATTGCCCACCCCTTTCACGCTAAGTATAGCGTGAACGGGGGCCTTATTTACAAGGCAGCGTTAAGCCACTTTAAGTGGCTTAACACTGCCTTCTAAATAAGGCGAAGCCTGTATCGCCAAAGGATGGTCGAAAAAAGTGAAGTTCGTGTGGCAGTAGGGGCTTGTAAATATGCCCCTCACAATCTCTCCAGTATTGAACCTTTCACTTCTGCACCAGATGTAGTTTTGTTTTCCTTTTAGTTTTTTGACCAGTGTAGTGTGCCTCACTCCCTGATCCTCCCCTTTATAGTAGTTTTCTCCAACAGAAGTGACCTACCACTGTTTTAGATGCACGTCACTATTAATCTGAAGAAAATAATAGTTTATCTTTTGTCTGCTATATCAGTTTTAGTGTATGTAATGGTGTGTCCCTTTTATTCTTCTCACAATCGCGTTCTGACGTCATTACACTGCAGCCATCTGTATTTTAATCTGAACCGGCAACCTTTGAATAATGCACTTTGGGGCTGATGTATTACTCTCACAGAATGGGATGCAATATATTTGTGCACTCTCATGCTTCCTGTTTCCACTAATGGGACTTCTTTGTAAGGTGAGGTGACTATTTATGAATGGCGTAAACAGGGTGATCGCAACTGTTTCTAGTCTGTATTAGGCAAGGGTGACAGCACCAGTGACGCAGGTGAACAGACAGCTAATGAAATAAAGGGGTTCAGCACAGGTGATATTATTGAAGGCCCAGGAGGCCTCAGTCAGTCCGAGCCAGTCAAACCTCAGGGCAGTTGTATTTAATCAGGAACTCACTAAAGGCATCCATCAAGGTAGAGGCCCAGATTTATTAAATATTAGTATGGGCCCTTACAGTGTTGCATTGGCCTGTTTGGCACCCTGGTACTGCCAGATGGTGGCCCACCTTACCAAAGTAAAAACGGCACACTCACTGGCCCTTTCAAGCTGGCCCATCTGGCAGTGCCAGACAGGCAGACTCTCCAAGAGGCAAGCCCAACTCCGGGCACCTATTCAATGTAAGGCGTGCTATGCCACACAATGTGGCAGCAAAAACAGCTTACATGAACTTTGCAAGCAAAAGGATTATTGTGAGGAACGTTGGCATGGATGCAGCACTGAAACAATATTGTGTAGTGCAGCACAACATCCCTGATAATGCATGCAAAGTGGGCATAAAGCAGTAGGAAGAGTAAAATCTCCCACAGAATTTCATGCAAAACCACATCAACTATAGTAAGGCAAAGCAGCGTGACCTGTCTTTGAACAGAATTTTAGTTCATTTACTGTGTGCCCCTGGGCGAGGCACCCGACAAGGTTCATTGAGGAGTAACTCTGGAGTGTGTTATGATAAACCCCATCCCCGTGGAACTTCCTGCCAAATATATAAATGACTGCCAAGCAGGCTGTCATTCATAATGCATTGGCAGGAACCTTCATCGCCGCAGTTCCTGTCAATGCATATCACTGTTTGGTGCAGGGATTTTCTTTTCGAAAATAAAAAAAGCAATGCTCCCCTTGCCATGGGGTGATCTCCCATGGCGGGGGAGCATTATTTGCATCTTCCTGTCCCTCACCGCCAGTGTTTGCCTGCCGATGAAGGACAATAAACAAATGGCTATATGTCTGCCCATCCTGATTGGGTGGACGTATATATAACTGTTTTTCTGATGGTCCTTCCTCTGTCAGGCCGTCGGAGAGATTTGACTGTGGCGCTGATGGAATAGTCACCGCTGTAGCCAAACCAAAGGTCCGGCCACAAATACATTTTGGCGGGCAGACCATTATGTTGACTGTATGTATACGCCATTGCTGTTGCCACAGAGTATACATACCGCCAACATATAAATCAGGCTCCAAGTTTACAAGTCAGCACATTTTGGCAGAAATAACTAATGTTAGTCATACCACATGATTCTGTATTGTTCTTAATCTTAAACCTGTTTTCTATATCACCCGTCCGGCTCTATTTGTCTCCACTAAATAGAATTGCTGGAGTAAAGTAGCGACTAAGGAGATCTTTCACCCGAAGAAGCATTATTAACTGGGCAAATTACAACCCCCCTCTTCGATTCAAATCAAGAGGGCTATGTCATTTATTGAAAAGGCCGTCTCTGAGGTGGTTATTATGCTCTCCATTAGAGATGGATGTTAATGTGAAATGTGGAGTGAAATGAAGACTGTGAAGCTGCTAGTAATAGGACACTGACCACGTCTGATATCATAATGCCCGTCCATTAGAGAGCCTCTTGGGGCACTCGGTAATGCATGGGTGTAGCAATGTTGCCATGGGCCCTGATGAAAGCAAAGAAAATGGGCTCTACTAACTTCGGCTGGGTAACGTAATAAGCGCATCAATCGCTACACTCCAGTGCGAACCCTAAGATCTTTCTCCTCCGATCTCATCTGCATTCTGAAAGTACGCTTGGCCCGCATGGGGGGTAGGTCTTTTGGGTTTCTGGGCGCTCAGGCATGGAACAGACTTCCTGCTACGCTGAGAGCCACCACTGACTTGGTAATCTTCAAGAAACACCTTAAAACGTGGCTTTTCAATAATTAGTTAGTTTCAGAGTCCTACCATTTTGCTCCGTCAGCGCCGGGACCCTGTGCGCTATATTAAATTTTGATCATTCATTCATTCATTCTGCACTGTCACATCCCTCCCCATCCTCAAGATCTCTCACTAGGACGCATTGATTTCTCCACAGCCTCTGCCCTCTTTAATGTCCCATCTTTTCAGAGACCCTATCTCGATAGCAGCCCCTGCATCTCTTTGTGGTAACATCTCTCCACAGCTCCTGTATCCCCAGCCTGAACATCTGTCGCAGGACACATTCATTTCTCCACAGCCTCTACCCTCTTTACTGTCACATTTCTCACATCTTTTCATAGCTCCTCTCTCGATAGCAGTCCCTGCATCTCTTTATGGTAACATCTCTCCACAGCACCTTCATCTCTTCACTGCGGAGAGGTGTGGTGCAGCGGCCAGGGCAGCTGACTTCGGAGCACGGGGTTCACGGTTCGATTCCCGGCTCCGGCGGCAGCTCAGCTCAGCACCATGTGACTCTGGGCAATAGCTTACTTAATTTCCACTCCAGCGCCTTGATACCCGTAAGGGTGAGTAGCTGCGCTATATAAAAACGGACTTACTTACATTTACTGCCCTTCTCTCCGATGCCCCTACTTCTCTGCATTGCCTCATTGCTCAACAGCTCTTGCATCTCTACTCAACTGCTGCATCTCTGCTGCATCACCTCCTTTCTCCACACCCCTTTATCACCTCTCTGCCACATGTTATCTCTTCACTGCTGCTAGAGGACCAAGCCCTCTGTCCAAATTTCCCTGCAATGGATCTTTTTAGTTGCCTAATGAATAAAAGGGAGTTAACGTCATCAATTAATGCAATTTACCTTGTAACCAATTCGGCCACACTGTGATGGCCCAAAGTCGTTAAATGAGATTAAGTATAGGTGCATTACAAATTTAAAGCCAGCCTGATGTACTCAAGTCTTAAGAATATATTGTAAACATACAAAATCACTACTGGAAGGCCAAATTGTCTCGCAAAATTTAGCCTCAATAACATGAAACATACAATGAATTCATTGATATCAATGCAGAAAATCAGAAATAAAGTCTGATGATCGGTATAAACTTTGCGGTCCTCTTGCCTATTATGCATGAGGAAATCTAAGTCTCCTAAACTAAGCCTGAACTGAAAGCACTGATTGGGGAATTCCTAATCAGATTCAGTAAAGTAGGAAAGAGTTAGCATAGAGGAACCTCTGTTGAAGTCCTCCAGAATAAAGAGTATTGTATAGCCTAAACCCACACAACAGGAATATCGCGGAGAGGTCTATACCCCTCTGAGACTAAAAAGAATCTGACTAAAGTGCAATTCTGACTCATCTAATACAAGCTATGACCTCTAGGGTGAGAAGACTTGGGATTAATTGCAGACTTTGCCTCTACTGAATTAGATCTAGATGGGTATTATCCTACAAGCAAAACAATCAGTACTACAACTACAACTATTAGTGTGCATGCTATTATGTATCTATGTCTACTAATATTAGGATTGGCTTCCATTTCTTCCCTACAAGCAGACTGTTGGATGGAACTTAGCTGCAGCAGAGTCCTTTCTGTCGATGTCCATCTGTGCAAATGGCAATATCAAAGATCATAAAGTATGCAGTAACTTTATTATGTACAAATCTTTGTGAGACTTCCTTAGCCCTACTCCATGTTCTTCTAAGAGACAACCTTACACTCTTTCAACAGACCCGGGCCTCGGTACTCTTCTGCCTTCCCCTACAAGTCTATTTAAGTGCCTCTGATAATAAAAGGTTCAAGTTAATTGAAAGTCAGTTTCAAAATGAAATGCTTCAGTTCATCTTCTAGCAGAGGAAATTCACTTGCATCCAGATAAGGACATTCAGCTACATCTAGGATAAGATGTCTCAGGACACTCAATCTTATTAACAAAGGAAACTCAAAGGTGAGATCAACCTGAAGTTCAAGTTCCCAAAGTTTGATTTGAATCTTCATGAATATCCCAGAATGCCCCGAACTTCTGAGTATAGTCCCCTCACCTCCTTCGTCACTCAGTTCTGAATCTCCAGTATCTTCCGGAATAGGCTAAAGCCAATCTTCTCCTTGTGGAACCAGTCTCCCTCTCTCCTGTCTCCTCTGCCAATGTTCTCTTGCTGCCACTCATGGTTCTACAGCACTAGGCCCTTTGTCAGGGTCTTAATCTGGGCCAGGCACTTTCAAAGGTCTAGATTCTTTGACTTCCGTTCCCACTTCTCCAAGACCTCCCTCAAGCTGAACAAGTGCTGTTTCAGCTTCTTGCAAGTCCCCTATGGCTTGACTAACCTCCCCCTGTGGTCTCTCAACCACCAGTGGCACTGAGGTGCTGTTACATCATCAAGGGGACACGGAACTGAGCGAATATGGACAGCATGCACCCAGTTAAGGAGACCGCTGTACTTCACGGCAGTTGAAGTAACTAGAATCACCTGGAAAGGGCCACGCCAGCTGGGCTGCAGACAACTCTTTCGCACATGTTTTTTCACCAGGCCCCAGTTTCCGGGGCTAAGGTCAGGGCACTGCTCCTGATGTGCCTGGGCAGTGGCAGCTTCAACCTGATGAAACACAGATCGCACCACGTCAGCCAATCTTTTGCAGTAGTCATGTATCAGATCATCTGTTAACAAGCGCATTTGCAGGTACAGCTGGCAATCTCATTGCCCTGCCCATGATGATTTGATGAGGGGACAATCCTGTCCTACAATCAGGTATGGTGCATAGGCTCATCAACACAAGTGGCAAAGGGGAGAGAATGTATCCTTATGGCTAGAGCGGTCGACCTCGAAGCTGGGGAACCGGGTTCGAGTCTCGGCAACGATGCTCAACATCCTGTGATTCTGGGCAAATCACTTAATCTCCCCGTGCCTAACAAAAAAATGAATGTGTCCATTTGTAACGAAACTGGTGCTCATGTAAAGCGCTCTGATACCCGATGTCTCGGGTCTAGTTTGCGCTATATAAAACTTTGGGAAAAAAAAGCATCAGGCCATTTCAAAGACATGGAAGAACACACTTTTGCAAGACTGGATTTCAAAGACCCATTTACCTGTTCCACCAGACCTAAAGCATCAGGTCTATAGCTAGAATGCAGTCTCTGTTAAAATTGTAAAGCTGCACACACCCCATTGTTGAAGTGCGTGCCTTGGTCCAATTCCAGAGAAGTCTGGAAGTCAAACCTAGGTATTAACTCCCTCAAAAGCAGCTTTGCTACAGTGAGGATGTCATTCCTCCTAGTCGGGTATGCTTCAACCCATAGTGAAAAGATATAGTACGAGAGAGACAGGCAGTACCTGTTTTTTTTTTTTTTGCAATAAATAACCAAAGATTATCTTTGGTTGATTTTTATTGAGAGCATCAGGATTTAGAGACTGATGTGAAAGAAAACACAGCCGACACGTGTTTTGCCCCAAAGTGGCTGGCAGGCCAACAGCTTTCTCAAGGCAAGGAATCAGAATAGACAATGTTGAGTCTCATTTTTGTAGTATACATCACACAAAGAAATTTCCTCCCACCCAGCATTCTCCTCGGTCTCCCGATAAAAATGATACCTCACTTGTGTGGGTGTCCAATGCAGAGTCAGCCTAAAAACATATATAAAATAACTATAGCGCTTAGAGCTCGCTGTGCTATCCCCACAATCTCTACATTTTTGGCCCTTGGCCCACCCACACAACTGAGATATCATTTTACTAGGGAGATCAAGGGGAATGCTGGGTGGTAGGAAATTCGTGCCGGCGAGGTGATCCCACACAGAAATGTGAGAAAAATCTGATTTTTTAGCTAAACATCATGAAAAGATACTTACAGCAACCAAAACATACCTCATCCCATTGCACATGGGCATATCAATAAAATCCGGCTGTATCCTGTTGAAGGGACCAACTGATCACCCTATGTGGCTCAATGTCACCACAGTTCTTTTCCCTACTTTGTTCTGTTGACACCCAACACATCAGTGGCACAACGATTCAGCCATCAATCTAAACCTTGGAGTGAACCAAGTCTGCCTGAACAGTCTATTCATGGCATCTCTCCCTACATGTGTCGGACCATGATAATGCCTAGCCTTTGGCGGCAACAGACTATTTGGCAACACAGGTCATCCATCTCTTTGAACCCAAAAATCATTCTCATCCCTCTTGACACAGGCCACATTAACCCAACTCTGCCTCTGACACCTCTTTCTGTAACCTCTTGACTTCCTTCCAAGTATCAGCTGTGGTTAACAAAAGGTTGTAGTTGGTCTTGTCTGTCCCTTCATTCGTGTATTCACCATTGAAGGTGCAAGCATCATGAGCACAGTCCTTGCAACCTTGTCAGCATATCTGTTACCAGCAGTCACATGATCATCTCCCTTACAATGACCTGCACACTTGACGACTGCAATCTGTGCAGGCATTTGCGATGCGTCAAGGAGCTTTTGAACTTGTTCTCCATTTTAGATGAGTGACCTCGAGGAAAGTCATAAACCCCCTCTGATACCATAGCGGTCCGAAATTATGAACGACACTGGAGCCTTACTGACTGTGGGTAAAAATGGTCACTCTCTACTGGTCAGAGACACAGCATGCTCTGGTAAGAGCAATCAATTCAGCCACTTGTGAAGAAAACACTCCTCAGAGCAACGAATCTTCGACTACTGCTGAAACTGTGCAAACTGCGTAGACAGCTCGTAAATTTCCTTCACGGTCTGGCAAACACAAGTCATCAACAAATAAGGCAAAATCAGATTCAGGCAGTGACTCTTTTAAAAAAAAAATTTTTTTTTTATTTTATCACCAGCAAATTAAATAAATACAAATTTCATGAGGATAGAGAAGAAAATAAACAGCAACCTTAGGGTTAAACATATGACATAAAAACTGTAAATTAAATTAAATAGGTTACAAGATAACGAATCCATTATTATAGGAGACAATTACAAGTAACCTGAAAGATTAAGCATCTGTCTTTACAATATTCCGATAGAGTGCCGGTAGTATACTATATACATTTAGTTTCCTTCCTTCCATCTTTTAATGGGGCCCAGATGTTTTCCCCCAATCTTCTTGCTCTCAATCCCTTTTTTTCATATACCCCTTTTTCTAAATTGTAGGTGGCTAATAGCCTCCCTAGCCATTGCTGAAATCCGGGTGCCAGGGGATCCAACCAAGCTGAAGCGATACATATTCTGACCACTGCCATAGCTATAAAAAGAAAATGACGGTGGTCCTCTAGTGCATCATCGTTAATGACTCCCAGCAATATAAGTTGTGTTGTAAGGTTCGTTTTTATGTTCAGCGATAACTTCAGGAACTTTTCAATTTCACCTAACCAGGTACCTAATAAAGGACACGTCGCAAATATGTGTACTATGTTGGCATCAGTACTATTACAACGGGGCATGTGATCCCATCCTGCCCACCCCATTGTGCAATTCTAGCCGGGGTGTAATATAATAAAAACAGAGTTTTGTAGTGTTGTGCCTGTAATCCTGCGGAGAGGAGCACAGTCCTTCCAAGTTCCAGTGAATCTAAAAATATGTCATGGGCTGTGCCCAGCTTCTGTTCCCATTTAGACCCATATCTCTCGAGGTCATCATGGGTAAGCAAAATCAATTTCGAGTAAATTTGGCTGATTGTGCACCCATCATCACACCGAACCGTATCCACAACACTATTATTGTTGAAGCCCCTTGTGCCTCCCTTCTTTTGCGTTAAAAGCTCCGAATTTGTAGATATTTGAAAAAATCCCTAGTGTGTGTCCCAAATCTGCCCTGGATATCACTAAACGATAGCATCCCCGATGTGTCTAGCAAGTCTCCTATCAAGCAAATACCTGCATCCTCCCTCTTGACATAATATTATCCCTAAAAATCTCTGGCATTGTTGGATTTTTAAAAAGTTGTGTATAATAATTCAGCCTACCGAACCAGATTTTTCTTTTAACGGCAACCCAGATCTTAAAAGCAGCATGCAAAGTTTTAAATCTAACCTTTTTGTAATAGCTTGGCTCACTGTAATTCAAAAAGCAGCCCTGAGAGGCGTCACCTATCAGTAGCTCATATACGTCTTCTGTCCCATACAGGTTCCTCTGCTCTTCCCTTTTCCCACCCAGCAGCACCCGCATGTATTGTAAATCAGCGGCCCAGTAAAACAATCTTAGATCGGGAACCCCCCATCCTCCTTTCTCCCTTGCTAATGTCAAAAATTTCAGTGCCCTTCTAGTCTTACCATGTGACCAGATAAACCGATTGAGCATGTTTTCCATCCCTTTGAACCAGCACTTCCTAAACTCGAAGGGGATGGCCCTAAAAAGATATAAAACCTTGGGAAGAAATTGCATCTTAATTACATTACATCTACCTACAATCGAAAGATGAAGATTGTGCCACCTGTCAAAGTCATTTTTTCCTTTCCTTATTACTGGGGCGATATTTACCTCCACTATTTGTTCAAGGTCAGATGTAATATTTATCCCTAAATATGTAGCCATATTTGTGACCCATGTATCCTCCAAGACAACCAAACTGTTAGCAACTATTTGAGTTTTCTGCTGGTTAAGCTTATATCCTAAAATTAACCCAAATGCTACAGCTTCTTTACCTATTGCAGTAACTGCAGCCTGGGGATCAGGTGTAACAACAGCCAGGTCGTCCGCATATGCAAGAATTTTAGTTTCCAACTCCCGAAATCTCATCGGTTTGATTGTTTCGTTCCCTTCAATTCTTCGGATCAGTGGGTCGATATATATAGCAAAGAGTAACGGGGAACAGGGACACCCCTGCCTGTTTCCCCTTGTGATCTGTATTGGTTCAGTGTAACCTCCATTTATTCTAACACGGGCCACTGGATTCTTATATAAACCCATGATTGCTTTGATGAATCCTTTTCCTACCCCATACTGTTCGAGGGTGCACCACAGATAGTCCCAGGAGACCCTATCAAATGCTTTCTCAGCATCGAGAAGTATCAGTGCAATAGGGTCTCCTGAGACAGCTGCGGCGTCAAATAATGTTATTAACCTACGCACATGCTCGGTAGTTCCTCTACCGAGTATGAGCCCGTGCTGTCGGGGATGAATCATTTTGCTAATGATTGAGCTTAATCGTGAAGCAAATATTTTCGAGAAGATCTTGGAGTCACTGTTCATAAGAGTGATAGGTCTGTATGAGCCTGGTTCCTGCGGAGGTTTGCCTTTCTTTAAAAAAACAACGGGGCATATCAGCAAAAGCCAGCGATAATTATCGCTAAGCGCGCTTAGCGCGAGGATAATTATCGCCGGCTATCGCTGGATTTTATCACGGAGATAGCGCGCTATCAGCGACGCTTATCTCAAAAGCGATAATAATCCAAGCGATAGCTGCCAAATGTGCGATTATCGCTGGAAATCCAGCGATAATCGCACTGAGACAGGCGATATGTTGCTGATAGGGCAGGGCGGACTTAGCCATAATATCCACCTCCCATTGGATATTATGGCTAAGTCAGATTCTAAGCTGGCGTAAAGAAACCTGCGTTAAGCGCGGTTAGCGCTACTTTTCTAATTGCTAAGCAGGTTAGCGATTACCTTGCTAATTGGAGAAATGTCGGTTAGCGACATTCTCCACGTTATTTTGGCAGGGTACGCCCACTTTGCATCTCATTGGCGATGCAAAGATGGGCGTTAGTGAAACCGGCGCTGAGGCATGGGAACACGCGTTAGCGTGTCCATGCTGATTGTGCAATAAAATTATCGCCGCTTTTTGCCCGAAAACGGACGCTAAAGCGGCGATAATTTTATTGCTGGGCCTTGATGATATGCCCCAACTATTGCTGCCTGGGCCCAGGACTCAGGTATAGAGCACCCCCTTGAGCCTGCCTGAACGTTTTTATCATGTCCTGTTTTAATAAATGATAAAAAGTTTTATAAAATTCCAGGGGGATCTGATCTGGCCCCACTGCCTTCCCCGATGGAAGATTCTTCAGGGCATTATATATTTCCTCTTCTGTTGTACTCGCATCCAAGGCTTCTATATCATTAGCGGTGAATTGCTCTATTTGGATATCATTCAGATACTCCCTGACGGAGGCTCGTTGCGGGTCGAGTTCCTCCTGATAAAGTTTGCTATAATATTTACGAAATTCCTCCCGTATACCCAGAGGTTCTTTGACCAGATTCCCACCTTTATCCTGTATCTCGGCTATCTCCCCCATCACCCTCCTCTGCCTCGTCCGTACTGCCAACATATGTCCCACTTGCTCGCTAAGTTCATAGCACCCCTGGCGCCATGCCAGATATTTCTAGGCCGCCTTGGTCGTTGAGATTCCCCCGATTTCTGATTTAGTTACTGCCATTTTATATATCCAACTCTCTATTGGCGCCCCTCGCGCTATTGCCCTGGTTAGTTCCTCTTCCAAGTCTACCAGTGCATTATATAACGTATCTACTCGTTCTGATTCATTTTTTCGCCGCTGGGCACTGTAGCTGAGCGTCTCCCCCCTGACCCCGGCTTTAAATGCATCCCAGACCATTCCACTGCTAGCACTGTCCCTATCAGTTTCCAAAAAACCCTTGATCCAGGAATTCATGTGAGCAATGTAGTCTGGGTCTTTCAACAAACCTCTCTCAAATGTCCAGACTGATTCTTTTCTTTCAACCCCCCTGAAATTAACCATTAATACTACTGGATTGTGATCTGATATCACACGGGGGTGCTTTTCTATGGCACTGTCTGAGGCTAAATGATATGAAGTAAAGAAATAATCTAACCTTGCTCACATTTTATGTGGTGCAGAATAATATGTGCTCCCGGTTCAGACGCTTTGGTCTGGGTCCAAATATCCACTAATCCGTTATCTTGGATCAGTGAGAGCAAAGCCCTGCACACCTTGTTCTTACGACCTGTGCATTTGCCAGTGCCCCCCCCACCTAATGCCCAGGCCATTGATGTTTAAATCGCCACAAAATACAACTGGTGCTTGCCGTGAGGCTAACTCTGAGTTCACCTCCTCCAAGACCTCTGGATCGTCACCGGTAGAACCGTACACGGAACAAAGGGTAAAGCTATGTCTGTAACAGCAACAGTCTGCCAACACCCACCTTCCAAGTTTATCTGCCTGACAATTCTTCCACCTTATGTCACTCCTACGGGATAGAATAGCAACACCTCTAGTCCTAGCACCCTGTGCCGTGTTGGCCACCAGAGTATATCCAAGCTGCTCCATTAATTTACCCCTTGAGCCCTCGATGTGTGTCTCCTGTATGCACAAAATATCTGCCCGCAGCCTTTTCAATTCTATTGCAATTCTTTGCCTTTTATTTGGGTCATTCAGTCCACACACATTTATTGATGCAATTACGATGCTCAGCATCAGATACCTAAAAAGAAAATTCCTGAATTCGTATTAGCCAGAGATATCCTAGTCTCCTCCTGTTTCACATCTGTACTATTTACATTTGTTTCCCTAAGATCCTACATGCATCTCATGAACCATTTTTTCACCCCTGTTTGACCCCCCTCCCCATTTAACCCCCCCTAGCCCACCCCCGTCCTTCTCCATCCCCCCCTGCCCACCACCCCATCCCCCCCCAAAAATGGGCAAATAGGTCATAACATGACCCGTGCGATGTCGCCTGTATCGGCCGCCCGAGCTGTCCCGTGCCCTATCCCCCAACCCCGAGTTTGTGAAAGCTAAGCAGTATTACCACCTTGCCCCCCCAGGTGAAGAAAAAAAAAAAAATAGAAGATAGAGAGTAAGTGAAAGACTTTGGACATTTTCTGACATTTCAACGTCTGTTCTTTCACCCCCTTCCTCGTTTCATTGTTAGTTTGTTGGTTACGCACCCACCCCTATCTTCCAATCTCTAAATGTGACTGAGCATGTCACCACACTTTATCTTCCTGTTGCCACTGGTTCCCTTGACTCTTGGAATTCCTTCAGATAGTCTTGTGCCTTTATTTCTGTCGCCAACACCCTGATCTTCACTCTGTGTACAACTTAGAGGCGTGCAGGACTCAGGAGATAGGCTTCGGCGACAATTGCCTGGAATGGCGAGATCAATTGTCGCAGCCTCCAACGCCTCTCCACTGTAGTATGGCAAAAATCCGGTCTTGCGAGAAATGAATGACCGTTGAAAGACCGTTTGGCATCCGGTCTTGCCCCATCTGAGATAGACTGACAGAGGAGGAAGTTCCCGAAGAAAACTAGGATTGCCCTGGGTCGATCCGGCTGCCCTGACGTGGTATTCTTCTTCATATTCAGTGGGAAGCAGTGCGCCCGTTGGATCTCGGCACCCCAGTTCCAGTTTGAGAGTTCGGGGAAGGCAACCTTCAAGAGATCCACCATAAAAGTTCTTACATCATTGCCTTCGCTATTTTCCGCTAGTCCAAGAAATTGAAGGTTATCTCGGCGCTGCTGATTCTCGAAATCTTCAAGTTTCCACATCATATCAGCCGACTGCTTTTCCTGTAGTTCCTTATATTCCTGCATTTTTCCCGGTTCGCACTCAAGGGTCATGGTTCTTTCCTCAACGTGTGTCACCCTTTCTTTCATCTCTGAGCACATTTTGTTCACCTTCTGGATAGATCCCTGTAATTTCTTTGTGGCCTGATGTGCCCTACGATTCTCCTGGCGAGCTTCCCCCTGCATTTGCTTGAGAGTGGCATAGATTAAATCCATAGAGGGGGAGTTGTTAGGGCTGGCTGTGGCGCTGGGCGCTATTTCGGCCTGATCTGTCCCGCCTTCATTATACATCTGGCTTGTGGCCGAGTAATCCCATTTTAATCTGCGGGTGGTTTCACCATTGCTGTCCACTCGATGACTTTTCCCTTTTGATCTTATTCTGCGCTTTTGGGTGGCTGCCTTGTCATGGCTTTTATTAGTGGATGAGCCCTCAGTTCCAGAGTCTTCCTCCATAAGCCCAAGGGTAGAGGTCGAAAGCTCCGAGTCGTCTGTGAGGGAGAAGAATTCCCCCCCCCCCCCCAAATCTGGTGTGCCCATTATATTTTATAGCCATGATTCACCCGGCTGTCCCTGGATCGCTGTTGCCCCTTTGGAGGAGGTAACTATGGGAGTATATTGCCTGTCATTGTTGTTCACCGCCAGAGTTTCTAGAGTAAACTCAGTATCTATCACTATAGGCTCCCTGTCCATGCCCCCCCAAGACTCTCCATCTCCCTCCCTTAACCCCTCAACCCACCCACCTAATTTCACCCCGAACCCCTCATCCCTCCCACCCAATTTCACTCGACCTTTAACCTCCGACGCAACCCTTCTCCATACTCTTCACACCCTTGTAACTTTTTTATCCTCTCACCCTGAGGTTGTTAACCTCCTGCCCCCCTACCACCTCCCTTTCGCCCCACAGCCTTATCACTCCTCTTCCCTCCCCCACTGGCCCCACACACCCAACACACAACAGACCACCTCCCTCCAGCGCTAACACAGAACATCCCTCCCACTCCCCTTCTTTTTTCCCCCACTCCTTCAACCCAGACTCTTCTCAATATTGAACGGGATCTCTCTAGGTTAACGAAGGAACTCTCCAGACTTAGAGTAGATTTCAATTCCCTCACCTCTAGCTCCACACTCTTCCGGGCAAGGTCCCCCCCCAACCGTAAACTCCCCTCTAACTATAATCTTCCTCAGAATACTACCCCGCTCCGCTGCCATCTACACAGGCCTCGCCGCATTTCGAACCAGTTCTTTCCTTCCGACCTTTCTGAACTATGCAACTCGTACCTGCCCAATTTAGCAATCAATAACCCCCCACCCCACCACTCTAACATCCCTGTTATCCTTGGGACCAACAGAATCCCCCCTCTCCCTCCTCCCCTAGACCCCACTCCTCAACTTACTACTATCCACTCCTGCCCTCCCCCTAAAAACATTCCCATCCCTGTTATCCTTGGGACCAACAGAATCCCCTCCTCTCCCTCCTCCCCTAGACCCCCTCCTCAACTTACCACTATCCACTCCTGCCCTCCCCCTAAAAACATTCCCAAACCCCTCTCCTGCATGCTGGTTAACTGTCATTCTGCTGTCCGACACGCCATCGAAATTTCTGAATCCATCCTAAGCGAATCTATTGACATCGCGTTCCTCACAGAAACCTGGCTCAATGACTACTCTACGAGCTTGCTCGACATACTCTCCCCCGGATACTCTATCCTCAGGAAAGACAGACCCGATAGAATAGGAGGTGGCTTAGCCATAATCTTTAAAAATGAACTTCAGCTCTCCATAGTTAACAACTCGGACCACTCCACCTTTGAATACCTTGAAGCTGAACTAATAATTAAAGGTTCCCTCCCTATCCATTTGCACAACATCTACCACCCTCCTGGTGATCCTCATCCCTTCATTGATGAACTTTCTGACCTTCTCACCCAATCCTCTATATCTAACTCTAGAAATCTCTTCCTTGGAGACCTCAACCTCCACCTAAATGACTCCAAAGACCCCACAACCACCCTCCTCTCCAATCTTCTTGAGATCAATGACCTCCAGCAACTTTGTCAGGTCCCTACACACACCAAAGGAGCCATCCTAGACACCATTATTTCCAATAAGGACCTGGCCTGCCTGAACAGCATCATCCCTATTGGCTGGTCTGACCACCACCTCATACTGTTCACCATTTCTACCTCATCTCCTCCCCTTCCGACCCAGTCCATCAAACCAAAGAAATTGACCAGAAACCTTAAACAGATCCCCCCTGGTGTTCTTGAGACCAAACTCCAAGCCCAACTGTGCCTCACCCCTCCCTCTCAAAATGCAAATGATCTTACTGAGCATTTGAATAAAGCCGTCACCGATGTCCTTGACCAAATTGCCACAACCAAACTTAAAAATCAAAGAAACATCCCCTCCAAATCTTGGTTTAACCTTGAGCTCAATAAGGAAAGACGTTCTCTTAGACTGATGGAAAGAACCTGGAGGCATCATCCCTCTCCTGCTAACCTAACACTCCTTAGGGAAGCCAGATCAACATACAAGAAACAAATTTTTTACGAAAAGGCATCCTTCTTTCGTACCCAACTCGATAGGGCCAAAAACAGACATAGAGAACTATTCAACATCATTCGTAACCAAACCTCCACCGCACCGCCCATCTTGTTGACCTCAACTGCTAGATGTGATGAAATCGCCCACTTCTTCTCCGAATTTTTTTTCAACATTGACCAATCCTTTCCTTCTACTCCTACCCCAACCAGCCCCCTTCCTTCTCCTGACACCACTTCTAAAACCTTCACCGCTCTCTCCATACCCCCCGTTCCCCCGCTCACATGCCCGCTTCTCCACCTCTCCTCACCCCCCGACACACACACTCATTGCTACACCCCCCCAGAACCTCTCCCCAATCCCACCCACAACTTCTCCTCTTACTCCCAATCACTCTAACTCACTACTAAAAAACAATGCATCCTGGCATACTTTCCTCCTTGTCACTGAACGCGAAGTTCTCAACATCATCACTAAACTTAAGCCATCCTCCCACACCAAAGACCCCCTCCCCTCAAACCATATCCAGGACCTAAAACACATCATTGCACCATCCTGGACTACAATCATCAACTCCTCCCTGGCCACAGGATGTGTCCCTATCTCTCTTCAACTTGGTCAAATCTCCCCCATTATTAAAAACTCCAATGCCGACCCCAATGACCCAAATAATCTCCGCCCCTCTCCAACCTCCCCTTCTTTCTAAAGCCCTCGAAAAATGTGTCCTGCTCCAATTAGACAAACACATTGAAAATTTTAACCTACTTGACCCCCTTCAATCAGGCTTCAGAAAAGGCTGTAGTACCGAAACTGCCATGCTAAATATTGTTGATGACATCCATCACTCTCTCGACAATGGCGAGACGTGTCTACTCATCCTCCTTGATCTCACTGCAGCGTTTGATACAGTCAACCACTCTGCACTACTTAATGTTCTCAGAGATCGTTTTGGCCTTAATGGTAACACCCACAAATGGTTTGTCTCCTACCTACAACACCGAACACAGCAAATCAAAATTCACAACTGTCTTTCTAGCCCCACCCCGGTATCCCTAGGAGTCCCCCAGGGTTCTATTCTCTCGCCATCTCTCTTTAACCTCTTTATGGAACCCCTCACTCTCATCCTTAAACAAGCAGGAATCAACTACTACCTCTACGCTGATGATACTCAACTGTACTACAAGATCAAAACCCACACCGATATCCTACACCTTAACAACACCCTCACCAAGATCCAATCCTGGTTCCAAATAAATCATCTCAAACTGAACCCTAAAAAAACTGAAATCATTCTCTTCTCCCCTAAATCCAACCCTCTCCCCATCCAAACTTGGATCTCTGACCTCAATGCCCTCAACTGCTCTCTCTCTTTGTCCAACTCAGTCAAATCTCATGGTATCTCCACTGATAATAACCTTAATCTCAATTCTCACATCAAAACTTCAGCAAAAAGAGCCCTCTTCAATCTCCGCCATCTCAAAAAAATCAAGCCCTTTATTCCATCTGATGACTTTAAACTAGTAGTTCAATCCCTGGTCCTCTCGAGAATTGATTATGGCAACGCCATCCTCACCGGAATCCCTAAGATCCACCTAGCTCCTCTTAAATCTGTTCTCAACCTCGCAGCTAGACTCATCACCGACTGCAAATGTTTTGACCACATCTCCCCAGTCCTCAAAACTCTTAAATGGCTCCCTGTCGAAGGCAGGTCTGCCTACAAAAATGCTTGCATTACACACAAAGCCCTCCACCAAAACACGCCGCCTTACCTAGCCAACAAACTCTGCATAGCGGGCAGTTCCCGAGCTCTGAGAAGTACGAACGCTCTCCTCCTTGTCCCACCCCTGTTAAAAAAGAAATCCACCCAATCCCGATCCTTCTCCGGCAATGCCCCAAGCACCTGGAATGCCCTCCCCAAAGACCTGCGATGCAACCCTTCTTATCTCAGCTTTAAAAGGACCTCAAAGTGCACCTCCTCAACAAATATTGGGGGTCTTAACCCTAACCCATTTTCCTATCATTCCTTTTAGATTTGTAAATTGCTCCTGATCTTTTACCTGTATTTGTATTATTACAAACTGTCTCTCTTTTGTAACCTGTTATTATTCACTGCTGTTGATTATTGCTGATTTTTGTTCCTGTGACTGTATCTATATTATACTCCTGTAAAGCGCTCTGATACCTCTGGTCCAGCCAGCGCTATATAAAACCTATAAAATAAATAAATAAATAGGCAAACTTACTGGGGCAATGGTAATAGAAGATATATCGTTACCTGGCTGGTTACGCGGTCTGTCTCCCAGCAGCTTCCCAGTCTGTTCGCTCTGTGCCTGTGCCTGCTCCCACTCATGCAAGGTGAACTGCTCCTCCGCCTGTTCACCGCACTGTGTGCGATTGGGCGTGGCAAGAAGCTGAGCCACGCCCGTGCTCTCCAGCTGATCCTGCACAGCTGAGGCTGAGACAGCAGAGTCAGGGGAGTCGGTCCCGGCGTTCTCCTTCCTTGGCTCATCGCACAGAGGCAGAGGTTCTTCGACCGCCTCCGACGCCGCTCCCTGTGAAAAAATCTCCGAGATGAGCGGTTGCTTAACACCGCGGTCCCCGGTGGTAACTCGCCGGCTGCCGCGTCCATCTATCCCGCATTCCTTAGCGGGCTTCAATTCGGCATCCTCAGCTCTCCCAGTTATACCTCCGCGCCGGGGACCAGCCGCGCCTCGGCCCATCGCTGCGGTTCTAGGGTCTTTCGCCATATCCTTTTGCGCTCTGTTTAGTTTAGGAGCCATATCTCCGGCTCTTAACAATCTCCCTCGTGCAGCAACCACTTGTGCCGCGGCGTCTCTGAGGAAGGAGATAGTCTGGCGCTCCAGCCACCCCAGCCCTTTCCACCACGTTGAAGTGCTGCGGCTCACCCGGTAAGGGAATTCACCTTTATAATCTAGCATTGTAGTTCTGCCCCATTGCTTTCTTATGCATCATTATCATTATCGATCATTTCAGCGGGGTTAGGAGCAGGGCACAGAAGCAGCTCTCTCCCGGCGGTCAGTCAGCCGCCATATTGCCCCCCAGGCAGTGACTCTTATTGTATATCCGGTCTCAGCTTAGTGCACAGTTCAGTAACATCGAGACAGTCATGCTCCACCTCACTCTCATCATTGTCATTCTCAGGAAGGGGCAACAGGGTGGCAAGGTTCAAGACAACATGCCATTTCAGGGTAACGTTCTCAGCAGCAAGTATGATCTGCTCATACTGGGTCAAGCGGCTGTTCATTAAGAGTTGAGTGTGAGTACGTGTCAACAGTATTTCTATGGAGTGGGGCACGTACATAGTTAAAGGATGGCCCATAACAATGCCTTCACATCTCTCTATGCTGACACCAGCCACGGCCACAGAAATCTGGGCAATGCTGCAGCTACTGAATCAAGCGTAGCAGAGAAATAAGCTACAGGTCTACTTCCATGAGTCTGTGTAAGTACTAAGAGAGTGCAGCCCTCCCTCCCACTGCAGAAAAGCAAAAACGCTTTGTTGTAATCAGGCATTCCTAATGCCGGGGAGTGGCAGAGGATTTCTCTCAGCTCTAGGAAGGCAACCAAGCAATTATTATCCCAAGGTACTGGGTCCGACACATCCTTGTGTCTCAGCCTCTGTAAAGGCTTGGCCACTAAGGAAAAGTTGGTAATCCACTGGCGACAGTAGCCCACCATTCCCAAGAACATCCTTACTTCTTTCTGTGTTGTTGGGGGCTTCATTTGCAGAATCACCAAAATTATTTCCTGTGACACCTTTGTGACTCCTTTCTCAATGTGATGTCCAATATACAGGACTTCTTCCAAACAGTATTGCAAATTATTAGGGGATACTTATGTCCATTCTCAGCCAAGTTGTTCAACAGGGCAAAAGTATCCATCTTGCTAGCTTCCTGAGTATTTGACGCAACCACCAAGTCGTCAATATACTGTACAAGGACAGAGTTACAGGGCATAACCAAAGACTCCAAATTCTTTTTAAGAAGCTTGACGGGCTCTCCGTATACACTTGTGGGACTTGGCACCATGCTAAAACACGGCTGCCAAACTGAAACACAAAGAGGAACTGACTATCCTCATGTAAGAGTATGAAGAAGAAGGCTTGATACAAATCAAAGACAGAGAAGCATTCAGCCTCACATTGAATCTGAAATAAAATCACAGCAGGATTCGGTACCACAGGACAGCACGGAACCACAATACTGTTTATCTTTTGAAAGTCCTGCAGTACGCAGTACTTATAGCTAGGCTTCTTTAAGCCCAGGATGGGGGAGTTACATGGACTCCCCATAATCTTCAGAATACCTTGTTGGATCATTGCCTTGATTACTGGAGTTATTTCAGCAACAGTTTCAGGTAGTCAAGTTATATTGCGTGGTTCTGAGATACTCAGCATTTGGCTTTATCTGTATATGGACAGGCTCAACTCCTTTGATGAGTCCAATGTCCTTCCCTGAGAAATTCCACACTTCTGACTTTACTAAATTTCTGAGGTCCAAAGGCAACTCCTCACTCGTCATCATAGGGAACAACTCAATGACTGAGATTTGATTAACCATTTTAAAGGCGAAATCTTCATCATCGGTTTGAAACTCCATGCATCCCGGTGTGCATTAAAGGGTGCAATTCAGCTTGCACTACAAGGCACTTCCCAACAAGCTCACAGGGCTCGAATTACAAACCACAAACTGGTGATGATCCTCAAAATGCCCTATTTTTACAGGCACATCCCCAGATACAGGGTTGGTCTTTTGTTTGTTTGCAATGCCTACAGCTTGGATTCTTTTTCCTGAGAGAGGTAGGCTAAAAACGTCCACTGTTCTCACAGTGGAACAGGTAGCAAGGGTATCAACCAAAAACGTATCTGTGTTGCCATTTACCTCACCGTCCACAAATGGACCACTCTGGTCTACCTCCAAGACTGCGCCAAGCACGCAATCTTCCTCCCCTCTCAGGCACCATTCGGAGGACTGATCAAAGTCAAAATTATCAACCATCTCAAACATAGGATACTGCTGGAAAGTATTGTTATTCTGGAAAGGATTCTGGTTCACATTCGGAAACTGATTTGAAACTAATCTAGGACCAGTAGCAGAATGCTGTGACATCCGGAGTTGTGAAACTTGCATCACTGGGGCTTGTGCTGCATAAAAATTTTGAGTTTTCAGCCTCTGCACATTTTGCAACTCTACAGGGTTATTATTCTGAGGCTTGGGAAACCGTGAATTTTGACCCTGATTTGCAGTTCTAAGATGACATTCCCGCTTCCAATGCCCCAACCTATTGCAATAAAACCACGGGTTGGACTTTTTCAACGTGGCTACATCGATTCCCGTACTCTGGTCTATGGGAACACCACAACCTCTACCTTGTTGCTGAAATCCACCTCCACTTTGCATCGTGGGAACTCCTTGTTGATACACTCCCTGCATGGGAGGATTATTCCCAAAAAAAGGCTGACTTTGACCTCCCCTCTGAGCAGCCTTCATTTGCATCACCATAGGTTTCTCCTTCAGTTTCCTCTGCCTCATATCCATTTCATCATTACAGTATTTGGCATATCTCAAAATCTCATCAACTGACTTATTCTGCCAACAAGTTAAATGCTGTTGGATCATTATGCTAATTTCAGGGCTCAATCAAGTCACAAACCTGGCCACAAAATGCCCCAATGTTTCCATTCCACTATACTGTTTGAATGCCTGCAACAACCTTTCATAATATGCATGAATTATCTCTTTAGGTTCCTGGGTCATTCGGTCAATCTTGACCCAGTCAATATCTTGGGGGAACACTTTAGATTAGCGGTACTTCTTGTAATGGGAAACTTGTAGCTCCTGCTCCCCTCACCTCCGAGGAGGAGGTGGTTCCCCTATAGATCTCTTAGGACCCTTCTTCATTGCCAATTTACCTTTCCACTTATCTAAGGCACTCCAACTCTGAATGCTTTGAATTAATTCCCAAATTTGCATCTTCATTCTTGGTATTCTCATACACTCTATGTCCTTATCACTAAAACAGAGTTGATGCCATCTTCTGTGAAGCTTTAGTCCAATCCAAATCTACTTCATATTTCTGAGCTACTTTGGACAATTTATTGTGAGCTTGCCTTGCTTGTCTGGTAACATCCTTACTCATAAACAAGTTCACTTTCCTGATAAGTGTCCAATTGGGCCAATTCAAGACTTACACTAATCAATTCATCCAATTCAAGTTTTAATTTACCTACATCCATCAGATTTACCCTCAACAATGACTCAATCGTACCTTGACTCAACTCTGAGCTTTCACTCTCATTTGAAGTGGCATTAACAACCTTCAACCATTCGTGTAATTCCTGAGCACTAAAATTTGGCTGCATTCCAGGGGCCTTAGGTACTATCCCCTCTTCAGGGGTGCTACTGGGTGCATTTAAAGGTGGCTCCCAAGTAAGCGTACCTAACGCTGGCAATCCCGGGAATTACTTCAAAGGTCCAAATCCTGTGTGGTTCATCATCGAATCTACCCTTGCACCACAAGGAGAGCTCGCATTCATTGGAACTAAAGGGACAAACCTCCCCACATTGGAGCTTTGTGAAGCCCTCTCTGGAGCTTTCAATTTAGCTGGAAGAGCCAAATTATGGGATTATATATAGGAACCACAGGGCCAATGGTAAGACAGACCAAGAGAGCATCTGGGACATTAGGAACAGTCACAGTACCAGAGAAACAAATCCCTCGATTTTCTCCTGGATGGGTCTTATTCACATTTATAGGGGTGGCCCCCATCGTACTAGGGTTCACACTTATGCGTGCGGTAGCCACTCCCGAGTTTCTGTTTACATTTGCGCTTCCACCTCCCATTGTTTGGGTCTCATTATACAGAGGTGGACAACATGTTTGGAAGACTGTCTCTAGAATCACTATCACTGTTTTTGTCTCTCTTATCTTGCTCCTTTAACTTATACCTTTTTCCCCTTTTCTTCTTTTCTTTCTTTCCCTTCTCGAATTCATCACCTATTAGTGCAGTGTTCAACTTAGCTCCTTCTATCATATCCGTTCTCCACCTCCTCTGTTCTGCATTCCACCTCGCATACACATAAGTGTGTACTGCCTTTTTAGCTCTTCACTGGTACCTCTTCTTTCCCGGGCATGAGCTGCATGCTCCCAAATGTTAAGTGCTTCAGACAGTGTAAGTCTAGGCTGTGATTTTATCTCATCCAATAGCCTCCTCAAATTTTCAATAATTCTCACACTGAATTTACCATAGCGTGGAAATGCCAGAGCACCTTCTTTCTCAGTGATCCTATGCCATTTTTTAAGCCAATTACAAGGGTGATTCCCTATGTTTATTATCATATAATGACCTGCATTATTCTCAGGTGGTGCCTCTTCTCCTTCCCTAATGAATATCGTCACATCTCCCCTAATCAAATCTCGTATGGCTTTAAAACATTTCCGCTAGAAATGGGGGTCTCTAGTTGGCAGAGGTAGGTACCTTTGTCCAAATAGGGACCCTTGCTTCTAATGAGGGTAAGGGGAATACACACTTTAGATAACCCCTGCTCACCCCCTGGGTAGATTGACACGAGCAGACAGACTTATCCTAAAGGCAATGTGTAAAGTATTTGTACTCAAAACACCAGTAATACAGTGATAACACCACAAATGGACACCACACCAGTTTAGAAAATAAAGTATCTTTATCTAAACTCGACAAGACCAAAACGACAAAAATCCAACATACATGTAATAAGAATATGACTTTAAAAGGTTTCAAACAACTTGGCCCATAGAAAACTATGGATGCGTGATTTCTTACAAAGTACCTCTAGATGCGTCAAAATTCACAAGGCCAAACAGCCGCAGAGATGGGAAGCGTCAAGAAACAAAGAGATGCATCAGTTCCTGAGACCATGGGGAGGCGATGCAAAAGTTCTGCTGCACGCAGGAGAAGAGATGCGTTCAATCCGGTCTGTAGGGGAAGTGATGCGTGGACTCCAAGACGGTTCTGGTCCATGGGTGATGCGTCAGGAAAACTTGCCGCATAGGTACGATGGGTGGAAATCCGGGACGTGGCGGTGATCGATGCGGCGGCGTCGAGCACCGCTGTGTTGGTTTCTTCAGCTGCAATCCCTCGATGGTTCGTTTCTTGCAGTGGTGACAGGTGCTGCATCGGTTTCGGTAGGAGCGCGGCGATGCGTGGAGATTCTTCTCAGAAAAACAGCCTCAAGAAGAGCAATGCATCAATTTCTTCTGTTCTTTAGGTTTCTTCCAGATCCCAGCAGCAAGCACAACCTCCAGAGGCCCAGAACTGGAACAGGCCCCTCCTGGCAGATCAGAATTCTCAGCAGCAGAGTTCAGGGGAGCTGGGAGTGAAATCTTTGTGTCCCTGAGACTTCAGAACAGGAAACCAGCACACATAGGCCCTTGGAGATCTTCTTCAAGCAGGTTCAAAGCAAAGTTCCAGTCTTTGTCCTTTCCTTTCCTTTTCTGCAACAGCAACTGCAGGCCAACCCCACACAGCACACAGCAAAGGGGGCAGTACTCCTCCTCACAGCTCTTCAGCTCTTCTCCTTGGCAAAGGTTCCTCTTGAGTCCAGAAGTGATCTAAAGTTCTGGGGTTTCAGGTGTAATACTTATACACCAAAATATCCTTGTTCTCTTTGTGCAAGGGTCTCTGAGCCGAGTCCAAACCAGTTCTGTCCTCACTGGTGCAGTATGTCCACAGTGGGTGGAGACAGCATTGTGCAAGGGAGACAGGCCCGATTCAGGTGCAAGTAAATCTCCTCCCACTACTCTAAATGGAGCCAAGCCCCATTCAGCACAGCTCTGGGTCATCCAAGTAGGGCCAGGCACACCTCAACCCCCCAGTGGCTGTCTACAGTGAATGCACATCCCCAGCCCCTGTCAATCCAAAACGAGACAGTCAATACACAAACAGGCACAGGCACACAGGTTGGTTAAAAAAGAAAATGTCTACTTTTTAAAGTGGCATTTTTAAACACACAATTTAAAAACCATCTTTACTAAAAGATGTGTTATTAAATTCTGAGTTCAGAGAGCCTAATCTTTATTTCTCTATCTTTTCCCAATGGTAAGTTATACTTGTAAGATGTTACAAAGCATTACCCATTCTATCCTATAGGGCAAGATAGCCTTTCAATAGTGAAAAACGAAATTGGCAGTATCTCACTATCAGGACATGTGACACACACCAGTACATGTCCTACCTTTCACATACACTGCACCCTGCCCATGGGGGTACCTTGGGCCTACCATAGGGGTGCCTTACATGTAAGAAAGGGGAAGGTTAGGGCCTGGAAAGTGGGTACACTTGCCAGGTCAATATGGCAGTTAACAAACTGCACACGGACACTGCAGTGGCAGGTCTGAGATACCTTCTCAGGGCTACTCATGTGGGTGGCACAATCAGTGCTGCAGGCCCACGTGTTAGAAAGTAAAATCCTCCACCTAGTGTTTTATATGTCAGTAATGGACTGGTCATACATGTCTTGTAAACCAATATGTCACTAAGCTTGTATATGTCATTTATGTATATATAACAGTTTTTTATGCATGCTGTATTTTGTTTTCAAATGTGTTGAAAACCCATGTGTTGCCCTTCATGATGACATGATTTAAATGCATAAAACAGTTTTCTGAATAAGATAAAGAAAAGTGAAAAAAATCACGCGGGCTAATGAATTAAGGACAATGGTTAGTTTATTGTTAAAACTTTTGATAAACAACGCAACTAGATATCAAGTTTGTATACATATAATAGTGGTCCTATCCAGGGGCGTAACACAGGCCCCCGCATCCCCCGCGGTGCGGGGGGGCCCCAGCTGCAGGGGGTCCCCTCAGCACTGTACTCGGGTCTGAGCGCTCCGGATAAAATCCGGAGCGGGGGCCCCTCCGTGTACATTGCAGGGGGGCCCCTTAAACTTTCGTTACGCCACTGGTCCTATCTAGTTTACGCAAGGACCCAAGCCTCCCTTGAGCAATAAGCAGGCCCACTAGTAGCATTTGATTTACAGACCCTGGCACACTTCAGTGCACTTTACTAGGGACTTACCAGTAAATCAAATATGCCAATCAGGGAGAGCCAATTGTAACAACAATTTAAACAGGGAGCACTTGCACTTTGACACTGATCAGCAGTGGCAAAGCGCCCAAAGCTTCTAAGCCAGCAAAAACGAAATCCAGCACAGCATCAAAAATACAGGAGGTAGAGGCAAAAAGTCAGGGGAAACCATGCCAAAGATGCCAAGTCTAACAATTTCATTTTCAGGTAAAAAGGTCAATAATCACAATTAGAATTTTGTTTCAGAGTCAGAACTAATAGTTGCCTCACAATTCTCTTTCTAAATCAACAACCAATACCAGTGCAGCACTCTCCATGACGTAAACACCCAATAACAGTGCAACGTTACACCTACCGACCAATTTCAGCGCAGCATACCGTGACGTCAATATCACTCCCTGCTGCAGCTCATCCTCCTTTACAGTTTCCACAAACACACTCCCCTCAGCAATACACATACAAATACAAAGAATTCACAAATAACTTTATTAGCACCACTAAAAAAAAATCAACAGAATTCAATAATACAAGAAATAATTCGGAATAACACTTTCCAGTCTACTCAAACACACTCAATGATGCCTCGACCTATGGGGACTGACCAAGATTAGTACAGCTTCCCGCTGTGGAAAGGGTCTACCACGCCAATTACACCTCACTTTCACACACAAAGATCAATGTCCCTATTCAATTGTGCAATTGATGATGTCTCTCAAAAGACACCACAAAACTTTAGCAATTACAAATAAAGTGTCTTCTACACTTTTTAACATCATCTTGAGATCTTAGGCCACTTCGGACCAGATAACAACTTGAATTTCTCCTTGTTAAGCACCACAATCACACGACATATGAAACATCTCTGCCATACTTCACAATCTTCATAAACACTTTAAGCTAAATACAACCCATTAGAACGTGCAACCCTATTAATACTCACAACTCCGCTGCTACAACTCTTTCTCGAACTGCAGAAACTCCACCGATCTTCCAAATCATGACATGAACAGGAATATCTCGGAGAGGTCTATACCCCTCTGTGCCTAAAAGGAATCTGACTAAAGCTGAAGTGTGATCACCAATTAAACCCCACAAAAGAACATTCGAGAATCCCATATCACGTGCCTCATTATTTTCCACCTTCACACAGTAAAACTTGGCAACTACTCTTGAAAACTCCTATCCTTTGATCCGCACATCACAACGTCCTTGGATTCCTCCCATCTCCCAATTCCATACAAACAGTAGTCCTCCTTCTGTTCATTAAGGCTTCTCATCTTTGCCAAAAGTACTGATCCCAAACCTCACAATCTCTCACACACAATGTGCCTTTCTCCATTCTTGAGATCATACAACTGCACCTGTAGAGGAGAGAAAAACATTGCAACCCAAGCACGTTTCTTGCTGAAGGTTAAAAATTAAGAAATACAATTTCTTAAGGCCTTTGGTCAAGATAACACAGCAAGCATTTCAGTACATGTTTAAATGTATTAGAATGGATATGTATACAATTAAAATATAAACGTGGAGTACTATTCAAATGAATACATATTTATATAAAAGTTAACAACATAATTCAAATCACACAAATGCAGATATATAAATGGGAACTGCAATTCGATGTTACTGTAAGGAAAACACTAGTATGCACACTTGTTTAAATGTTGAGATTAAACTGTAAATGCACTTTCTGTAGCTGTTCAGTGCACCACATCATTTTAATGATATGAAATCACACGAATACATGGGGCCATGTGTAAAAATATATACAGCCTGTTCATACATGAAAGGGTAGAGCCAAAATTACACTGCTCCATTGCTTTCTCTCACCTTGGCATCTCTTCACTTTCCCATTTCTCCATAACTCCTACAGCTCTTCATTGCCTTCTTTCTGCACAACACCTGCAACTTTTTACTGCTGCCTCTCCAGACAGCGTTTACAGCGTTTGACTGCAGGCTTTCGCCAGAATGCCTGCAATCCTAGTGCCCCATCTTCCACAGTCCTTACATTACCCCTTTTCTCTACCAATCCTGCATCTCTTCCCACTTCCATATTTCTGGACAACATTTGAAGCTCTTCTCTATCCTCTTTTCAGTCCTTGCCCCCCTTCACTACCACAATTCTCACTTCACAGGCGTCTTTCCAAAGTACCAGTACATGGCTCCGTAGCCTATACTTCTATTCACTGCATCTTTTCACCAGCAGCGGCCTGTGCAGTTAAGAGGGGTGGGGCGGTGGGGCCGGGTGGGGGGGATTTCGTCAGACCTCGTGGTCGTCTGTCGATTCCCCCCCAACCTGGCCCCACCGCTCTTACCTGCACGGGCCACGGCTGCCTTTCACCATAGCTCCTGCTTCGCTTCACTGTCACTCTCCACAGCATTGTAACACACCATTGCCTTCTCTCTCCAGCTTATGTATCCCTTATGCATTTCTGCACTAAATCTAAAACTCTTAACTCTCCCATCTCTATATAGCTCCTGTATCTATTTACTGCCCTATCTCTATGCAGCAGTCTCTGCATCACATCACTTCCCATTTCTCCATACCTCCACATATTTTGATTGTTCCAATTAATTAATTTCACAGCTCCTGCCCTGTATAGTGTCACATCTCTTCAGCCCCTGAATCTCTTCTCTGCTTCATCTCTGAACAGCAGGCCCTTCAACTTTTCACTGTCCTATCAATCAGCAGCATCGCATTCAAGACTTCACTGTCACATCATTCTACAGCCCCTACATCCTCAATACTCTTGCTCTTCAGACATGTTGTATTGCCTTGCTCCATCTTTCCACAGCCGGCTCATTCGTTAACAGCCCCTTATCACTCCACACCATAGATATCCCTATCCTGGGGGATATCCCTATCCTGGGGGATATTCTCAAGAACGTGCAATAATCATCGCCAAAATAGGTTAACGCAATTTCTCATATCGCCATCCATCGCAGGAAAATAACTCCGTGTTAACGTCTCATTCTCAACACGGCGGTAACATGCAATAGTGTCCCGATAACGCGTCAAATGTCCGCGATAAAATCACCGAGACGGCGATAAAAATCTAAAGCCTAACGTGAAAAAAGTTGCGATGGGCCCAACTGTGGTAAAAAATACAGCGATAAGCAGCGCCAGGCCTGCAAGTCCCACAAGTCAGGCGGGAAAAACCACTATAAAAGCGCCAACAAAAAACACAAACAAAACACAAACAACTGTGAAGCACCATGGAGGTAGCCGGAGCGAGTACAGAGGACAACCAGAACCCCACAAGCCCCACGGAGGACCAGCCTGGGACCTCGGGGTCAGGGAAGGGCAAGGAGAAGAAGAAGAGGAACCCGCCTTTCAGTACGCAGGAAAACCAGATCCTCATTACGGAGGTGATAGAACACCACCACCAACTGTTCATCACCTCCACTGTGTCATTGGCAACTAAAAATACAATATGGCAGTCCATCTTGGCCAAGGTGAATGCAGTCGGAGTGAAGAGAAGGGAAGTGGATGACTGCAAGAAGCGCTGGACTGATGTGAAGCGCAAAACCAAGCTGAAACTCGCAGCCAACCTGAAAGCAGCAATGCAGACTGGAGGTGGGAGTCCAGATACACACCAGGAGCTGGATGAGATGGAGGAAATGGTGACCCGAGTCATCATTGGGGAGATGGTGGCAGGAGTTGGGGGACCGGACACTGCACAACATGACCTGACCCAACAGCATCAGGGTGAGTAACGACCAGGGACTGAAGGGACGGGGGGAGATGGGCACAATGGCACACATGCACAATTAAGTATAGCACATCTGCGGACAAACCATGCCCAAGAGCCACAACTCCGACCAAGAGCCCAAGTTACCCAAGTCTGCAACATCTCAGCACTGTATAATCACAGAAGTGAAAGGCACACCGCCTGAAAGGGATAAGGGCCAGCAAAATCAGAGCTGAAGGGGCAACACACCCACAATGCAGCACACACACATAAGAATCAGAGCACCTCAACATTGACAACAATGTGGTACAAACTGCAACACTTTCACAACAGAACAGAGGACACAACTGCTGCCGCTTGTGTGTAGAAAATGGCCATTCGCATTTGGCATAGCAGGAAACTGTGAGATGACAATGTACAAGTACAACCTCACATCCCTGATGGTGTAGAAATGTCAACTGTCCCGCATCACATAGGCATCTCCTCACAAACAGTCACAATGTACATTGTCATGCAGTCTGTAAGTAAACTTGTCCAATGCATCAACATACATGTGAACACAATGTCAATCTGCATCTCCCCTTCACATTGCAGAGGGAGAATCAACACCTCCTGCAGAGCAGACCCAACAACTCAGCACTGATGATGAAGAGGACCTCCCCAACATCGACACCGATGCCCTCCAACAGCCTATGGACAGCTTCGGCACCCCACCTCCAGGAGCAGTGCAGCCCAGCTGCTTCGAGGAGACCCCACCCCCTGCACAGACCACACAGCAGGAAGCACCCACCACCACAGCTGTCTCCCAGGACCCCCACGACCAACACATGGCATTCCAACGCTGTGTGTTAGGGTGCCAGGAGAAGATGGCTGATCAGCTGCGGGTGGGGTTCGACCTCATGGCAGCCAAATTAGATGCCATACGTGGGTGTCTACGTCCCATCAGGGACCACTTACAGTCCCTAACGGACACCCACTATCCGCTCCATGCTCTCCAACAATCCATGGCTGACATCGCTGGAGTCATGACTCTGAGCCAAGAACAACTGTCTAGTCAGAGTGGCTCCAGCGATGTCAGCCGGGAGTTGGGACACATGCGGAGGATCATGTTGAACATGGAGCGGATGCAGACTGAAAGAATGTTTGCCACGGATGCACACCAGCGAGATGTAGCTGTGATCTTCCATGCCCTGCAGATCCTCGTCATGGCATTGCCGCCACAAGGCCTGGTGCGGATGAATGCTGCTGCTACTACTCCATCCACATCTCCGCCCCTGAAATGTCAGTGCCACACAGTGATGCAGACCAAACACCACCACCCACATGTGAGGCACCTGACACATCAGAGGACGAAGATGATGATGAATCTGGCTTTGTGGTAAGAATGAAGTGGTAGCATTCATCTCCGCCATATGGCCTGTTTCAGCTTGGTTCTGCCCTCTGCATCATGCCCTGGAATACCACCTTCCACTGTCCCCCAATACACTCAGCGACACTCACCTTGGATCTCGACAGGGACTGCCATATTTTGTTTGGTTACCAATGACACAGCAATCACACTGCGGACTGAAGTCTTCCTCTTCCGATGAACTTGTCAATCCCCAAAGGACTCTGGCTGGCCCTCCATGGGGCAACAATGTAAAGTGGGGTTTACATGGCCCTGTACTGCTTTAGCTTCAACACTCCACTGAATGCAAATAAAACATTCTAATTCACACAGATGTGTCGTGGCTATGAGCAATCAAGTATGAAAGTATGGATGAATGTAGGGACAGTGATTCCACAAAAAGGTACTCCCTGGGTAATGCTATCAATGCGCAGGTATGGCCGTGACCCAGCTAGGCAGTGAGACACACATTGTCATTCAAATCAACACTCATCGCAGTTGAATCCAAGTGAAGGTGCGTAGACTTTATTAGCATATGCGTGTCAGTACAGGCAAGATAAGTGCCACAACATGCAGACCAATGCAGCAGTATGTCAGGATGAGGAACGTTGCCAAGCGCCGCTGTCCACTCCGGGGGAGTGCCTCACCTTTCACAGGTGTGTGTTAACCCGCATTGTTGTCCGCTCATGTATTCGGAGTCCAGGCGAATGCAGCCATGTCCACTGTTGTCGTGGGACATGTGACCAGATTTCCAAGATGCAACAAGGTGTTGGGACATGTGCAATGGGTTCCAATTTGTTGTGGCTGCAGGTACGTAGTCACTCGTCCATGAAAGTGATTGCAGCCTCGTAGGCTATCATTTCCAACATGAGCTCGCTCTCGACTTCATCAAACAGGACGGCGAGGCAATCCATTAGCAGGTCCAGACAGATGTGCTGCGTCCACCCCCTTTCACCAATTAGCACTACAGCCCAATAGGGGAGTGGTTCAATGTGGTTACTGCACACGAGGAGTTGTGCAATCTCCCAGGTCCAGTTGCCAGCATGTATGCCAAGTATCAAGGCATTTAAATATCAAAAGGAGAGGGAGGATTAGAGAACTAGTCCTTATCCCCAAAGTTTAATGTATATCATCAAATAGGACTAGGCTAAGGTTGTATACAAATGCAACATTGTATGGTTTTTGTAAAAAGAAAAGCTTTTTTCTTTTTTTGAAAGCCCTCACCCGCCAACCTAGTTGGTGGCATGCTTCATCATCGGGCCCACCTGGGGACACCGATTGTGTCCCTGGTGTGCTTCAACACCTGGTTTACAGCGGAGCAGGTATCTTGACTGAGTGTGCAGTGCTGTGACGTGAAGGTGAATTTAAAAACTGTACAGTGGTCCCATTACCCATTATTTGTGCACTAGGAATGTGAGAGTACCATATTTCTACACAGTACCAAAGATTCATAAAGAAGCAAGACCTCCCCGGGACGCCCGATCGTCTCGGGAATTGGCTCCCTTTTGGAACCCCTATCCAGGTACTGTGATTTTTTCCTGAACCCGCTAGTACAAAAGACAACAACCTACATTAAAGACACTAAGCATCTCCTGAACATCATCAAGGATTTGATGTTTGATCCTTCCACACAACTTCTAGTAGGTTTGGATATTGAAAGCCTTTATACGAGCCTCCCACAGGACGCCACTTTACAAGTCCTCCATGATATACTCATGGACACACCGTGGGAATACCATACTCCCAGAGAATTTATCCTTAATTGTGCCACTCTGGCTTTAATCAAAATTACTTTGAATATGAAGGGCAATTCTACCTCCAGACCAATGGCACCTCTATGGGGAGTGTCTTTGCCCCAAGTGTGGCAGGTCTCTATGTCCACCATTTTGAACGGAGACATATATCCCCCACCAACAACCCATACACTGCCAACATCAAAGTATGGCGTCGCTATATTGACGACATTTTCTTGATCTGGACAGGTACTCAAGAATCCCTGACATCCTTCCTCTCTTGGCTAAATGAAAGGGACCCTTACCTAAAATTCACATGCACATCCAGCCCCACCACTCTGGCTTTTCTTGATCTTAAAATAACAGCGGAGGATGGTATCTTAAAAACCACCACCCATTACAAACCGACAGCTAGGAATTCCCTCCTTCGGTTCGATAGCTTTCACCCTCGACCCCTTAGGGAAAATCTTCCCTTCGGCCAGTTTCTTAGAATACGCAGGAACTGTAGCCAAATATCTGATTACCACAAACAATCAGCAGCACTAGTATCTAAACTACATGACCGAGGATATCCACGCAAAATCTTGCAGAAGACAAGAAAACAAGCTCGTAACCAGAATCGTGAAGCCTTGCTGGATACTACGACACGAGAAGTGCCTGATCAACCCATGACCTGTGTCACCACTTACAATGATGCCTCCAATAAAGTGTCCAGCATCATTCAAAAGAACTGGCGCATTCTAAACTCAGGCAATAGAAACTGGGAATTACCACTTTTTGCCTACAAACGATCTAGCAACCTTAAGGACCGTTTAGTATCTACACGGCCCAGATTGCCCCATAGAACAACCGTAAATACCATACTTAATACATGGGGTCTCCCCAAGATCACGGGACACTACCCATGCAACAATTGTAGCGTATGTCATCTCACACGCCCATCCAAAACACTTGATTTGGAACCAGGTACCACCTGGAAACAACTACACCACACCAATTGTAACTCATCAAATTTGATATACTTAATTGAGTGTCCCTGTGGTCTACGCTACGTAGGGATGACGACACGTAAAATCAGGACAAGGATAGTTGAACACCGGAGCACTATACGGTGTAGAAAAAACATTAGTCGCCTGACAGATCATTATTTACAACTAGGACATACCACGAATGATATGTCCTGGACAGTGATCGAACACTTTGATCACAATAAAACTGACAATGATAAATTTCTACTTTCCAAGGAACAACGGTGGATTTATCGTTTATCCACCCAGCTCCAGGGGTTAAACGATTCTATCCCCTGGCATAGCCTTACTTATTAACTAACTCATGAGTCACTTCTTACTCTACTTGCCCAGTTATTTGTTATGTATTATGACTTACTAGTCCATCACGAATACTTCATTCAGACATAATACTAGGCATAGAGTGACCCACACGCGTGGTGCTCTACTCATTCTGGTCTGCGTTCTCTGTCAGCCTTGTTGTCCCAATTTATTAGGGGACTCTGTCATGATCCCAATTCACCCCCCTCTCTCACCATCTAGTGATTACACGTAAGACGCCAAGCGTCACTCAATCTGCGGCCACGCCCATCCCCCAGACGCGTTGTCAGTAACCTTGCCTACCGGGCGCATACGCTCCGCGTCATCAGCAAGGGCCGTAGTTAGAATAGAGGACCTCCCGAGTCTGTTCTCCATGTTGTTTCCCTCCCTCTTCTCCTTTACAGGCTAAACGGGAACACACCTGCTTCATCCGCTAATTAGGGTGATATTTAGCGCCGGCCAGATCCGGGCCTCATATCTTCGGAGTTCCGAGACAGCCAAGTAGGTCTTTACACGGGTCCAGAGCTGTAATGCAGTAAGTGGGGTCAAGGGAAGCGGCTCGTTCACTTCTTCTCACGGTAAGCAATTCTCTTGTGCTTTACCACGGCGATTTCGCCGTCCTTCGTTTTTCTCCTAGGTTCAGCTAGAACCCCTGCCGGACTCTCATGGGGCACTTCCGCTAATTGCAAGTGTAAGAAAGGCCTCCTTTTTATAGCAAGTTTATTTTATTTCATTTCACATGTATACATCTTCACTTTAGCGCATATATCGGTATTTGACACACATTGCCGCCAGATCGGCATTTCACCGCCGCCTGTTTTACCGCGCCATTTGATGGTCACCAGTATAATTATGCACGTGACTAAAAGCAACTCTGCCTAATTTCGCAGTATTATTGTATGTTTGTTTGTTTGTTCTGTTTTATGTATTTGTCATATAGGAATGCCTTAAGAGGGTAACCCCCCCTCTCATACACAGTGAACCTTAGAGCGTGCAACACATTGGGTCTGAACACAAACTAAGTTTTAGATCTCACCACGCACATAATTTTATGGTCCTGAGGAAAGCCAGTACACATCTGAGGCCTGGCTGAAACATGTAGACCGTTTTTGGATGTAAGAGCCATTATTACTCTACGCGCATCCATTGCCTTGTTTTTATAACTGCCAGAGGCCCAATCATTAAAAATAAACCCTGTGGGTAATGGGACCACTGTACAGTTTTTAAATTCACCTTCACGTCACAGCACTGCACACTCAGTCAAGATACCTGCTCCGCTGTAAACCAGGCGTTGAAGCACACCAGGGACACAATCGGTGTCACCAGGTGGGCCCGATGATGAAGCATGCCACCAACTAGGTTGGTGGGTGAGGGCTTTCAAAAAAAGAAAAAAGCTTTTCTTTTTACAAAAACCATACAATGTTGCATTTGTATACAACCTTAGCCTAGTCCTATTTGATGATATACATTAAACTTTGGGGATAAGGGCTAGTTCTCTAATCCTCTCTCTCCTTTTGATATTTAAATACTTATTGGCAGCGCAGAGCTGTGAGAGCAAACGCTTTCATTTAGCCATGGCAGTAAACCCAGGCTTAACCTTTAATGAAAATGACATCAGTGAAATACTTGCAGACCCTTCTTTCCTGGCAGATTTTAATATTTCAAACACAATAGCCCAAACTACTGATTGGGACACGTTGACAGAGAAGAAACGTAACCGTATTAGAACAATCCTTCATGGACTCATCCTAACGGAGTACTTACGTACTAACACCGCGCCACGCGGACTCCTTGTAACCAACGCTCCCAGGATCTTCCTAGAAGATGCCACCTTTAGGAAGGACTGGGCACAAATAGCCTGGCATTGCACCAGGGACTGGCTGGTGTTGATCATTAAGACCGCCAAACGCTTGTCAGAAGCAATGATTATTGAGATCCAAGCTACAGAAACTCACTTCAAAACAACCATTACATCGTTTAAGAAAAAACTGGATGAACAAAACAAAGAAATGGCTGAATATAAAGAATACCTAACCCAGGCCAAAATAACCAAATTTCAAAAGGATCTCAAGAAATTTTCTTATGTCAAATCATATCCCTACACAGATGATAACTATATAATCCCTAACAAACAAGACAGATCCAGTGAGACGTCTGGGGACAATAGTTCAGTCTCAAGTGACTCTAGTACAGGCTCATCCAAATCACGAAATAGAGGGCGCCAACCACGTTGGCAGCAACCATGGAATGGACATCCACAAGGCAACCAGTTCGGACCCCCACCCTTTATCCATCCACCACACAACCCATACTTCGGCTGGCCACCGATGTATCAATTCGGTTCACCTGCCCATTTCCATAATAGTCAGAGACCACCTTTTTTAGGACAAGGCCGCAGATCTCGCAGCCGGAGAAGGAACAACCAACAGGTTCATTGGGCAGAACAAGAGGAGCCAGTGAGTGCCAACACACGGAACAAGACAAGGGAGCAACAACCAGGACCGAGTGGACTCCAATGAGAAACGAGGATGCAGAACCATCCACATTGGTATTCAACTTGTCCAGCACTTCATTATCCCCCAAAGAAAATAAAGTACTTAACAAAGGACTTTCCTTTGTCCCCACCACCAAACTGGACAAATTTAAACTCCATGTGGAATTAGCCGAGTTCTTTAGAAAACTCAAGCTGAAGGCATTTTTTGAGAAACAACAAAACAATGAATTAACAACTGTTAAAACCAATGAAACGGGCCTAAGAGTTAAATCTACCTTTATGCCTCCACCAACAAGCATCCCTGTAGAAGTTGCTACATTTGAACAGGCTGTCTATCACGACATAGAAAGAATGGATGCGACAAAAACTTTCAATAACTTCTCGAAAGAAGACAGAGATAGCATCCGGAAAATTCAGGACAATCCCACACTCATCATTAAACCCGCGGATAAGGGCGGAGGCATTGTCCTACAAGACAAAGTGGATTATGACAATGAATGCCGAAGGCTATTGAATGACTCACGCAATTACAAACTCCTGAAGACGGATCCAACAAAGACCCTGCAAGCTACCATCAAAACTTTAGTGGAACAAGCAGAAGAAGCCCAACACATTTCCAAACAGGAAGCGGATTATTTGTGCACTAGGAATGTGAGAGTACCATATTTCTACACAGTACCAAAGATTCATAAAGAAGCAAGACCTCCCCGGGACGCCCGATCGTCTCGGGAATTGGCTCCCTTTTGGAACCCCTATCCAGGTACTGTGATTTTTTCCTGAACCCGCTAGTACAAAAGACAACAACCTACATTAAAGACACTAAGCATCTCCTGAACATCATCAAGGATTTGATGTTTGATCCTTCCACACAACTTCTAGTAGGTTTGGATATTGAAAGCCTTTATACGAGCCTCCCACAGGACGCCACTTTACAAGTCCTCCATGATATACTCATGGACACACCGTGGGAATACCATACTCCCAGAGAATTTATCCTCAATTGTGCCACTCTGGCTTTAAAGGAAAATTACTTTGAATATGAAGGGCAATTCTACCTCCAGACAAATGGCACCTCTATGGGGAGTGTCTTTGCCCCAAGTGTGGCAGGTCTCTATGTCCACCATTTTGAACGGAGACATATATCCCCCACCAACAACCCATACACTGCCAACATCAAAGTATGGCGTCGCTATATTGACGACATTTTCTTGATCTGGACAGGTACTCAAGAATCCCTGACATCCTTCCTCTCTTGGCTAAATGAAAGGGACCCTTACCTAAAATTCACATGCACATCCAGCCCCACCACTCTGGCTTTTCTTGATCTTAAAATAACAGCGGAGGATGGTATCTTAAAAACCACCACCCATTACAAACCGACAGCTAGGAATTCCCTCCTTCGGTTCGATAGCTTTCACCCTCGACCCCTTAGGGAAAATCTTCCCTTCGGCCAGTTCCTTAGAATACGCAGGAACTGTAGCCAAATATCTGATTACCACAAACAATCAGCAGCACTAGTATCTAAACTACATGACCGAGGATATCCACGCAAAATCGTGCAGAAGACAAGAAAACGAGCTCGTAACCAGAATCGTGAAGCCTTGCTGGATACTTCGACACGAGAAGTGCCTGATCAACCCATGACCTGTGTCACCACTTACAATGATGCCTCCAATAAAGTGTCCAGCATCATTCAAAAGAACTGGCGCATTCTAAACTCAGGCAATAGAAACTGGGAATTACCACTTTTTGCCTACAAACGATCTAGCAACCTTAAGGACCGTTTAGTATCTACACGGCCCAGATTGCCCCATAGAACAACCGTAAATACCATACTTAATACATGGGGTCTCCCCAAGATCACGGGACACTACCCATGCAACAATTGTAGTGTATGTCATCTCACACGCCCATCCAAAACACTTGATTTGGAACCAGGTACCACCTGGAAACAACTACACCACACCAATTGTAACTCATCAAATTTGATATACTTAATTGAGTGTCCCTGTGGTCTACGCTACGTAGGGATGACGACACGTAAAATCAGGACAAGGATAGTTGAACACCGGAGCACTATACGGTGTAGAAAAAACATTAGTCGCCTGACAGATCATTATTTACAACTAGGACATACCACGAATGATATGTCCTGGAAGGTGATCGAACACTTTGATCACAATAAAACTGACAATGATAAATTTCTACTTTCCAAGGAACAACGGTGGATTTATCGTTTATCCACCCAGCTCCAGGGGTTAAACGATTCTATCCCTGGCATAGCCTTACTTATTAACTAACTCATGAGTCACTTCTTACTCTACTTGCCCAGTTATTTGTTATGTATTATGACTTACTAGTCCATCACGAATACTTCATTCAGACATAATACTAGGCATAGAGTGACCCACACGCGTGGTGCTCTACTCATTCTGGTCTGCGTTCTCTGTCAGCCTTGTTGTCCCAATTTATTAGGGGACTCTGTCATGATCCCAATTCACCCCCCTCTCTCACCATCTAGTGATTACACGTAAGACGCCAAGCGTCACTCAATCTGCGGCCACGCCCATCCCCCAGACGCGTTGTCAGTAACCTTGCCTACCGGGCGCATACGCTCCGCGTCATCAGCAAGGGCCGTAGTTAGAATAGAGGACCTCCCCGAGTCTGTTCTCCATGTTGTTTCCCTCCCTCTTCTCCTTCACAGGCTAAACGGGAACACACCTGCTTCATCCGCTAATTAGGGTGATATTTAAGCGCCGGCCAGATCCGGGCCTCATATCTTCGGAGTTCCGAGACAGCCAAGTAGGTCTTTACACGGGTCCAGAGCTGTAATGCAGTAAGTGGGGTCAAGGGAAGCGGCTCGTTCACTTCTTCTCACGGTAAGCAATTCTCTTGTGCTTTACCACGGCGATTTCGCCGTCCTTCGTTTTTCTCCTAGGTTCAGCTAGAACCCCTGCCGGACTCTCATGGGGCACTTCCGCTAATTGCAAGTGTAAGAAAGGCCTCCTTTTTATAGCAAGTTTATTTTATTTCATTTCACATGTATACATCTTCACTTTAGCGCATATATCGGTATTTGACACACATTGCCGCCAGATCGGCATTTCACCGCCGCCTGTTTTACCGCACCATTTGATGGTCACCAGTATAATTATGCACGTGACTAAAAGCAACTCTGCCTAATTTCGCAGTATTATTGTATGTTTGTTTGTATGTTCCGTTTTATGTATTTGTCATATAGGAATACCTTAAGAGGGTAACCCCCCCCCTCTCATACACAGTGCACCTTAGAGCGTGCAACACATTGGGTCTGAACACAAACTAAGTTTTAGATCTCACCACGCACATAATTTTATGGTCCTGAGGAAAGCCAGTACACATCTGAGGCCTGGCTGAAACATGTAGACCGTTTTTGGATGTAAGAGCCATTATTACTCTACGCGCATCCATTGCCTTGTTTTTATAACTGCCAGAGGCTCAATCATTAAAAATAAACCCTGTGGGTAATGGGACCACTGTACAGTTTTAAATTCACCTTCACGTCACAGCACTGCACACTCAGTCAAGATACCTGCTCCGCTGTAAACCAGGCGTTGAAGCACACCAGGGACACAATCGGTGTCACCAGGTGGGCCCGATGATGAAGCATGCCACCAACTAGGTTGGTGGGTGAGGGCTTTCAAAAAAAGAAAAAAGCTTTTCTTTTTACAAAAACCATACAATGTTGCATTTGTATACAACCTTAGCCTAGTCCTATTTGATGATATACAAGTATCAAGGCATCCCATAAACGGGTATCCCGGTGATACTCTTGGTCGTGGGCCAACAGGGGGCGCACACACATGTCAAAATCCAGTTCAGCTACCGTCCTGTTGGATAGGCAGACATCCATGGACCACTCGAATATGCACGATCGACAATGCAACACAGGCTGAACGCAGGTGACGTTGGCAAGGCGGAAGCTTAGCCGGTAACTGATCCGCAGCACTGCCAATGGCAGTGCCCCCAGTAAATGCAGCATACGTGCACGGTACAGTTCCACCTGACAGGGGTTGTGCATGTGTCCGGGATGTTCTGCCTTTGCGTTAGTGGCTCTGGTTGAAGCGGCACTGTTCTGACCTGCGCCAGTTCTGTGGATGAAATGCCACAGCTCGGATCAATGAGTTGTTTTAGTGTGCAACGGTTGTACGCCTGGGATGGTGTGGGAGTAAGTGTGAAGGCCATTCCATGCAAGACAACTTCGAGCAAGGACTTCTGTGTGTGGGGTGTGTATACGTGGGTCTTTCGTCGGGCTGTGCGTAGTGTGGGAGTCATCATCAGCTGCTATAGTATCTGTCAGGGGGTGCCGGGCACATGCAATTCCGAGGTCGGAGGTGCAGATGTGCTTCTGCCTGATAGTTCAGACAAAGGAGCTTTCATCCCTAATGTTAGTTTCTCATCTGCTTGCATTCAGGAAATGTGAAGTGGCTTGTTGGGGGTGGGGTGGGATGTGTGCGACTTTGGGATTCATGTTTGACATGTCTTGCATGTGGCAAATGAGCGGCATCACTGTGTGTTACGTTGCCTCACAGCTGCTCCTCCCTCCCCCCGAGCCTATTTACTTGTGTGTGCTGTGCGGTTGCATCACTTGCACTCCTACGGCACACCTTTGTCATGCCTGTCTGCGCATGTCCACAAGCCTGACAACGACACTGTGATGTTGGCCGTTGAAGGTGGGCAGCTACCTGAGTGTAGGCCTGTGGGAAGGATAGGGCAGACACAGATGTAGAGTTCATGCCTGGGTGAACTTGCGCTGCGATTAAGGCTAAGCATTTGGCTCATGCTGCGGCAATACAGATACACACAACACTTGGCATGTATGAGCCAAGACCCCCAGCGGTCTTGCGCTCCTTTATTTCTCCGTTCGTGCGAGCCTGCCCTCCGGGTGCATGCTACATTGCAACATTGTCGATTGCGGGCTGGGTGGCGCCGACACTACAACAGTGACACACTCATTAGTTACTTCCTTGTCCAGGCCAGAACTGAACCACGCCCACAGCCCCGGGCAAATCCTTCACACCCCTACGCTGGCCTGGCATACGCCGGCCCAGCCCACTCCGCTTACGCTTACAGGGGGGGGGGACAAAGCTACGTGTCCAAGGTCTTACCCACTGCCTGAGGTGACATGGTTGCGTCCGCTGTTCACAGCACAATGTAATGTGGTAGGGCCCGGGGCCATCATGCATACATAATGACCACACGGACACACTTAGATAGATAGTGTAACTGGCTATGGGCACGTGCGCCCGGCCCCTTTTTATTACCAGGGTCACATGTCCAGTGACGCCTGTGCTGGATGGGTGTGGGGTGAGTGTAAGCCAGCCCTCAGGGAGTGGTTGGTGCTGGCAATAACTAGAACAGTGATCATCGGATCACACACACAGATTCAATCATAAAGGGTCCATGACTTGCAGTGAACTGAGGTAGGGGCACCAGATCTGAAATCACACACACAAGATTCAATCATAAAGGGTCCATGACTTGTGGTGCACTGAGTTAGTGGCACCGGATGCACGGCGGCCGGTACGGGCCTACCGCCACGTGGCGATGACTTGAGCTGCACTGAGGTAGGGGCACCAGAGCTGAGCGTGCTCATGTAAAGAAATTGTTAATGAGTTGGTCCCTTTGGGATATTCCTGCTGCAGCTGCAGTGGGGTGTGGTACACCTGCCTCATCTTCATCATCATCGTCCCAGGTCTTCCCCACTGCCTGAGGTGACATTGTTGCGTCCGCTGTCCACAGCACAAAACTTAATCATGAAGGGTCTATGAGTTGTGGTGCACTGAGTTAGTGGCACCTGAAGAGCTGAGCAGGGTATCAAGCTGATGATGGCATCCAAGACAGGTGTGAGCAACTTTGATAGGCTGGCTGTGAGACTCCTCCGACTCGGGCAGTTGTTGGTTGGAGGTGGTCTGGGCGGTGGTGGCGGGTGTGCAGCCAGCGATGATGGCGTGTCCTTGCAGGTCTGGATTGGATTTGATTTGTGAGCCCTGCTGACCACAGTGTAGGCCGGAAGCAGCGGTCAGCAAGGGCACACAGCCTCGTGGCGTTGACTTGAGCTGCACAGAGTTAGTGGCACCTGGAGCGCTCAGCGGGTGCGCAGCCTGCGATGATGCATCGTCCGGGCGGGCCGCACTGGAAGCAATGTCTGTTGCCTACTGGACTGCGCCATAATAAAATCAAGACTCAATTTGAATTGTGAGCCCTGCTGACCGCAGTGTAGGCTGGAGTCAGCGGTCAGCAAGGGCACACAGCCACGTGGCGATGACTTGAGCTGCACAGAGTTAGTGGCACCTGAAGCGCTCAGCGGGTGTGCAGGCAGCGATGATGCGTCGTCCGGGAGGGCCGCACTGGAAGCAATGTCTGTTGCCTACTGGACTGCGCCATAAATAAATCAAGACTCAATTTTAATTGGGGGAACTGCTGACCGCAGTGTAGGCCGAAGGCAGTAGTCAACATACAAATGACTCCGCGGTGCTGTGCCGCTGGGTGCGCTGGGGGCCTGTGTCGCGGAAGCCAGCGATCGGCTGAGGAGGCTGGCGGTCACGGCAGCGGACTCGTGGCAGGGTGAGGGGCGCCGCCCTGGCAGACGCGTTGGCCATCCGGGAAGTGAACCACGCCCAGAGCCCCGGCCTATTTATTCACACTCCTACGCTGGACTGGCGTACGCCGGACAAGCCCACTCCGCTTACGCTTACAGGGGGGGACGACACAGCTACATGACCGAGGTCTTCCCCACTGCCTGAGGTGACATGGTTGCATCCACTGTCCACAATACTACACACACCAGCAGTATATGTCCACATGGACATGTCTGTGCTCTGCATACTGAAGTCTGTCCAGCACATCACCGCCACACTTGGCATTGTGTACATTCTTATTGATGGGTCACTTGCCTCCTTCGCCCATACTTGGTTCCCACCTCTCCCCACATTCTGCAATTGTGTGGCTGAGGGGCCATGCCGTTTTCGGAAGGTCAGCTGTCTTGTTCTGCACTGTCTCGGTGGTAGTCCAGGCGGGGGGTCGGGGGGGCCTGGGGGTGGTGGCGGTGGGTGTTGTGGACCTCTTGGGTCTCCGAGCTGCATGGTCAGTAGCTCCATGACATGTGTTGGTCTTCAGATGTGGCTCTGGACTGGGCTCCCTTTCATGCTGCAGGTTGTCGTCCTGCTTTACACCAGTAAAAGGCAGGTGTTAAATCCCTGCTGCTAACGCGCCTTATCGCCTGTTTTTGGGTCGCATCGCAGATCTGGCTGGTCGTTGAGAATATCACGAAGTGGTGTTTTCATGTGTTTTTGCACGGGAACGCCTACTCTGCATATCATTAGTGTTAGTTGTCGCTCTCATACGTGGCGATGTTTTTTGCGCCAGCTATCGCTGGAAAACTGGGGATATCGGCAGTTTGCACCAGCTTGAGAATAGGGCGATAAATCTATCGCCACTTTTGCGGCGCTAAAGTGCCGATAAATCGGCGATGAGTCTTTGAGAATATGCCCCCCTCTGTTTTTTTCTAAACCCTCTTCTCTCTCCATTGCACCCTCGTCTCTCCAAAAGTGATCTGCCCCTTCGTCTCGCATCAGTTTCTTCATTTTCCCCAACCCTGGTATTTCATTAACAGCATGGCATTTCTTCACCATTTATACAGTCATCACGTTACTCCTCAGCCTCGCTATATTGCCATCGCTCCAGCATCGCTCCAAAACACCATTATCTCAATATAATCCGGCATCTATTCATACCCCCATTTCTCTTCATAGACCCTTCATCTCTGTACTTCCCCGGCATATCACAACATTTATTCCTTGCCCTTCTTTCTCTGCACAGCACCAGCGGCTCTCTGCAGCCCAACACTCAAGAGTGTCTCGTTCCTACGCAGGTTGACTGGGGCATGTTTATGACGTTCCTTTCTCCAATACTGACCCCCGCCCATTGCCCCTCAAAAGTAAACTCGGAGCCAAGACCCATGCAGGCATACCCCATAAACCAGTTCATCATCACCATAGTAGTTTATTTCAGGCTTTGCCCCTAATAACATTCAAAAATGAAAATAGCAACATGCATTCACTACAGAAAATGTAACCCTTCTATGCGTGCCGCGGCCAAATTTTAGTATTGCCGCCTCTTCAAACTCACATCAACTCACAAAGCAGATGTACCTCATCCTTTGATCATGGTCCATACTTTATTCACTCTGGACTGTCCTTTATCAACACACTCATCCTAAAGGAACAGCTGCAGATAAAGGCAGATACAATGTACAAATACATGCAGAAGAGGCAATATGTTGTAGAAATGCAACCCACCTTCATTACATTGGCAAAGTAAAGAATGATGAGTAGCAAACAATGTCATGGCCATGGTTTGTGCTTGTTGTACTTAGTGTGCTCTTCGTGCAGACAGTCACACTCATTTGCGTCTTTGGAGTCAAAGTAGAACCAGTGACCACCATGGTGCATGGCAAATGGCAAATGTAGTTCAGAAGTAACATTTGCTTCCAGACCCTCATATTTCTTTTCTGTAAACTCCTGCTCCTTGCTGTGTGTTAGGATCTGTCCAAAAAATGAGAAATATAGGTGCAGATACCAGGGATAACAAGTGTGTACACAGAAAAGTGTGAGGTGTCAAACAGGCCAAAATTCATTTACCTCGCATGTGACATCAATCATGTTTATATCAATCATAGTGGTCCGTGATAGCATCTACATTGGTTTAAATATGACACACATTGGATGCCCCATTTTTCCTACTGTACTGGTTCACTCATGTTTTACTACTTTGCATGTACTATATTGGTTGCCTCATAGTAGCACTGGTTAGAAGAATCAATATGTTGGTTAATGCAAAGGTAAATTTCTCAAACACCAATAAAGCCCATTGATTTATATGAGAAAGAAAACGGTTTTAGGTGTGTGTTTTTTAAACAGAATTTATCGGTTTATGTTCCAAAATAGCAGTTGACATAAACAGAATACTGCTTAGCGCACTGGTGTATGTACAGTAAATAATGGTTTCTGTATAACACGAGAGAGTCCTTGCACAATTAATTGGTTTGTAGGTGTTCTCTATTGGTATGCCCTCATACTGAATTGGCTCATATGCTTAATGTTCTGGATGGCATGCATACTTTACTGATGTGCATATATAACACATTGGTCCAGACATCTAACCTATTGGTTGTCCTCACATTGTACTTGTTGCATGCAAAGCACACGGATTCACTTGTATATAATACTGCTTTACAAGAGTAACATATGGATGCCAGATAGTTAATGCACTCGTACAAATACATATTATATTGGCTCACCTTTGTAAAGTACCTGTTTGCGCATAGTCTATTGGTTGAAATGTGCAGCCGTTTGGTTTGGATATTATGTTGTGTAACATCCATAATGTACTGGTAGACATGCATAATTGTTTGGTTTGACTACATAATGTACTGTTTCACTCTTGTACTAGTTTGGATGTGTAATATGTTGGTTGTAACGTACCATCTATTGGTTGAAAGCATTACCTTCTGGTTTGCACCTGTGATGCACTAGTTTACATGCTTATCCTACTGGTGTACATGAATGCACATTGATTGGACGCATACTGTACTGTTTGACATACATAATTGTATGGCTCACATACGCACTATATTCATTCTTCTCTCGTATTGGTTTGTGTATAAAATGTGGGCTTAAATTTATAAACCATTGATTTAAAAGCGTTTCATGTTGATTTGCATGCATGATGTATTGGTTCTCATGCATAACCTGCTGTTCCTTTGCGTGTTTACCTTTCTGATTTGCATTATTTACTGATTTGTGTGGACAGCATACAGTTGCATAAGTTTGGTATGCCTATTGTTGCTGAATTTCTATTTCTCCAATCACACTGGTTAATGTTCTGCAAACACCTTGGTTTTGAAAGGGCTTTACATTAAAGCCTGAGCTTCATGCATTTGTTTGCTTACATTATACTACGGTTTGACTCAGCAGATTTGGGGGCAGAGACAATGGCATGGGCCAAAAGGTCTCAGGAAGCTGAATGCTCAGTTGTCTCTGGTTTTGGGAGAAACCGCTTCCTGTGAAGCTTCTAGTCTCCAGAGGGAAATCCTTGGATCTTACGCTCATGCTATCTGTTAACAATTGCAAAGTTATGTTTTTGACAGCAATGTTTAACATTTACCTAGCAGATTGTAAAATAGCTAGCATTTAAACATTATTTTAAATAGTGTGTTGTGTGTTAGTACTGCATGCAACAGTTGAATTCAGGTACTTGAACATTTTGGAAAAAGCAGCTTCAGATACCTTACAGAATCAAAAATGTTATATGGGAAAAAAAATTGCATGGCTTGCAACTGCCCTTCTCGGTTTTGTAGAGGATTTCATGCTACTACTGAGGTCATTAGTTGTTAGCAAAGTGTACAAAGTATGAGTCTTTTGACATTATGTGAAATTGGGGCCTAAAGCTTTCCTTGAAAAAAGAAACTTACATTTGCAAGTCCAGTAAACTGTTTGAATAGGGCCAGTGTAACACACATCATTTTAAAGACATGATTGTTAATTTTATTTCAGAAAAAAATAACTATTTACCATTCACATGGGGACATTGTATGGAAAGAGTCCTCGTGGAGCAACAGGCGTGGGTTACTACTTTATGCAACCCCCAGGGACACTAAAGTATTACTGCAGGGGCCACAGATGCTTGAATGGCCCAGTCTGTTTTACAGATCATGCCATCACTAAATGTGGCCAACATAATCCCAGGAGGTGCACTGAGTATGCGCCACATAGAGGTATTGCATATTCAGTACATTCCTGAAGAGATTCCCTTGGGAGGGGGCAGTGGAGTTTCAGGAGTCACTCATGGGTCCCCCTTTGAAATGAAGGGTGGGTTATCACCATCAGTGAAAGGCGGACTGGTGGCTTCAGATTGCTGGTCCGCAGCTCACTAATGCAGTGTTCCTAGTATGTCACAAGGTCATGCCTGTAATGGAAACATCACATGCGCTGAGATGTGGTGCACTCTCCCACTCAGCTCCCATCACACTTAAGAGTGTGTGGCGCCATAGAATGAGATAGTGCACGGTATTTATAATGTCGCCCTTGGTTTCATTAGCATGTGTGCTGGCAATATCACTTGAGTCACCACTTGAAGACCTAGAAGTAGAATATATTTCCATTTTTTGACTCTCCCAAACCATTCCCCTGAATGCATTTCAATTGGGGAATAAAACTATGCATCTATTTCTCAACTAAATGTCCTTGTTTTAACACTTTAATATTCTGATATTTGTATCATAAAAACACACAACACCTTTGTCTCACCACATCAGTTCTGACCACATCAATCACTTTAAAACTCAAGCTCAGCTTTCTTTTGCTTTCTGCTTTCAAAGGCCCATATACCCTAATTTACTACTCCTCTGTGGCGCAAACACCTGTGTCAATTACCTTTTGTGCTCAAAAAATATTTTGTGGTGAAAGTTGAAGGTCATGCAGCTCCAAATTTGCTTTGTGCCGCAAAGGACCAATGCCCCTTTAAATATTTGCAAAGAAGGCCCTAAGAGGGTGGGCCTGAACAAATACCCATAGAATTTGGCATAAAGCCCGATCATTTAAAATAGCCTGACCATGCTCCTTATGCCAAGTGAAACCAAGTGCAATCAAGGGGGATACGGGTATATCATAAAATGCAGCTACACCTAACGTGATTTATGCAAAATGACATATTGTTGGGTTATGTGTATTTGTAAAGCACACTATGACCCACAAAGGTATTTTACATGGCTTAACCTTGTGCAGTTATTCTCAAAAAGAGTTTTGTACCTAAAAAATACAAATCTCTTGCTAGACTCTGCTGGATTATCTCAAGCCCCAGCACAACATTTTGGATCATCAAAACAGGCCTTGTCTGTCCAAGCTTTGCCAAGGACACCACCATCAGCAAGACATTTTTGATGATTTCAGCACTGCACAATTTTCTAAGGTTAGCATGACACTGTACTGCACATGTTGGTGCAGCGTAGGGCAGTCTGACTTTCTCCTCCCGCTTAGTGTCATGTAGTGGGTTTTTACCCTCAATCCCCCAACAGGGATAGACTTATTTTTTAGAAAAAAGAACAGGGAGGAGGCTGACATGTGGTGGCATTACACTGTGCTCCATACCTCTACTGCCCAAACAGTCCTTACATCCCCTAAGGGATGGAACCTAATTACTGCAGGCTTAACAGCTAGGGTGGCCAACTTTGAAGCTGGGGAACCAGGTTCAAGTCTGGCGGGAGGCTCAAACATCCTGTGATTCTGGGCAAATCACTTACTCTCCCTGTGCCTAAAAAAGAATGTGTCCATCTGTAATGCAACTGGTGCTCATGTAAAGTGCTTTGATACTTTAGGGTCAAGTTCGTGCTACATAAAACTGCAAAAAAAAAGAATCTACATGGCAAGTGGGAGGAAATATGGATTCCTTTGGCTGTAGTTTTGAAATGGGCTGGCATAGAGGGAGCAAACCCCCCTCCTCTGCCTCCCAAGTGTGGCAGAATGACTCTCTGGGGATGCACAACTGGTGTTTCAGGGATTCCAAGATCCAGGAGCCTCTTTAGTGTTGCAGGAGGAGGTGGAGGAGTGGGTCTCCATCATTCCAGCTCAGCTACATAGTGCGAGGAGGATTCCCGAAGCATGGTTCACACAGGGCAGCGCCCGGGCCAACCCCGGGTTAAGGGTGGGCCTGTCTTTGCTCATAGGTTGCCTGGCCTGGCCCACCCTCATGGCTTTTGAATATTAAACTAAGGTACTTTTTTATCTTTTTAACTATGACCTTCTCCGTGACTGCTAATGATTAAACTGGGCTCAAGATTTATTTTCTGCCTTGTTCTCCACCCAAACCAAGCCAGTTAGTGTACCCCTTGTGCTTATAGGTGCTCATTTTGTTTCAAATAGAGCACTGCATCCACCTGAACCATTACAAAAAGCATGGGCAAGCAGAAAATGTATAGCTCGCAATAAGCCCTGGAACTGATGCACTCCACCCTGGACTCCTTCCTGGCGATAGCAGTGGTAGTTATTACAAAGGAAATAGATCTGGCAGAGAGGCAGCTATCTTTAGATAACAACAACCCAACATCAGCTACACCAGGGATGGCTGAAGTGAGCTTCATTTGGGGGGGACCTGATGGATATTAATCATGAGTCTTATCAGGAGACTGTGTAGTTGGACTTGTGATGTAGGAGCACTCAGGTACTCAGCTAAAGTACAAGAAAAAGGGTTTGGGCTCCCAAACTAACTGCCTCTCATAACAATCCTACTGTGGGCGAAACCTTGGACTTGCCAAGGACAGAGGAGGGGGAAACCATATTCACGAAATGGAATTGTGTGATTGAGTCCTGCTTGAGTCCTTTAGTTGAGCACTTTTGTTACATCAAGGGGGCAATTATGAGACGTGGAGCTAGTCCTATTGGTATTATTTCAATTTCAGGAGGGGGATATAAGGACTTTCAGCTCCTCTTTGGACCCAGCTTCAGATCCAGCATCTGTTGGCATACATGTTCAGTCACACCCAGCCAGTCCAGTCGATGAACATTTCCCGGCTACCGGCTCATATCCTGGCCCTCAAGTGCCATTTGCTGTCACTACAGGGGGAAGGAACACTCCATCAATATGGCCTTACCTCAGTATCCTTGGTTGGACAGTAAAGGAGGAGTGTTAATGAGTGTCCATTGTTTATTGGGACGGATGATCAGTCTTCTTCTCTGCCTCACCTTCATCTCCCTCCGAAAGTCTGCCCTTATGGGACAATTCAAGCTAACATCACGGTTCTCTCTTTTCCCAAAGTTAAATTAACATCCCTGTTAAAGAATAAAGTATGTCACTGGCTTACAAGGAATTCTGATTACAACGTTGATAACTATGATAACATTTTATTATGGGGAGGGTGGCCTGGGTTGGACCTGCTGTCAAACGATTTAAGGGAGACTCCATATTTATTTAATTCAATTTCCCTAGGTTGGCTCAGAAACCCCTGTCATATGCCCCTCCTAGGTGCTCTACAGAGGATATGGAGGATCAAGCTCATATATTGCCCTTGGTCTTTTTTAAAGGCACTAACAAGAGCACAGTATGGATCAGCGCCATGTCTTAGACCCTTCCCTATTCTTACAGAATTCAACCCCATTACTACACACAATCATTTCAAACTACTTTTCGATATGAACCAACAAGAGTGACAAATCAAGGAGGAAAATATGCAGGGTGATGCATTACACCAACACTCACAGGCTTTGACTGCCATCCCAGTAGGTGTAGACTAGTAGGCTAGGGGAGGAGTAGAATTGGGAAGAGGATAGTGCTAACTCACAATGATAAACAAACATCCCTAGTGAACATGATATTTTGTAATATAGCTGGCTTAGCCTTCAAAAATAGGCAATGAGGTTGGACATCATAGAAGTACAACATTATGGGGGGCGTGACTTGGACGGTGCAGTGTATGGCAGCTTAACTGCGCTGCTTCTGCCACCGTGGATTTCAATAAAAGGATAACACGGTAATTATTGCTCTCTATGTGGCAGGGCCAACAGATCGGAAAGCTGGAACATTGCGGGCACCTAGGAGGCTCATCCATTTGAAGAATAACCGGCGCCTTGCTGCAAATATCTCCCCTGAGTGTCAGAGTTTGAGAGACGATGAGGGTAAAGGTAGTGGCTAAATACAAGTTAGATAATCATATAAAGCATATTAGGCCATACATTTCTATGTCTTAATCATCACCGACCATAATGTAATACATTTAAATAGCCATATACATATGACAGAAACCATTTATGTATTTTTTATATATAACAAAATATTTTTTATTTAAGATATTTCATTGATGAGAATACTCTTATTTTTCAAAATTTGTTTTTTTGGGATATATCAATTATATGGGTTAATATATATTTATATTGTCATTCTCAATTCTTTAAAAGTCATATACATAATTATATGCCTATGGGAAAACAAACATATACATGACAAAAATTATGCAAAACAACACTGTACATAGAATTAAAATACACGAAAAAGTGATAGGCTATAGAGCCGTTCAAAGGGCTGGCGGTAGATGAAAACTACGCGCGTTTCGCGTGTGTGCCTTCATCAGGAAAACCCGGCTCTACTTTTTCTACAAGAAAATTGACAATAAACAACATATGAACATGTATACATATAACTGGGCCTGAAACATAAGCTTATTGGTAATTAAGAGCAGATCATGCTTCTAAAATAGATCAACAGTGCCGATGGTACTGGGGGAATGCATGTAAAGATTTTCCTCATATATATATATGTGCAAAAGAGCGCAGATTTGACCTCTCCAGCTTCTCTAAATCACTGGTGATAAAGACATGCATGATACCATGGTTCACATGAAGCTTATCCTGAAAATTAAAACATGCAAAAGCCAGAGAGGAGGCAGATATTGTATATAAGTCCTCCCACATATATGTGATGTCTAGCCTGTCTATCGTCTTTTTATTCTCTCCCAACATTCTTTTTTGGTTATCACTTGGGTAGTACAAGTTTTATTCACAACTGCTTTGGTGAAGGTAGCACACATTGACCTCATCACCTGATGAACAATGACTGTTTTTATCACCACTTCTATTCTATGTCAAATCTGCGCTCTGGAAGACAAAACTATCCTCTCAACCACGGATGTCCAGAAACTGAAGATAACAACCAAGACCCTATAAAGGGATATAGCCAAGTTAGAAGATAGACACCGCAGGGTAAACTTGCGCATTTTTGGGGGCCCAAAGGATCAGAGGACTCATCAGACTCCTGCATTGCCTTTTTGGAAAAGTGGAAACCACAAATGACAGGTCTATCTTTCAAAAAAGATTTTGAACTGGAAAGAGTGCATTGTGTCCCTTTTTTCTAACCTGACAACAGGAACATCACGCTCCAGATTGTCTGCCATTCCCAAAGATATCAACATACAGAACTAATCCTCAGTCATATGCGTAAAAATAGCCATATAATGTGGAACGGCCATAAAATATTTATTTCGCAGGATTACTCCAAGCCACCTACAGTTGAAACCAGAAAGGGTTCCTTGCCCTTCGACCCAGACCTAAGAACTCAAACCTTCAGTTCTCCTTCATCGGGCCAGCTAAATTTAAAGTCCTTGCTGACGAAAGACACCATATCTTCAGCGACTCCACAAATCTGCAATCTTTTCTAGACAAAAGGGATGGTGTTTTAATGGACAGCGGTCAAACATCTTCCACCAAGCCGAAGTCATGAGACTCTACTAATGCCATTAACCCACACCTATATCCTATATTACAGGTCTGCCTTGCTGTTAGGAACATTTGCTCTCCCTGTTCACATAGCGGTAGAGTTCCTATATACTCAGTGCGCTTTGAGTCATTTGCAGGGGTTAAGTAAGCATTACAGGTTTTGTTTCTTCTGGTTTTAATCCACGGGTTGTTCACTGTTCTACATCTTTGGTACCCGTGATGGATGTCCTAGACATAGCATACCGCCAGTTTCCCTACAAATATGTTTCACCATAAAAGGGTTGAGATCTACTTTCTTCTGCCATTATTTTATGCTTACCCGGCAACACTAGGGATTCCTACATTCCAATATATTCCTCAGCCTCATGGGTCGCCTTACCATACTTGCCAGGTTTACCAGGTTTTGTTTGTACCAGTTTGAATCCACTGGTTGTTTATTGCTTTACACGTATGATACCCATTTTTCGTAACTGTGATATAGGATACCACCAGTTCATCTACACATATGTTTCACGATATAAGGATTGGGATCTTCCTATTCCTGCCATTCCTTTATGCTTACTTGGCAGCACTAAGAGTTCCTACATCCCAATACATGCCTCAGCCTCATGGGCTGTCCTACCATGATACCATAAACAATTCATGCTCACCTACAGACAGCCCTCATCGTTACACTCTATCACCACCACCACCAACAGTCCCCTGCGGTGTGCAAAAGCCTAGACCCTATCTCTGCCTCACATGCTTTCATGCCTTGTCACATAACTGGGACATTGCCTAAGACTCTAGTTGGGTGCCACTGTTGGCCTTAGTTGTTTACTTACACTCTGATTCCATGACCTCTGCAATCACTATAATATTCTTCTTTGCAGACCTACTGCTTAATCATTTGGTTTGATATTCATTGCAATGGCGTGACGGTGGGTTACCACCCCCTGTCATCTCCCTCACATTCATTGTTAAGGGTGGGGTGGGTTGGGGAGAGAGAGGGGGGTTTGGGGTGCGGAATCCTTTCCTTTTTTGGTTATATTCAGTTATATTTTCATGTACTTCTTTCTTTTGCATCAGACAATCTGTGTGGATTTACACTCCACTGTTGTCCCTTGATGATGTCTACTCCTTGGTGACAAACGTCCCTCACCCACATTCTCAGGGGGATATCATGGACACGACTTCTCCCCAAAAGCTTGCTGCTACAGGCATTACAGGTAGCTCTTAAGATCATTGACCAATATGGCCATCCTTACCATAGGCACAACCTACGTCCTCTGCTCAGGTCTTTCATAACCATAAACATACCCCTACATCATGACTAACAATGCCCTTGATGTAAATCTAAAATTAGTCACTCTAAATGTTAGGGGACTCAACCATCCAGTTAAGTGTAACAAAATCGAAAACAACCTTTATAAAAGCTGATGTAATAATCCTAATGCAGGAAACAAAGGTTACCCACAAGGAAATGACATAGTTTGGGAGAAATTAGATTAGCAATGTCCTCTGTTCCCCTGCCAACAATAAGAAGAGAGGAGGGATAACGCTGATTACTAAAAAATTAGGCCTAACTGTTGACTCCCACATAACAGATGATGAGGGAAGATGGATCTTGACACCCCCCTCCCTATTCATCTTGCCTCTGGAGCCCTTACCCCATGACATTTGGCCTAAATCCTCCATCGCCGGTGTTTCCTTTAACAAAACCACAGTGAAGGTGACAGCCTACGCCGATAATATTTTAATCATGACTGAGAATGCTGCTTTGTCAATGCCTTGCTACAGACAATAGACGAATATGCCCTGGTTGCTGGCTATAAGATCAATAAGGACAAATCTGAAGTCAAGGGTCTAAACAATCTCTGCACTAGCGACCTTCAAAAATCTACAGGGCTGTCCTGGCAACCTCACTTTATAAAATATTTGGGTCTATAATTTAGCTTAGACCTGCTAGAATAGCTGCACCATAACGAAAATTTAACACTAAAGAAAATTGAGAATCTACTGGATGGATGGAACCCCAAATTCCTCACTTGGTGGGGACGCATTGAGACTATCGAGATGATGGTCTCCCCGATAGTCAATTACCTCATAAGCATGCTGCCTCTAGTACTATCTGATGAATTCCATCAAGAACTAGACAAGTTGTTAACAAAATTTATATGGCAGAACAAACGCCCTGAAATTTCCATTAAAAAAGTAAGCTTGCCCGTACATCTGGGAGGAGTTAACATGGCTGATTTCAGAAATTACACAACTGCCTTTTTTTGTTCTCCCAACCTCTGGATTATACACCCATATCACTATTAATCGAGAAGGAGATTCTTGGAGATCTGCCCCCCATAACTCTTCTAACTATCAAAACAAAATCCCCCCACTGGCCAAATATATCCTTAGCAATACAAAAAGAGCCCTCCTCAGGATTGATAGGCTTCTAGAGACCCCAATGCCCGCTCTAACCTGAACTCACTCTGGCATAACCCTAAAATCAAAATCCAAAGGAAATCTATATTTTGGTGCTCATGGGCGTCTAAGAGCATCCAATTTCTGAAACAATTAGGCTCTCAGCAAGCGCCTCTTTCCTTCAGAGAACTTCAACAACAATATAATCTGTTAGATACAGACTTCTACGACTTACTCAAGCTTAAAGCTAATCTGTCTAAAAGTAATTGCCCCAAAGGAGATCCCACTCTCCTCAGGATCATTCTCTCCTTTAATAAAACCAGCCTGCAATCCTCTACCACCTTTTAAAACCTAAAACTACACATTTGACCTCAAAACGTCTGAAAAAAAGGGATGCTCTGGGGACTATTTCTCCGGACACCTGGAATTTAATTTGGAAATCAGTTGTATCCCCTAACATTACCCCCTCTCTATCCAAACGAAATACTGCCTCTTGCGTAGGGCATTCTGGACCCTCACATGACTTCATAAGATGTCTCTTAGAGATAATCCAATGTGTTGGAACTGTAATAAAGCCACTGGGGCTCTCCCTCCTCTACTATATTACTGCAGCGCTGTCTCTCCATTCTGGGACTGCATATTCAATTTTATTTTAACTCTATTTGGGGTGCATCTGAAAAGGGACTTTCCTTCACTAATTCAGGGCTTCCTGGATCTGCAACTCAAGACACATAATGACTGTCTCATGGTAGACATACTTTTGTCTGCGGCCTGTAAGTCCGTCCTTGCCAGCTGGAAAAATACTGCTGCTACTTCGTTTCAATCCTGGCTGAACTGGGTTGCTTACTTAAGGGGTGACGGTAACATCACTCTTCAAAACTCTCCCTGAAGACCACAGAGCTGATCTGTTCTGAAAGAAACTTGACAAGTACTTGCCACTACCAAACCACCATGAGTCCCTTAACATGGCATAGTATGGCCATTACCTACCCAGTACCCCTCTCCTGTCCATCGCCAGATTGTTGCCTTCTCAAAAGTATGTAGTTTGTTGTGTCTAAATGCAGGTTTGTCATGCCTACTGATGTAAATCTCCTGATCTACTGTTTATTCTTGTGTTTTATTTCACACTTAGGATTTGTTTTGTTTTATCTTATGTTTTACTTTCCTGCTGTTCCTCCTACAGTGGGTAACCAATCTTGTACAAGAGAATATTCAGTGTAGCTTCCTGCTCCAACATGTATTTACATTACTGTTTCTCTTTTGTTTCTTTTGCACAAAACCCAATAAAATTCTTTGAAATGAAAAAAAGAAGTACAGCATTTTACAACATTATTTTAGTAAAAGAAACCTGGATCCAGGAACATACCATTTGGGATGGGCACCTTAGCTATTGTCTGCCTGCTGCCCCCTTCACTTCGGGCAGAGCTGGGGGGATATGGCAAACACTGTTTTACGTTTCCCAGGAGTGTAAGGTTCTTGTGATCCACTTTTTCATCCAGGAAGACAAATTTGTCGGATTGTCTGGTATAGAAATGTCTCTTTTTTTCTTTCAAACTTTTATAACAACTTACACTCCTGTGACAAGCAGTGCAGTACAGATACCTTAGTTGAAGTTGTTGAAATATTTAAAGGAACGGCATCAGCCTCTTTGCAATGTTTTAATTTACACCTTGGGGGGGCTTCAATGCCAAACTTGGATCATGAGCTATGCTCTTTGATCTCTCACCCCGGGACCCAAAGATATCAAACTACTAATTCACAGATACCAGGGAGGCTAAACTATATAGGCATTTGTCCAATCATAACTTATATAATTTAGCATAATTTATTAGCAGGCAACAAAAGATGTGATACCTGAGGAACCAAATAGGTTATGTTCTTCATATAACGCCCAAATTGGCATGAATTGGATCTGGGCTAGCCTGAGGGATGGGAGTTCAGGGTGTATAGACCATTATTCTCTGGGATAGAACAGTGTATGGCCACAGGTAATGTAAGAACTGAGACTCAGAGGACGTGGAGAACAGATGAGTTCCCAGACCTGGGTTTGTGGAGAGAGATACATGGTGCTACATTAGGGTCAGTGCCGGACGGTAATTTTGGAAGGGAGGGGGGCGGGCAGGCCACATATGCACACATATACACTCACTCACACTCATGCATTCACCAGCGCGCGCACACACACACACACCCATTCACAACACTCACAACAAATTCACACATTTATACATATACGCATGCATGCACCAAACATTCAGAAACATAAAACGTACCTGTCCTGAAGCTCTGGAAGAGGAAGCCTCGGAGGTCCCAGGAGGGTTGGGACTGCTGCCTTCCCTCATTGGCTGAGAGGAAGGCAGCAGTCCCTCAATCGTCACAAAGTGGGATGGGTTTGGTAAGACTTGCTGACCCCACCTCACTCTGCGACGAGGTGCCACTAATTGACACTCAGCCCTGGACACTTCAGGGCTTAAAACTGAAGAGCCCAGGTCCAAGTCAATCGATGATGCTCCCCCTCGTCATGAGGCACTTCTGCCATGCTGAGGAGGTCACACACACAGGGCTGTGAAATCATGAGCCTGGCAAAGTTCAGCTCAGCCAGCCAGGAGCCTGCGCATTTAGCGCATGTCTAGCTCCTGGCTGCGTGATCTGAACATATGGACGGGCAGCAGCTGCTTAGCCTACATCTAAGCATTCAACTAATGTTGATCTCTGTCATTGGGCATGCTGCTGCCCATTCTGTTGTTTGAAATACCATGGTCCTCACCATGTTCAAGGCAATAGAAGGCAGGAAGGTTGGCTATGCCACGTTTTGAAGAATGCCATATTTTGAGATACTTCTCAGTTTCTTTGAGCAGTGGCCAGAGTCCCTAATCAAGCTATGATGAAACAGGTCATTAGTTCAAAGGGCATTGGAACTTGCATCTGAATTGTGATGAGACACCAAGACAAAATCCTCAATTTGCGATGAGACTGAACAGAGTTGTGCTTATGCTTGGTTTTGTGTTGTTAAATCGTTGTACATTCCCAAAATTCACAGTAATGGGTGCCTTCGATGGGATAGATCAAGTTGATGGAGACCAGTGTGCAGTCGGTGGTCTTATGTGACATGTTCCACCATTCTTTCAGGAATCTGTAGATGACCCACCAAGATTGTGACCCTCATCCCATGCAATATGAATCACCTAAGATTAGCATGCTCCTTGATTTGCCATTTGTCTGCGGCTTCATGGATGCGATACTGAGGATAATTATTACAAGGAATGTCAGCAACTCTACAAAAACAAAAAACTGGAATGTAGGGCTTAATTAAAAAAGATAAGTGCAAGGGCCAAAATATCCCTTAGGAGCTCAGTACCACCAATACCAAATGCAGGGGGGGGGGGTAAAGTACACCAAATCTGCCTAATCTCGATTACCCCTTTTAGCATACCAGTCTGCACTTCCTGTCTCATCTCGCTTTTGCAGGTTTTTCTTTCACTCTTGCTTTCTCCCTTTGCCACTGCTTTCTTATGGGGTTTTTTGCCCTCATTCTCTCTTTTCTGTCATTCCCTTTCTTGATCTTGGTCAAAGTCTAAAAAAGGAAAATATATATTGGTCCCTAAAAATAAGTACCAATGCCCACCATCAGAAATCAACTGGAAAAAAGCAAGCTATCCTGGAAATAGTTACCCACTGCCAGACTGGGGATGAGCTCATCTGCTGAAGAGGTCTGGTTATGGTAATCATCATTCACCACAAGTGGACTGTAAATGTCAGCATTGGCCGTCTCTCATGGGATGGTTGGTATATCCTCTGTGATGAGCTTAGCACTTCACTTTCTGGGTCCTAAATGTTTCACCTTAAAATAATGTGAGGAAACCATACTTTTCCATGGACTCATGGTTTAGTCTTGACAATGCCTTAATTTCCAGCATGGGCCAGCTTTTGAAGGCATTGAATGTGCCATTCACAATACCAAGCAGATGCCACTGACCAGCAAGCCAATATCTTAGGTTTACAGTTCTCCTCATAAATTCATAAATCGTGGAGCCACATGCATTCTTAGTACCTTGGAATACAATGGTTCTTCCCTGGTAAAGCTGATTTCATTTTGTTTTTAGGGTGGCTCTTAATGCCAGTTGGAAAAGGATTATGCAAAGCTTATTTTAACAGGAAGGGTTTTTGAAGTTCCCGATTTTATCCTTTGCTGAGATTGAGGAGTATCTCCATTTATCCTCATTCAGCAACGATGAGATCCATAAAGCAAAATAATTTTCAAAGTAAGCAAAACAAGTCAAGCTGGACATCGTATGCAGAATACTTCTGTGCACCTTTATCTTTTAGAATGCATTTCTATGCACAATACCCTATGTTTGCAGAATGTTTTTCTGCAAGTTTATTGTTCAATGAGTTTTTACATTCACAACAGCATTAAGCAGTACAAGAAAATTAACTTTTCTTCTGCTAAGCATATCTTCTACTGAGTCATTTGCTAGTGGCAAAAAAGAACCTGCCCTTGTTTTAGTCCTTACAAATCTGAGCTGAGCATGGTCCAATAGTCTGCTGCTTAACTTCATTTTCACTACTAAGGCAGCAGGGATTAAACAAAGGGCAGACTAGCCTAGAAATCCTCCAGTTCTTTCAGTCTCTCAGTAGATACTCTAACTAAACCCCATCTGTCCTGGTTAATGTTTTGGCTCAACTATCACACTGGAGACCCAGCAGGAATCAACCCCATGTAAGCCTTGTAACCCCCAAGGTTGTATGCATGGTATTTAAAAGTAGGACATATAGAAATTTAAAGTTAACAAGTCCTTACAGTGACTAGCACTCAAAAACTATTTTCACTGTTAGAAAGGTTGGCTGGCCCAAAGGAAAGCGCTGGGGAGCAACATCAAATATTAATTTTGCTATCTAAAGCTAGGGACAAGCTAGAAACATAATTCAATGACCATTTTTAATATTTATTTAAAGTCCAACTCAATAGTTAAGTCAGATTTTTAATAAATCTTAAGGAAAATTGTTTTTTTAGAACGCTACCTTTTCCCTGCCTGAAGCTCATGGGGACTACTTTGTATTAGCCTCCAACTGGTTCCAAGCTAGTGAATATCCCTGATGAGGTGCGAAAATTGCTCCAAGTGCAGATATAAAGTCCAGGGTGTGGGGAAGTGTTATGATCCTCTGGCAGGAAGACTGATTGGACAGTGCCTAGGAACTTAATTTACTTTTGAGAGACCTCCTTATGTGGGGTCCCTCAAGCATCTGCGATATCCCCTCTGCTGTTTAATATCTATATACAGCCTTTGATTGCAGCTCTGGCACAGCTGGATTAACAACTGTTTAATTTTTATGTTTTTCAATTTTTTTTATTGAACAAATACTCAACAACACACTTCAGTTATACAGAATCATTTGGGAAATGTCAGTGAGGGCATCGAGTTTTTTGCTCATATTCAATACAGTCGGGCCATTACAGTATATTATCAGTGAGTTCAATCCCCACGACTTTCCATCACAATTATGAAACTCCATACAACCCTCCCTCCCGTAGCATCATCCACAGTTTTAACGTTTCAGGTCCCGCTATACTCTACCCACCGACCCCATATCTTACCCCACTTCCTCGGGCATCCATGTCCTTGATATACTACTTTTTTCAGCTGCACAGCACCAATCGAGGTCCACATTCCACTCTGTAACCCTCGGAGTTTGAATCGCACCCACGCCCTTGCAATATATATTTTTTGCCACTATGTCCACCACCATAAGCCATATCCATGTGTATTTTGGCCACGGGTCATCCCCTGTCACACATAGCATATGCCATCAAGCTTCCAGTCTGATCTCCTGACCCACCACCTCGGACATGTATTGCTGGATTCGAGGGCAGGTCCACGATGTATGAAAGAAAGTGCCCACCTCTCCGCAGCCCCTTGTGTAATGTGCAGTAGCACTATGGCCCATTCTGTGTAACATCGCCCTAGAGGTATATGAGCTGTGAAAAATACATAGTTGTATAAGACGAAACTGTGCTCTTACAGCCACCTTCCAGGGACTCTGTATTGCCTCTGTCCAATTGCCATCTTGCAGTATGCCTAACTCGGCCTTCCATGCCTCTCGTAGAGCCCTGAGGGGGTCCGGGGTATAATTCATTATCTTTTGATCGATTAGGTAAATGGCCTTATCCAGTATTGGATCTAATAATACCCTGTCTTCAAATGGTGTATTTTGGTGGTTGTTCACCCATTAGGATGTGGGTTCGCAATGCATGTTTCAATTGCAAATATCGGAACTGTTCCAAATCGGGCCTCTGGTACTCTGCCTGAAAGTCCGCAAATTCAACAATCGTTTGTCCTCTTCAAACATTCCCTAAGTGGTCAACCAACTGTTTAATTATGTGGATGACACTCAGTTGGTCCTGCGGATTGAGAGCACTATGCAGTCACAGTTGAGCGTGCAGAATATCTTGGAGTTCACTGTTTAATGAATGGCAGAGAACTCGCTGCAGATCAATCCAGAAAAGACTAAAGTGCTGACGATCACTACGAAGGGGAATTCCTTGTTAGGCATTAAGCTAACCAGTAGTCTATCAATATCCAAACAAGTGGCAACAGTATGTGGGAGCTGCACAGCTCTTCTCAGAGAACTATGGAAACTGGCCCCAGTTCATTCCTTTTCAATTATGCGGACAGTGGTAGCAGCAATGATATTGTCATGTCTGGACTACAGGAATGCCTTGCAAATCGGCTGCCCTAATAAGCTGGTAGACAAACTCCATGTGACAATGAATGATGCAGCAAGATTGCTGCTTAAACTGCAGAGATGGGTGCATGCCACTCCATTGTTGTAACAACTTCATTGGTTGCTGATTAAACAGAGGGCCATGTTTAAAGGCTTATGTATGTACACAAGACACTGTATGGTACTGTGCCGGTTTTCATCAATGAGCGCCTGAGGCACTATCGGCCCGATCGCTATCTACGATACATTGAGGCAAATTTGTTGACCTGCCCGAGATTTAGTAAAACTACTTTAGGAGGTCGGGCATTCTCAGTCTTGATACCTCAGATTTGGAGTGGATTGCTGGAGAGTTTGAGGAAGGAAGTAGCTCTCCTTCCCTTTCGGAAAAGGCTGAAGACTTTTTTATTTTAACAAGCTTGGCAGTAATAGGTTATGATAGTCCTAAGGTAAGTGTCAAGAGACCAGTCGTATTTGTGCGCTATATAAGCATCATTAACATAACACAATATAATATACACAGATGTAGCTGACACCTGCACAGGCCATTTCCTTTGTCCTCCCAGTCAGCAGCTTGGACGCGAGCAAAAGGACCTCGTCCAGTGAGGACTCTCCCGATCAGCATAACCACTACTGGTTGGGGCAGAGGAAGGTGATCGTACGTTCTGAAGATCACACATATGTAAATATATATAATTTTTAGATACAGCATGGGTAAGATTTCGGATCCTTTTAGTGAGGTAGAGATTCAACCGTGATACTGAGAAGGATATTAAGAGGTGATTTTTACTGGTGACAGACCTTCTCTCCGCACCAACTATAATACAGATCACACTACAAAATACTGATACTCTGGGTAGATTCTTGAGGAATTTGTGCCACCTATACTTCCATTGGGAAACATTAAAGCTGAACTTTCCATAATGATGATGAAATTATAATTAAAACTGACTACCATCTACATTTTCTCAAGAAACTAAGAGCCTTGAGAAAGTTGTGGGGAGACCTCTCCATATACTGACGAAACACGTGTTGGCTAAAGCTTATGGGATTGTCTCAAGAAGAGGTCGAAGTACCAAACAATAAAGTCTTACTTCCAAGAAACATTTCTATTTCTGTACTGTACACTGTACCAGACAATTAATTGTTGATATAATGACGAGTGCCTCATAGCGTCAAAACATTGTGGTCAATCTAAGGATTGTATATTGGGGAGTAGGGTGTTTCGCCCCTCTTTTTGAGAGCACAGTGGGTGAGAACCTGTGTGTTAAAGCATTTTGTTGTGACTGTCGAGTGAGCGCTGCACACCTGTCTAATGTCCACCCAAGTAGATGTCCTCCCAGTCAGGCAAGCACCAAACCCAGTGGGGGGAGAGATGTCCCCAGAACTGGTTTGGACCAAGGGGGAGGGGACTGCTCATTGCCCTGGCCACACGCTGGGTAGGCACACATGCTCTCTACAAAGGGAGAAGGATTTCTCCATCTTGGATTTAGTGAGAAAGGGGCACTGTGGGATTGTTTGCAGGAGGGCACACAGGAAAGCGGGTAGGGGTTACCCATGGGAGCTTTTTATCTTTTGGTTGGGGGTAGTTTGTGTAGGAGCGTTCTGACTGCATACTCACGTGACCAGGAGCAGTTGGCGAGCAGGAGCGGTGAGCGGCGGTGCTGTGGCCGGAGGAAAAACGGCCCAGAATTGGCCCGGAATCTAACGGGAATTGCAGCCTTTAACACCCATAGCCCGTAGCCCGTGGCCCATAGTCCGTAGCCCGAAGAGCGTGGGATTACTGGTTGCGGCTACTCCCGGAGACGCTGAGACGCTGAGGATGGACTGAGGGACGGGCTGGCAGACAAAAACGACAAAAAACGAACAGCAGCACAGGAACTGCCCGATCTCGCGGAGGCGGCCGGCGGGAGGCCGGTGCGGCTTGCGGGTCGGAGCGACCGCTTCAGTCCTTTCAGTCAGCCTGCCCAGTTTGCCTATCTCGCCCTACCTTGCCTTGTTCCACCCTTCTTCCTCCTCTGGCAGTGGGCGCCCGGCCGAGAACGGCGTTGGGAGGAAGAGTGAGGAGTGAGGAGCGGAGCGGCTGTGCGGCTGTGGAGCAACGAGTAGCGTGTCTTTGGGGGAAGCCCGATTTGGCCTGGTCTGTCCATCCTCGGCAGCGTGTCTCGGCTCCAGGGCCGGTATTGGAGGCATTGGGGGCACTGACGCCACAGCTCATCCAGCCAGGTAGGCCTACATCGCAGCTGGCCGCGGTGAGCTGTGGTGAGTGGTAAGCTGTGTGCCTTCTACTAAGTGCCATTTTCTGGGCGCCGACCAGTGCAGTGCAGAGGGGTCCTGTGGACACTGCCTGACTTCACTGGAGTGGCGGCCTGCGAACTGGAGCGGCTATCTCAGGAATTAAGGGGAAGATAGCAGATTTACAAGCGCAGAGTGGAGAGTGGGTAGCAGAGGAGAGTGGAGTGGAGAGTGAAGGGCTTGTTGTGGCCGGAAAATTGAAGCACATTCTCCCGATTAAGCGATTAAGCGAGTGGAGTCAGAAGTTAGCCAGGCAGGCGTGCAAGCCTGTAAACCAGAGTGAGATGGCCTCCAGAAAATTGTGCTCAGGGCGTGTGCTCTCCTCATCACCAAGGCAACCTCATAAATTAAGAAGATTGTTCAGCGGTACTAGACAACTATAGCATCTCTGCTACAAATCCCACCCTGTTATAACTGGCTTTTTCCGAAAGATGCCCCGGATTGCTCCCGAGGTGGTAGCAGTGGTCCAAGAAGGCCAGACCTTCAATTTCCATCCTGCAACGTTTTCTTCGTTGCCTCTCGCGGAATCACAGGGAACCCATGGTAGTCTTGCTGGGTGCCAGGTGCAGTCTTGTGAAGGGACCCAGGTCCGGGCTCAGATCTCTGAAAGAGTGGAGGATGATCTTAGTGAGCAACCGTTTGACGCACCCCCCTGTGCATTTTGGACTCCGATCCTCTTGTCATTCAGCAGAGTCAGCCAATCACTTCATTAAATAGGACAAAGCAGTCAAAGCAGTCAAGGAAAGACTGTATGACTGAGGTTATACCAGTTGTTTCACCAGCTCAGGGGGACACCCATAAGGGATCAGGAGAGGATGGCGGTCTGGACGATCGCCTTGGCGATGTTCCCATGGTGGAGAAGGCAAAGCTATGTGAAGAGCCAACGCCAGGGGAAGACTTTACACTCCCGGACGTCGATATAGAAGTTCAAACAAAGGACTGGGGAGACCATCTTGACTTTATGCATAAGGATGACCAGTTAATGAGCGGACCCAGGGGAAAAAACACTCCAACTGTAAGCTCCTCTCCTAGGCGTCTTTCTATGCCTTTCATATACTGTAGCACAAGTCATTTGATTGGTACTTCTATGGAGTCTGCCCATGATGTATTTCTGCCTGGCTCACAACCGAAATGGGGAAATGAGAGGGATGGTGTGCCCTCAGAATATCTTGTTTGTATAGAAAAAAAATTAAATTCCATACTGTCTTTATTAGAGAAATCTGTACTGAGTTCTGACCACATATTGGAAATGATTTCTGTAATGCTATTTGAAGTGCAAAAGGTAAATAAGTCTGACACCACTAAACCTATCTCCACGATTCACCCCCAGATGGGAAAACGGCCAAATGATAGGCCTGTACCATACATTCCCTCGGGAGAGTCGAGAGACGCCTCCGTACAGGCAGGAACTCCTCTTTTCCTGGTGCCCCCCATAGTTCCTTTGTGTAATCTCGAAAAGGAAGAGCTTTGTTTAAGCACGCTATTCGAGGAGGCCGAACTGAGCCCCCCTCTGGAGAAGTCTACCTTGAAAATCTTCCCTCTGTTTAAGAAGGGTAGAATGGGGGGCGCCGGAGAAGTCGAGAAAACCAGGGGCCATGCCAAGCAAACCAAGCAGTTGGGGAGGGTGGAAGGGGAGGGGGAGGCCTTAATCTCTTCTACTATTCAGGTGCACTCCCCTATACAGTCAGGGAAGGGAGGACTGAAAGTAGGTAAGAGGGATAGCCCAGTAATAAATCATAAGGGGGAAAACATGAAAAAGAAACATAAAAAATGAGACGATTTTCTAAACGGAAAGCGTCAAAATTACATTTTTCCCGGATCCTGGAAAGCCAGAGTGATACTCATTTAATAATGGAGAAGGGAGGCCCCAAATCACCGTTAGCAGATGGCAACCCAAGAGAATCCACCAGAGCGCCCATGGTATCAGCTGGGAGATTGGGGGACTCTGGACCGGTAGTATTCCCACCAACCCGGTTGTCGCAGTCCCTCCAAGCAATCCATCCCTCCTTGACTATCGAGATAGCTGATCCATCGGGAGGGGAAATGCAAATGGGATATGGGGTTCCCTCGTTACAAACAGGGTCTGGGGTCACTGATCCCAGGATGGATGGTAACCTAGAGGGAGGGCCCCAAGTTCCAACTATCACGCAGGTTGGGCCGAATAGAACCCTCACAGGGACCACATCTCCGTCCAATAGAAACATTGAGGCCCCAACTTCCAATATTGTTTCATACTCGAACATTCAACCCCATGGTGGTACACAAGCTGTCAGCTTTACTGATAGGGCCCCCTTATGGATCCCCTGGAGGGACGCTCCAAAGAAAACTAGTGGGGTACAGACCGGTTTATCTTCCATTGTGGATTTTACCTGGCTATTTGATAATGAATCCACTCCGGTAAACAGAGGATTCATTCTCAGCTTATTCTCGGAACTAGAGGCATTAAAGTTGATAGCAAGGAAGGATATTCTAAACGTGATGATCAATGTACACGACACTCTTCCTTATTGTAGGGTCACTTTTGGCTCCTTGATATTGGCCAATCTGGTTTTGCAGAATTGTGAGCATTTTTTAAAACGAGGGCTTGACATAACATCTGTCATAGAATATGAGGAATATCAAACTGTGGGCTCTAAAACTCATCATCTGAAAGTGCCTAGGGCTATTAATTCAGTGGCGCTAGATGCGTTGGGCCCTGATACTGAGTATTCTGTGGGTAATACCAAAGATATAGTGGTCTCCGTGGACAGGAGGGGACGTTCAATAAATGTTGTGTCTGGTGTGGCAGTTGCCCCTCAGACCCCAGACATAGAAGATGAATCTGCCTAGTGGAGTTGGGTTGCAAGAGCCCTGAATAACACTTATCCGGAAGTAGTAAGGAGCGCTCCGTTGAGGTTGCCTGGGTGGGCTACTGTTGTCCTGGAATATGGCCGGTCTGGGACCCAATGAAACGAAACTGAATTCATTGAAAACTATGAACCCTTTAATCATATGCTTACAAGAAACGTGGTCCTGCAAAGAGTTTGAATGCGATGGCTATTTTGTTTATTCCTGCTATGCCAAGCATTCTGAAAGGGGACATGCTAGTGGGGGGGTCTCTATTTTGCTTAAAAACTCCATTAATTGGAATCAGAAGGTTTTCTGCCACCCCTCAAACCTTTGCATATGCGTGAAGCTGGCATGTTTGGGAGATTCTGGCAGGTCCACTTCCTTCCATGTGGCAAACTTGTATATCCCTCCTGGGAGAAATTTTGATCATTTTCTGAGTGTATTTTTTTCTTTTATTCAGGATATAGCTATTAGGGAAGAATGCCCCCTAGTGACAATAGTGGGGGACCTAAATGCCAAAATTTCAAACTCTGCTTCGGGGATTTATGCCAATACTGACAAAGAGGAAATTTGGCACATTCCCGAGATTTTATTACCAAATAAAATAAAAACAGATAAAAGGGGGTTCCTCCTGCTTGATAGCATCAGAAGTCTAGATCTTGTTATTCTAAATGGGAGAGTGCCTGCTGAAAAATTAGCACATTTTACTTTTCACTCTCAAAACATTCAGAGCCTTTTAGATTATGTGATTGTCTCCTATCAAATGTTTGGGGTTTGTGATAATCTCTGTCCGCCCATCGATATGGAGCGACCCATAGCATAGTGGGTATGACAGTGGCTTTTGATCTACCCACACTGGATCCGGGGAATACTGGTCAGGGCATGGCTACTTTTAACAAAGCAAATGGTCGGTCCTTCTGGACGCAAAAAAACATCTCTGAAGTAGGCTCGATTGTGAAGATGGCTTATGTAGAAAAGCAGGGTCTTGCTCACGCCAATATTATACACTTCTTTGAGGCCCAAATGGAGAAGATATGTAATTTAAGTTCTATATCCTCCGGACCTCGTTTGCATAAACAGGGTACGTCCCTTTTGATACCTTTAAATCAAACAATTAACCGTCTTGTCCGAAAACAGTATATACATTTCCTTATTGGTCGGCAGCAGGAAATTAATCGCCTTAAGCGAGTAAGAAGACGTCGTATGCTTAGTGAAAAAAGAGGGGAGCTTGATGCTAAGTGGATTGGGCTGAGGGAAGCCGCAAGGGCCAAAGACTCAAGAAAGTATTGGCACTTGATCGCAGAATATTGTGATTCAAGGCAGAGGTCTCACCCCATACCGATCCCAGAAAAGGACTGGGTGAATTACATCTCCCTATTATACGAAAATAACAGCCCAGTTTCTCCCGTGATGACTGATGGGGTTAAATCTACTTTTACTGAATTTACTGAATTTGGTCCCCCGTCAGGAGAGGAAGTGGTAAGCTACATAAAGAATGCTAGAACCTCCGGCGCACAAGGGCCGGATGGAATCCCGATTGCACTAATCAAAAAGGAGCCAGATGCATGGGGTGATTTTTTAGAGCCACTGTTCAACTATTGTTTTCTCACGAATAAAATCCCCCCCTCTTGGAAGGGGAGTATTATAGTCCCTCTGTATAAAAAGGGACCGAAAACTGTGCCGGCTAGCTTTAGACAGAGTGCTCCCTGGATGCCTCAGGCAAATTATTCGCAAAAAGTATATTATGTCATCTACAACAATGGGCTTATGATCAGAATATTCTACCACCGGAACAAGCTGGTTTCAGAAAGAACCATGGCACCCTGGACAATATAGCGGTCGTTCAGACTATTGTAGAGAAATATGTTTTCTCACGAGGTATGTCAGTGTATACAGCTTTGGTTGATTTCTCCACGGCGTTTGACAAAGTGGATCGCCAAACGCTGTGGAGAAAGCTCCTTCTCCTTGGCATACCACATCATCTTCTGGGCCTTATTATGGAATGGCATACAGATACCTGGTGCCAAGTTCTGATGGGAGGTTCGCGGGGGTTATCATGTACAATTAGAACATACAATGGGCTTAAGCAGGGTTGCCTATTAGCACCACTTTTGTTTTCTTTGTATATTGCTGATCTCCCCGGCGCTCTGAACTCTGTGAGGGGGGATGCCCCCAGAATTGGTACAGTGCCCGTTGGCTCGCTATTATACGCAGATGATGTTGCAAAATTCGATCTAACGCCTATTGGCCTGCAACGTTGTCTGGAAGCCCTAAGTAAATACGCAGAGGCCCACTTCTTGAAAATTAATATTGCAAAAAGCAAGATTTTGGTCTTCCGCAGGAAGGGGCTTAGAATAAAGAGATGTTTAAAATGGATGCTTGGTTCCAAAAAACTGGAATTGGTTGACTCTTATCTATATTTGGGGAAGGTTTTTTCCAAAACGGGCCGAGATTTGGAGCACATTAAATACTGTGTTAGTAAGGCTGTCTCCCAGGCGAGTGCATTAAACAGATTTTACAAAACATGTGGGAGACGCCATTTTGGCCATGTTTTATCAGTTTTCAAGGTTAAAATCCCTCCTTCACTAACATATGCTGCTGAGGTGTTGGATATGAATTATTGGCTCTCCTTTGATAAGGCGGAAGGACGAATCCTGCGTCAAATCTGCAATCTAAACTCTTCGGCCGCCCCACATGTACTCCGTCTTGAATTTGGTTTAGTCTCATCTTTTATTTTATCCTTGGCAGCGGTTCTGCAGTGGGGAAACTCCCTCTCTTGGGGGAGGAGGGTACACTTAGGGCTGCCCTGAGAATAGAAATTTTTGACATACTAAAAGATCAATCAACGTTTTTTAGGTCCTTTGTATATGCAAATGACACATTTGGATTTAGTCTGAGCCCCGCTTCTCCTATGCCTAAGTCTGTACTGAAACAGCTTTTAAAGAAGTCCATATCCTCTATCAGTTTGGTGAGAGATGCTGCCTCAAGTCAGTCCAGGTCCAGTAATGAGGTGGTCAGTGGGAGTGTCTTGGGGAATAAACCACAGCCTTATTTATCTTGGAATATCCCTCATGGGATCAGAAGGCTGATACTCCTACTGAGACTTAATTTGCTGCCTCTAAGAGAAGTTACTGGTATCTGGGATAAAATACCAAGAGAGAAGAGAATTTGCGAAATGTGCCAGTTACAAATCCAAGATGTAAATCATGTTTTATTTGTATGTACAAAGCTGCAAAGTGCTAGGCGTGTGTTCTTAAAGCCATTTTTTATCAAATTTAATATTCACTCTGCCCAGGAGGCCCGATCTTTGGTTCTGTCCCCTCCAAATGAAATGGTTTGTTACAAGATATATCAATTTTTAAAAACATTTCTGTCTATTTATTAGGAAATTTGTAATAGTAATTTTATTCCTATGTCATAATATTTGTTGGTTGGATATTTGATTGTCTCATGTATTTATTGCACTATTTGCACATTATACAGTACGCTTGACATAAGAATTCCCTGTTGGAGGCAGCGATGTATAAAGGAAGAATTTTGTATTGTATGTAAAGTTTGTCTCTTTTAATCTGTTGGTGTATTTTTGTGGACCTCCATTGGAGTTCCATAACAAAATAAATAAATAAATTGAAATTGATAAATTGAAATTGGTTGGGGGACAGGAGTCATCCCCACCCACAAGCTAGTGCCAGACAGAAATGTGGCATCCCCTGGCATCCCCCTCAGAACACTCTGGATCTGTGTATGAGGAAAAGAAGGCACCTGCTGTTTGATATTTGTGGGGAGGCCTGAACGGCTAGACCTACTCCCACTTCTATCAAGGACAAAGAAGTGGTCCCCAAAGGTCAGTTGGCTGACCTCTTGTGTAAGCTACAGGGCTACAACAAGCTTCAAAAGGCATTTTCCCTGAAGAGCACAGCTCACCTGTATCAACTGGACCTGAGGTGGACCCTGCTGGTGGTCTCTGCTGGAGTGAGTCTTGACCCCCAAGGGCTGTTCCTAAGGTGCTGGGAACCACGGATGTGTCAAAGTGTACTCTTCCTAGAATCCCAGAAAATCTCATCCCAGAAAAATCTCAGACTTGCCATGCTGATCAGCCCAAGATGTGTTGCCACTGGGCTGAAGAAACAGGATTGCGCAGCTCAAAGCTTCTCCACATCAGCAAATCACACTCATTTGGACCTTGCCGAGAAGGCATTTTGCCTTGTGGAGCCTTCTTCGGATACAGCCCGCAGCCTTGCCACACTGGAGGATTCTGAGCTCCGAATAAGACTAAGGCCCATATTTATCAATATTTCAGGCAACACAGCAAGCCACCTTGCTGCACTGTGTTGAGTGAAAATGAGAAGGCAGAAATGCATTGTATTTAACTTTATACGGAGCATTCCTGCTCTCTGCCTGCACTGGTGCACAAAGTGCTTCCTAGCGCCAACGCAGGCACCCTTGTACCATGGTGCAAGGGTGCCTGCATTGTAGGCAAAAAAAATGCAATCCTCAGAGAACAACAAGGAGAAATACAGATATTTCTCCTTGTTGCGCCTTTGGTGGGGAGGCATACAATCCTGACGCATTCCCAGGTCTACCAGTGTTGGTAAATCTGGGAATGTGTCAGAATGCATGAGTGGATGCATGGGAACACACAGGGGATGCGTGGGAATACCCACGCTCCACCCATAGCACGTCTCGCCACCGCAGAGTAACGCAAGGCAGCAATTTGCACTGCATTCCATCACTCTAGATTTATCAATCAAAGCCGGGCCACACAAGGTGGCCTTGCGTGTCTTGACAAATCTCATTTATGTTTTGCGCCATCCTTGCGTCCCCTTGCGTGGCTCAAGGCTGCACAAAACCTTGATAAATATGAATCCCAGTTTGAAGGTAAAATTTTTGAATCGGTGAAGGCTTTAGAAGTATTCGTCCAGTGAGATAACTTCCCTGGGCACGAAAATGTAATTTCTCCTACTCTGAACTTTTCCTGCCAAAACCAACAACTTCACCGGGACCTGGTCCACGACTTGTATAACATTGTGGAATCCTCTTCGGTGTCAAGAGTCTTACTTGAAGTTTCCCGATACTTCACAGCAGCAGAACGATGACCTTACCCAATGCCTCTCCGAGCTTCCCTCCACACTCCCAAGAATCTTTCTTAAGGAGGATGAAGAAACTCCCGGGGAGGGAAAGGGAGATGGGACAGAGAAGAGACAGCCTCGTCTTCTATCTTGGGTGTCTTGTCTGAACTTCTAGTGTTCTTCTTGCGTTTTCAGTAAACTGACACGGCAATGTAAATAAACAATTACTCAGGTTCAAACAATAATTAAAACTCTTATGTTCAAACTTTCTGTTCCTAGTTCTTTCCACCTTTACGTACCCTTTTTAGACTGGGCTATTGCCTCTCTTCTATAGTCTTTAGGATGTGCTTCAAATCTGTTTTACACCTTCAAAAATAAATGACAGACCCTTAAAACTAGGTAGTTCTAATTATTACGGTTAGTATTTTCTCTAAGTTTAACCTTACATACCCTTTTGACTGGACTGGGCCTCTTTACTGTTGTCTTGTTAGCACGTAGTATTCTTAACTAAATAAACGAAACCATTAATGTTTAACTCTCTTTAATGTCTACAGAGAACTAACCCTATTTATTAACTAAACCTTTCTTTTTCTCTTTTACAGGAACTTAGAATGTGAGGTGTAATAAACACGAAGATTCTGTGGTGAGTATCTTTTGTATAACAAACTGTATTTCTAAATTAAGTCTTATTAACTAACTATTCTCTCTCCTTTGTTTGCAGATGCTTTGAGGAAACGGAAGAGCTTTGGCTGTCACAAGAATGCCTGGTAATTAACTCTAAATACAATTCTTCTTTTACATAAATTCTTGGTACTTGCGTGACAGGAAAATTCTCGCTCGAATGCTGTTGCTCAGAAATGGCTTGCAAGGTTAACTGGGGTCACTGAAGACTTGCTATGCCCGTCGCGCTGTGTTTCCTAACACTGCCGACGGTAAACGCTACGAAATTCTTTTGACTATACTGACTCTAACACGGACGACACAGGAACGCTGTTTCCTCTCCAAACGGTTCGGTGAAGTGCAAACAGCTGCATGGGAGCGCGAGTCTTGAATAGAATTCAAGACCTCGCGCTCACCGCAGAAAGGCTGAAGCGCTGACCTCAGCGTCTTCAGCCATCTTAGAGGAGCGTAACTGCCACAATTCTGACCAAGACAAATGATGACCTTTTCTATTAAAAGTAGAGATGGCCCCCACTAGACCACCCCCTTGAAGTCTCTTGATTTGATTCCTGACATTCGGATATAGCATGCTGCATTGTCCGGCTGAAGGATTTTGACTTCTAGAAAAAAGACTAAGTCCAAAAGTAAACCTCTATCCATGTCAAACCTGGTTGATGTATTCAACCCACATGCCATCATGGTCGGCCTGAAATTACACTGAGGTCTCTGTCTACCACAACCAGTGACTACCATTGGTGCTTTGCACTTTTTGCTGCTATTTTTACTTAAAACTTTAACACTTCATGTCTACTGATTCCCTTATTAGATTGTGGTCATTTTAGTGCCACATTGCTCATTAGTAAGTAAATTTTATTAACCGTTCAATTATTTAAAATCTTTACAATAAATGAGCTTATAATCTGCACCCGTCCACCCTGCCCCCCACCCCTTGAACCCTCCAGTCTCTTAATTACTTAAAACCCACCATTCATGCTGTTGCCCCTTTTGTTGGTAAATTTCTTCTTTGCCTGTGAGCGAGGGGTTCATTTTATATTGCACTAACATTTCCTTAAAATCCATTAAAAAGTCTGTGAGTTCTTTGCCGTCAAGTGAGGGGTTATTTTTAATATTGCGCAAACTTTTCCTTGAAACCCGTTAAAAGTCTGTGAGTTCAAAGTGCCTCTAGTTAAGCACAGGAGACCTGGGCAGAATTTGGCGGGCGCCTTTCTAGTGTATGGGCGCTCAGCACTGGTTCGTGGTCTTCGGCCAGGCCGTGAGATGTTCAAATATAGAGGTCGGAGATAAGGTGCTACTCCTCGTGCCATGTTGCTGTTATGGTCACACTGCTGCCTCTTGTGGTGGGCTGATGGGCGCAGCTTTAAAGATGTGAGCTTTCTCACTGCTGGGCCCAGCTGCAGCCCTAGTTGGAGACTCTTTGTTGTCAGAATCCGTCTGTTTGCTTTCAAGCTCGGCTGCGGCGGGCCCCGGTAAACTATTTTGTTCAAGATTATTGCCTGCCCTAGGTTCTGAGAGCTGTGGCACGGCATCAAGTGCATATCTGATTAAGTGTGTGAATTTCACCAATCTTGCAAGAATGCAGGTTTTTGTTTCATTAAATTTGTAAGTAAATGCCTCTTTTTACATGTTCAACCCCACATTTTTGGACTGATGCTGCTGATTTATCGACTATGAGAGTGCACGGAGGCCTGTTAATCAGACCTCAGTGCCAGTGTTCTAATCCATTACAAAGTGTATGTCGAATTGGCTATCCCCAATTGGCAAGGACTGACTTACTTACACGTCCCTAGTATATGGTACCTAGGGCATGTAAGGCAGAGTGTCCACCCAGGGCTGCAGCACTGCTTTTGGCACCCTGTGTGTGGCAATGTACAAAATGGCTCCCAGCCTGCCACTCCAGATTGGAAGGACAGTGGTCACACTGCTAGTTCGAACTGTGCCATATAAACTAATGGCAAAGCCCCCACTTTGCTTAGCAATATGTGAAAGTCTCCCCTAAGGAAGGCCTATAGAGCCTTAAGGCAGGGAGCTGTATAGTATTAAGTAGTGTAGTGTAGCTCCTATTTCCCTTATAGGCTCTGCGCATTGGAATAATATATCCTATAGGTTTGACATAGGACTAAGGTCGGTATGTCCCTATCGAGTATATTAAACTTAATTACTTGTGCCAGCTAGCTCAGAGGCCACTAGAAACTTCTTGACGACAAGAAGGGAGTAGTTTCTGGCAGCCGCAAAACATGACCACTGTGTTTCCCTTACAGAATCAGGACGTGTCCCAGAGTCGTAGAAACAATAGATAACTATTTCACTCAGCTCAGTCGTGCATGTTTTGGTTACTCTCAAAGTTACACAGAAATAACAGACGGGCGTTTTCAATAAAAAGGTTTATTGAACAGTCTTGTTTCTGTTGTAAGTTAAATGTGCTGTTACGATCACAAGACAGTATGCGAGATAAATAATGTACAGAGTGAGCAGTAGAAATAAATAATACTGCGTTAGCATTATCTTTTCAGCATATATGCATTTACATAAAATGACACAGCCTAAAAATGCGAGTACTCATACGATGCGTTTCTAGCCTAGTTCTACCCCAGTGTACCTAACCTGTCCTAGGTGTAGGGAGAAGTAGAAGTAGGTGATGTAGTCCTGACTAGAGTATACTAAGAGTATGTTACGCCTAGTATGCCAAGAGTCTAGTATGCCAAGAGTCCCTCTAGGTTCTAGTCTGCTCCATACCTGAAGAATGAGAGAGGTAGGAATCTCTTTCCTAGACTCGAACTCCAACACCCCGCAAGGGAAGTTAGATCACTGGAAGCTGGACTCTCTGCGTGCAGGAATGACAGCGTCTTCTCAGTGCGTCCGGCCGGGAATCGGGCTCCTCTGAAGTCGAGGTCTCCTCTGATTTACAGGGGTTTGGGAAGGTATATTTATACCTGAAAATGTTAGCATTGATGTGAGTTGGGCAGCGAAAGACGTCATGAATGAACCCCTAAGGAATAATGGTTCATGCATAATATATGAGTCCTTGAAGAAATCAATAGTCCTGGGCAAGGGAAACTCCCGCAGCCTAAGGGTCTGTTTTTTCATGAACTCGTTGTGAGGCTAGGGTGGACGGATGTAGGAATCCATGCCTGTATTTGGAGTGCATGGTTTATGCCTAAATAAGGTCTGGGATTTTATGCCTATATAAGGGCAAGGCGAATTGTGCCTATATAAGGACATGAGTCTGGAAAGCCCGTTTATGGACACCCTAGGAAATATACAACACCCACTCCTCTTTCATGTGTACGATAATGCTAAAATGCTAAACATATAAAATGCTAAAACATTAAAATGGAGTACTGCATATTAAAAATATTTTCTAAAAGCATTAAAAAACATATTAAAAATGCAAAGGTTTCTGTACATCATTAAGCAATGTTTTTCATTTCCAGCATAAAGTTCGAAATAAATGCAATCGGAATGAAATATAAAAGCAATAATTACATATGACGAAAATGATCGATAAGTTGTACAAAATCAAAGTTATTTCCTGTCATAAAAATTAAATGAACTGTTCTAGACACACAAGATGACTAAGTGTCCCTGGAAGTACTGCCAAGTCCGTATTATAAGGCTAGTTCTACTTTAAGCAGATTGAAGTGCCATTTTCGTTCGAAAAAATGGGACAAAAGTTCAAATTTGGTAGAGTTCCAAGTGTTTGAAAAATGAAGGCCAAATTGTTACTGCATCTCTGGAACACAGTATGCTGATTCAGAGTCAGTTTACGGGTCTGGTGTAAACATGAGATCATCTATTTCAATAGACAAAACATCATCCACAGTCGTTGGTGTAAGTTGGAACACCTCGTGTAAGAGATTGACCGCACAAAGATGTGAAGCATCGCTCTCAGCATAGGTCACCGCAGCAATGTTCGCGTCCGTTGTTACCTGTGTGCCTGGAGTTGTCTCTCGTACCTCAGCAGCAGCCGGAAGCGTCTGTGAGATCTCAATGAATGCTGACATCAGGATTGGTAGCCTCTGGGGACAACACAAAGCATGGGCCGTTATCGGGACCAGCAAAGTATCAACGTCCTTTGGCGTGGCTGATGGATATGTTAGACAAGCGTCCAACACGCATTCTTCACCGCATAGCAGGCATCGTAGAACAGGTAAGATGCAATCTTCCCAGATTGGTCTGAATGACAGGAACCAAGTTGTATTAAGGTCCCGTAGACGAGTCATGCCCAATAGCTGTACTATTCGCTCACGGCACTTTCTTTCAAGGAGAGCTTTCTCCATTTCGCTCGGAGTGATGTCTGCGAATAGGCTGGCCATAGCGCAATAGCAGAAAGATGAATAAAATTCCGGCAACAAGTGCGAGAATTAATGGTATGCCACCAAACACCGAATGTGCAAAGTTGGGGATGATTCCAAGTATAGCCTGGAAAGGTGCTAACAGACCGGAGCAAATGCTCTTAAATACATGTACAATTCCGGTCGTATCTGACATGTTAAAGATACGTGATACCATTTCTACGAAATGTATAGGGCAGTTTGTACGTATTAAAGTCTGTATCTCAGCCGAAGTCCTTGCTACTTGTAGATCATAGGTTTCTTTGGCCGAGGTCAAAGGCACTGTTTGCTGTAAAAGCATGGCTTTCATTCTGCTCAAAGTATCAAATCTTATAAAAGAGACGTTCAGCGAAGGCCATAGCGGCGACTCCCTGACTGTGTCTATTGGGGGAAACAATACTTGCATACAGCAAGTGACCCTGGAGTTGACCGTTACTAGATATGGGATGCCTGGCAACATTCCACAGCAACTCTGATCATTCAACATGAGGTAACTCCCGTTAGAAAGTTGTCCAAACGTTGGATTAATCACAGCAGCTGGTTTACCCCGCTGATGGCAAGACAAATTTGCCACAGAACCATTACAAGTCCCGTGTAAAGAAATGTTCTGACACATAAGTGAACCGGTCAGTGCATGTTTACAGTTGGTACCGCTAAGAAACACTTCACGATCCCCACTCCAACATCTATGTGTATACGGTAAATCCCAAGATGTCTTAATGTATTCCTTACCCAACCTTTCATATTTGCCTGCTTGCATTTGTCTGAGGCAATACTGAAACTGAAAAGTTGTCACAGGTAATGTTATTTTGCCATGAATAACCCATTCTGTAGCTGGTTTTTCTGCCACTGTGAATGGTAACTTCTCCAGTTTTTCAATGCTTAGCACTGTATACCTTGCTCCTCTTTGTGCCAATTCGATCTGTTTATCAGTGAGATTGTATTCTGCAAACAGAGACGACGTGTTGATGAAACACCAAGGCACATAGCCCGCTCGCAAAGATTGCAGCATCCAGCTCAATAACACTATAGAACGTAATTGGGATTGACCTTGTTGTAACATAGCCAAATCTTGTTCTAGAATGTCGATAGCAGATGATACAATGCCATCCAATGAATATATTCTGGAGGACAAAGTTGTTAACCCATTGTCGACCACAGAGAGTGTTTTCTCTAAATTAATACGATCAAGTTCACGTATTCGTTCTTCGGCCTCCATCTGTGACACTTTCCAAGCTTCATTATAAGCAGCATAAATGCCGGCATATATGAAACGTTTTTGACGCGGTTTTCTTGGTCCAAGCAAGAATTCCCTAAGATCTGCGTCTCCTGTAAGTAAGGATAAGTGTTGTTTCACATCCTGTAGTGTAGATCTATGCAGCCAATCGAGGCATAATTTTCCTACACTGTATGTTGTTACTACCCCCGGATGTTGTCTTTGGACATATCTTGGGTCTGGCCTATGAATAGTAAAGCCCTGAGTTTTGTTCAAGAACCTTTCCTGACAGTTGTTTGTGTCTAAGGGCCAGATCAACCATTTCTTCCAATTTGGATCAGATCTGTTGAATTGTAGTATATTGTCAACTGTCACCACTGCCTTTGTATTATTATCACTGGCAGGTGTTGGCACAGAAGGTGATTTCATCTCTTTGATCTTGGCCAATCCAAGACAAGATGTTTGTTGGACGGTTTCATTCAAAAACAGTACTTGTTCAGGGATGATACAGGCTCTAAATAAAGCTTCTATACCCTGTACTTACCAATCTTTACTACCCCAGACAGTTTTTGTCTCTATTGTGTCTTTCCATAAGTCGAAACCCTGTGTAGACAGTTGGGCAATAAATGCTGCAGAGTAAATCTGTTTCGTATTTGTTAACATAATTTTCAGTCCTGTTTTGTTTACATTTCTGTAGTAAAACGTTTCTGGGTCAGATGTATTGTAACCTGAAAAATATGGAAACTTACTAGCAAAAGTTTTTGAACTACCTTGTGGTGGTGTAGGACAATGTTCCCATTGGTTAAACATAAACACATTTCTTGGATATTCAGTTTTATGCAAATAATGATGACCATAGTGGTTATAACAATACAGTTCTTCATAGCCTGATGAACCCTCTAAATATTCATTTTTAGAAAATGCAGCAGATTTTTCTAGATCAAACATTATGTCAGTCACAGTCTCAAAGTCCCAATCATCTGAATAGGTACTGGACGTAATTAAATCACTTAGTGAAATTTTAAACAAATGTGTAATGTTCAATTGTTCCGTTGGTCCGAAAATTTCATAATCTGTTTTGTCCCACACTATACCATTCTGTATAGGAACAGCTGTGATGTTCACTGATGACAAGTCTCTTGCTTCACGATGGGAAGATTTATGTGGTTTCAAAAGTACGTTAACGCCTTTTCCTTCACTATTCACATGGATGTATCTGCCACTTATAAGCATGCTTACAGTTGTTACCAAAGCTAACCAGAGCAGGAAAACAAAAAGTCCAGATGTAATCCAGAGTTCAATCCATGGAGAAACCAGATAAGTCTTTTTCAGAAAGTGAATAAAGTCTTGTACTTGCTGCTTTAGTTTGAATGATGCTGGCGTCGTTTCAGGTTCGCTTGGATCTTCTGAGAACGTATCAAAGTCAATGAAATAGCCAGAAGCAGTTCTGTCAATTGTTGGAATTGCATCAGGATTTGTAGAAATCACAGGAGACAGTTCATCACGTGTCACGTTGGTGTAGACAGGTGTATTTGGACGAACTGTTATTTGGTTGTCAAGAGGGATGAGTTCCATAGCTTGGTTGCTTAGTCCTTCATTTGTTACAGCTGAATTCTCGATCGTGATCAGTCTTTCAGTCTGAACCTCTTGAATAGTAGCGAGAGGAGTGCGTCTGCTACTAGGTCAGAGTCCACGAGGCCTACTGCTTAGTATTGGCCACATACTGTGGTTTGATCAGGTCGATGGACACAAATCTTTTCTCCTTTCTTCCAGCAAGGGGCCGCAGAAGTACTGTCCTTGTTCCTTGAACAGCTAGAACAGGTACCGGTTGTCTGTAAGAAGGTCCAAATTCCTTCTTGTCCACGATTTTTTCTCTGACTAGATCCCCAACTTTTGGAATCCAGACAGGCCTTGCTAGGACCGCCGATATTTCCCCAGTGGTGGTTGGCTGTAGGGATACGTTGCTTTGTTTCGTTCTTAATTTGTTAAGATCCTGTAAAACAGCCAAACGATCTTTGATATCAAATGGTTTATTTTCCACCACTGTGCCTACGTGTTCTAAGTCTGGAACCCACATTCTTGTCCCAAATAGGACCTCATATGGAGTGACCTCCCCTAGAGAACTTCTTGGCAGATTGTTGAGAGCGCGCTGTACGCTATTGAGGTGTTTGACCCACCCATCACCCGAACCTAATACCCTAGCTGTTATAGACTGCTTTATGTCCCGGTTTTTCCTTTCCACAACAGAATTTCCCTCAGGATGGAATGGAGAGGAGTACCGCAATGCAACGCCCAGACTGGCCATGGCCTCCTTGTAAGCCCTAGAGCTAAACGCAGGACCCTGGTCAGAATGTAGCGTGCCTGTTGCGTATGTGCCGATAAAGACTCGCAAATCTTTTATAACAGTTCGAGCGTCAGCCGAGCGCTGAGGCCATAACCATAGGAACCTAGAGCATGAATCCACTGCAACCATGATGTATTTATAATTACCGTCCTTTTGCAAGGGACCGCAGTGGTCCAGGTAAACACAAGCTAATGGTTTGTCTGAAATTAACAAGGGTGTCTGCGCAGGACGTTTCACTGTTGACACTTTCATCTGTTGGCAAATATCACATTCTAAAACATAGTTCTTAGTTTGTTTCCGAATGCCAGGCCACCAATATCTTTGCTTGAGTAAAGATACTGTCGCAGAAACACCTGCATGGGCAGAAGCTATCCCTTCGTGTGCTGCTAGGATTAGTCCTAATCTGCGTTCCTTGTTTGGAATTACCCTATCCCCCACTCCAGGGATTCGAGCAAAAGGAACGTTGTTCGCATCAATTACATAAGAGTACTTGAGTGGAAACTTTTTGGTAACGCTGCACTGCTGCCTTTGCTCGAAGCATTGACAGCTAACATTATCTCACCGTCTATTTTTGTTTTTGAACGAGTGATCGCAGCTACGGAAGCCATCTGAACAGCCCCTTTGCGGCTTCGTCAGCCAATGAATTCCCTGCAACGTGAACGCCATCACGCTGATGACTCAGTGTGTGAATCACGTGAGCCTTTGGTAGTTCGTTTTTCAACTGAACTACTTGTTAAGCAGTTTGTGCTTTATTGTGCCACCTTTTGCATCTTTGAAACCATTTTCAAGCCAGGTTCGTAAATAGTCATTATACGACTGAACACAGTAAAAGGAATCGCACACGATTAGTGTGAGGAATTCTCGATCCGTACTCTCAAGTGCCAGTTTGAATGCTTGTAGTTCAGCTCGCTGAGCTGTACAATCACCTAGTGATTGAGTTTTTGTGACCATAGGTCTGAAGATGCCATTTCGCATGCGACCTTTAACGATAGCACACGCTGCACTGTAAGCTTGCTTACTCTCTGTTGCGGGCTGTGCGGATCCATCAGTGTAAATTATGAATTCATACTGATCGAGAGGCAGAATCTCAGTGGGCAGAGGACATTCTTGTTCATATTGGAGAAATGCTTGTGTTTTTAAATCTGGATCAAAACGTATTCAACATCAGGTGCAGCAAGAGAATTAACCCATTGTATCCATCTCGGATGTAGTGCTTTAGCATTTGGAATGCTTGCTTTTGTGACCGCTTCTAAAGCTGGTACCGGGGTTACGACAATTATGCGTTTCCCTTGGGCTAAGGCTCTTTCTTTTGCTACAGCGGTTTGAACTGCTGTTAGAATTTTTCAGTAGAACTGAATCGCATTTCCGCTTGTGTGTACAAATGTGATTTGTACGCAATTGGTACTTTCTCACCCTCATTGAAGGTTAAGTAGGTGAATCCACATTGACCCGAAATTATTCGGATCACCAGATTTCTTTGACTTACGCGTGTTTGTAAGTGTTTGGTTGCTAACATGTTAGCCTGGAGTGAACGCAAAATTTCTGTGTGTTCCTGTGTCCAGTTTTTGATTGAAAAATCAGGTTTGATTAATGCGTAGAGAGGTTTAACCCTTTCTGCATAGTTTAGTATGTATGTTCTTCCAAAATTTAGGAAACCCAGGATGGATTGTAAGTTTTTAGCGTCTTTGGAGGTTGGAGCAGCGCACATTTCTCTAGAAAGTTAGCTGCCAAGCTCTTGCCTTCACTTGAAAGCTCATATCCCAAAAATAGGACATTGAGATGGGCAATTCGGGACTTTTTAAAGTTGAACTTGTAGCCCTCAGAGGCGAATCCCAGTATAATGGTGCTCACCCTGTTCAAGTGTTTTCCAAGTCATCGTCTGTCAGATAGATGTCATCGACATAGGACAATGCCTCGTTGTCATAAATTTGTAATAACTCTGTTACTCTCGCTGAGAATAAACCTGGGCTGTTCTTGAACCCTTGTGGGAGTCGACAAAAGTGACGCTGGGTCCCCATTATGGAGAATGCCGTTAAGTACCTACTTTCAGGTGCTATATTTTGACAAAAGAAACCATTTGAGATGTCTAATGTTGTTTTGTATTTTTACGCACAATGTTATTCATTAATGCTGTGCTATGTGCATTTTGCACTGCAAAAGTTTTAGAACAAGTGTTTAAATGTCTGTAGTCCAAAACTAGACGATATGTATTGTCTGGTTTGGAGACAGGAAACAAAGGATTGTTCATGGAGGAGGTGCATGTTTCAATCACCCCTTGGTATTCAAGTTGATCTAAGATCTCCCTGACCTGTTTTTAGCTTCTTGCTTAATAGGATACTGCCTTTGTGCAGTTGGTTCATGTTTCAGATTTATTTTATGGTGAGGTAAGTCCTCATCCCATCCTACATGATTTTTATATAATGCTGGAGCCTGGGCCACTGCCCATTTTCTGGCATATGTATATTTTAGGTGAATTGGTATGTGATTGGAGAAGGCAGGCATAATAATGTCCTCGCCGTGTGGGCACTCCCTGACTAATTGTGGTGGCCAGTCCTTTTCTGCTAGAAGTATGTCATAACCCTTTGATAGTCTTTCCCAAAAGAGTGCTTTAACCTGTCTAGGTTTGTCTCCCTCCATCCGGAGTGTTATGTCAAATAACTTTTGTGGAGTACTAACCCTGGTGTCTACAGTCTCTACTGTAATGTACTCATTCAAGTCCACTATCTCCAGAAGTTCCTTCAGGTTCTGGCGAGCTATTGTGACTTCTGTTGCACTGTCCAGCATTGTCTGAGCCCATTCTCCGTTCTTGAGTTGTGTTCTCAGTATTCTCGGCATGTCTGATCTTCAGACCTGCTACTTTCTTTTGGAGAATTGAGGTTTTGCCTTAGTTTTTGGAGCGTGTTTGTCGTCTTTCGATTTCACGCGTTCTTCTCTATGTTCTGTTCGTCCTCTTCTTTCCGAAGTCTGTGATGAGACCTGAAAGGGACGAGAGGAACGTGTATCAGTATCTTGATACCTATCAGGTTTTCTCAAATTATCCCTATTCCTGAGGTTATGCCTCCTTTCAGAGGGCTCCTTTTGAGGAGACCTACCTCGGGATTGAGAACCTTTCTCATTTGAATTTTGTTTATTAGACTCCCACTTCTTTTTAGAGGATGTAGGAGTTTGTTTAATTGAGTACTTCTCAGGACTTTCAGATAGTTTCGGTTTAACTGGTCTCCCACCCAAACTATCTCTGCCTAATTCTGCATAAGATTGTTCTATAATTCTGGGTAGCTCTGTTTGATGTTCTGTAACATCAAATTCCCTTAATTTTTGTCGGATCGCCACTGCTGCTGCCTCTCCTTTAATATTAGATAATATTATTGTTGAGACCTGGTCAAAACCTTTCAGTAATTTCATACCTAAATTTAAAGCAGGCTCTGCCCCGTATTCGTTTTGAATTTGTTTTAGGACATCAGGTATTACCGCAATTGACGGAATGCCGTGTGTTTTAGTGTAGATGGCAGCAAAGACTGAGCCCCATGTGGTGCAGTCTTCCAGTTGTGGTGTGATCCCCATTGGTAAACTAATGGTTAGGATTCTGTGTTTCTCATGTGGGCTAGTATTTGGAAATACTGCTTCGATTTGAGTAATTTTTTGAGCTATCCAAAATGGAATTTGCTCCCGCTTAGTGGGCATTTTACCCATGACTGTTTATAGAGTCTGTGGTGTAATTTTTAGAGTATTCCCCTGGTGAGGGGTTTGATTTGGAATTGTTAATGGTGGTTGGACTGTAAAAGTCTGCATGACATATTGAACCAATTGTCGTAGATTTTTATTAACTCTGTGAGTTGAGTAAGTAGTTCCTCATCTGACATTATTTCGATGTCGGGATGAGGTGTATAGCCGGCTAGAATCGGCCATGTTGCTCCTGGTCTACCTAGTGGACCGAGCCTGGTTATTTTTTTGTGATGTTTTAGGGCACCTTTAAACCAGAGCTGATGCTCTTGGTATGTTAATGGAATTTCTATATCCTCGAAAGGAATGTATTCCTCTGGTGGTTCATCTTCTTTGTAGAAGTGAAACATGTGTGTTACTGAATTGGATTCAGGAAACATTACCCATGAATAGAATACCTCTGTCTGAAAGGATTCATGTGCCTCAATCACGAAAACTGCTCTACCTCCGCTCGGTGATAGGCCATGTTTTATAAGTTTTAGAGTAATGGCTCTTCTTAAGTTTGGAGGGATGTTTATGACACCCTCCTCGGTTTCATTTAAACCTGTGTTGTTAAAAAGTGCTGGCTGGGCTGGATCAGCCGCAGCTTCACCGTTTCCGGCTTCAGTGTCGGAGCCAGGCATTTTGTTTTTTGAAAAATGTAGAACAAGTTTCAAGGAAACAAAGATAAGGTGCACAATATTGTGGAACACTGTATCCTTCAACGTTGAGCAAACCAAACAGCTAATATATAGGGTACTGCCCTATGTAGCCGTGGCGGATACTAACCCTGCCCACTCCAGACGTCTTTTGGAGTATATGGGTAGGGGTCTCTGAGAGAAAAAGAAGAAGCACGGCTGAGTTACTCAGTATCTAACGTTGAATTACTGCCTTACCAAACCGTTGGGCGCCATGTAGTGTAGCTCCTATTTCCCTTATAGGCTCTGCGCATTGGAATAATATATCCTATAGGTTTGACATAGGACTAAGGTCGGTATGTCCCTATCGAGTATATTAAACTTAATTACTTGTGCCAGCTAGCTCAGAGGCCACTAGAAACTTCTTGACGTCAAGAAGGGAGTAGTTTCTGGCAGCCGCAAAACATGACCACTGTGTTTCCCTTACAGAATCAGGACGTGTCCCAGAGTCGTAGAAACAATAGATAACTATTTCACTCAGCTCAGTCATGCATGTTTTGGTTACTCTCAAAGTTACACAGAAATAACAGACGGGCGTTTTCAATAAAAGGTTTATTGAACAGTCTTGTTTCTGTTGTAAGTTAAATGTGCTGTTACGATCACAAGACAGTATGCGAGATAAATAATGTACAGAGTGAGCAGTAGAAATAAATAATACTGCGTTAGCATTATCTTTTCAGCATATATGCATTTACATATAATGACACAGCCTAAAAATGCGAGTACTCATACGATGCGTTTCTAGCCTAGTTCTACCCCAGTGTACCTAACCTGTCCTAGGTGTAGGGAGAAGTAGAAGTAGGTGATGTAGTCCTGACTAGAGTATACTAAGAGTATGCTACGCCTAGTACGCCAAGAGTCTAGTGTGAGAAGTTGGCCTGGTATATGCTGTTCACTAATTAAAGTGGACACCTTGCACCAGAACAATTCGACTCTTATGGTAGATAGGTTTAAGACAACCTTTATAGAAAGCTATCCTAGTGGTAGCTGTGGAGAGCAGCCTTCAGGCTAAGTCGTGAAGGAATGTAAAGCAGCTTGTTTTACCACACAATCTCTTGAATCACCAAATGAAAAGACACCACACAGGTATATATATCAAATATATATGTATTTATTAATAAACACTCTCTACTAATCTCTTTATGAGATTAGAGGTCAGGAACATATGTACAAGTCAAATGTTATCAAAATAAGTTAAGCACAATCGAATATCACAATCTTAGTTTGCTAGACCTAGGTCTAGGGCATCTAGAATCGAGGGACCCCCAAGAACCACCCCAGGTAGTTGTAGGAGACCCACAGGGGACGGACGCGGTGTCCTGGCACCGGTGCGAGTCCTGTACGAGTCTATGCGAACAGACGCGATTGAGATTTCAATGTTAAAGGTCCCTTGCGTGTTCGAGGCGAACACACCGATCGGTCCTTGTACGAGTCGAAGGACGCGGTTACAGATAGAGTTGCAAGGGAGATGGACGCGCTGTGTCTAACACAGACGCGAACCTTGTGCGAGTCAGTGCAATGGAGATCTCAGTGTTACAGGCCCTTTGTGTGTTCGAGGCGAACACCGATCGGACTCAGTACGAGTCGAAGGATACAGTTTTAGATAGTGTTACAAAGGAGATGGACGCGGTGTGTCTAACACAGACGAGAACCCTGTACGAGTCAGCGCAATTGTCGCACTTAGAAAAGGAGATTTTTAGGACACTTCTAGGGAAGCTACAAGCAAGTCACTTACAGGGTAAATAGTTCTAGGGCCCACACCCACAGGAGCACCGTAGTGCTGAAGTTACCTCACCCAGGGGAGCTGGGTGCATAGGTGTTCTTTGGTGTCGGGTCGCGGCGTCGTTTTCAATGGGAGCCAGTGAAGACTTGCTGATTGCGGCGACAGGAGAAGTGTCCGGAGGAATCCAAGCCTGGATTCAGAAGATGGAAGACCTGAAAGCAGAGGGGACAGTGTTCAAAGTCACTTGGCAGTGACTCGGGGCAAGGAAGATGGATGCCCACCGTTGTCGCAAGATTCAGGTCGTTCGCAGTTGCCTTGACTCTTCAGCCACGAGGTCCAGGAGGCGTCGACGACAACCAGGAGCTGGATTCGGTGTGTCCCACGATGTCTGCAGCTTACTGCGGTGTCAGTGACTCGATCGGAGCCAACAAGCCTTGATAACAGCAAGTCTTGGGGAAAGTGTGAAGAGGCAATGCCGCAGACCAGCAAGGTCTGTGGGACTCACCCAGTGAGAGTAAGTCAGGGCAGGCCTGGAGCAACCAGGGGAGCCCTTTGGTTTCTTTAGACAGTCTTCTGGGGACCCACAAGCCGGCTGGCAAGTGATTGCGAAGATGCCTCGGGAGGATTCGCTCACAGGGGCCCACGGTCTCTCGGGACGTGGTAGGCCTCTGATCTTCAGAGAGATTCCTGCTGGAGGCTAGGACCACACGGGGTCCAACGCACAAGTTCATTGAACGTTGTGAAGGGGTTGCACTTGACAATAGTGCACGGTACCCAGGGGTCGCGGTTCCTCATCACTCTTGGGGTCCACTTGCCTCAGCTTCACTGGGGACTCACGATGGCCTTTGAGAAGTCAGGAAATCCACGTCTTGGGCTGCAGGGACTTCGGACTCCGGCAGGAGCGGCATAGTTTGCGACCATCGTTTGTAGTTTTTGGTGCCTGCCAAGCAGGGGAGTCACTCCTTGACTCCAAGGGAGATTCTTCAGTCTTCCAAAGGTAGTGGAACGTTGAAGGTCCGGGATTCGTCTTCAGAGCGTCGTCCAGGGAAAATCTAGGGTGCAATGCACAGGTTCCCCCTCTTATACTAAAAGAAAGGGAGGGACTAGCTCTATGACCCTACCTATGGGAGGGTCAGGGGAGTGGGTGGCTACACCCACTTCCCTTTGTCCAGTTTCGCGCCAGAGCAGGGACAGGTAGCCCCTGAGCCGGTTTGAACTGGCATATGCACAGAGGAGCCTTCTGCTCCCCCAGTGCAGGACTTCAAAGCACTCTAAGAGTGCACCCGACCAGCCCCAATACACTAAACCCTGTCTGGAAGGTGGTCACACCCCCTTGGGACAGGATATCTATTGTTGGGCTTCCTCCACTGCGAGTGTTGGTCATCAGCAGGAGGGCAGCCCAGTGTCTGTGACTGGTGGCATCCATTTTGTGATGCCAGGGCTCTGCAGGATTCTACCGCGTTTCCACAGTAGGTACATGTCTATCCCTCTAGAAGGGTGGAATGCTACTCCCGCCACCAGGACTGGCGGGGGGGGGTAGTATTCCAAGATGTTTGACACCAAACACAACATGTTTCGATGCAGCCATTCCAAAGTTGGCATTTTACCGCGAGGATATAATGCACTTAAAAGTATATGGTTTAACCGCATCCACAAACAGCACCAGAGAATGGACTCTGAGAGCTGCAGAGGGGCCCTGCTCAGGCAGAGGCACCCCCTCACATAGAAGCCAAGCACCCTGCCCTCAGGATTGATAGGGCCTGCCTTAGGGGTGACTGATAGGTTTATATGTGTGTGTAGGAGAGATATAGGGGACCTATATCTCAGTGAGGGGTGCTAGCACTTCCTCACCCAGGCTGCAGTAGCAGGCCTGTGGTGTCAGATTTAGTCTGCTTCCCAGGGGTGGCATAACACATGCTGCAGCCCCTGGTAGGCCTGTGAAGTACCTATGCCCTTAGCACCTAAGGTACCATATACTAGGGACTCATAAGGAACCACAGCATCCAATCACTAGTGCACCTAGAGTGCACTCCAAGTCGTTTAGAGAGAACAGAGAGGCTGGGGCCCTGATTAGCAGGGACCCAGCCAGACTATAGCCAGAAACCAGTGTAAACATCAGAAAAAAAGTGGGGGCAACATAAGAGGCAGATCCTACTCTCCTACACAACCCCCCAAACGCAGGGACACTAAACTAACCTTGACCAGTTGAGTCTTCGTGTTCAAAGTGGAAATACCTTGAGAGTCCATCTGCATTGGCATGTTGGGTCCCAGGTCAATGTTCCACTGTATAGTCCATCCCCTGTAGGGAAATGGACCACCTCAAAAGTTTTGGGTTCTCACCTTTCATCTGTTTAAGCCATAGGAGGGGCTTGTGGTCAGTCTGAACTATGAAGTGAGTGCCAAACAAGTATGGCCTCAGCTTCTTCAGGGCCCACACCACAGCAAAGGCCTCCCTCTCTATAGCTGACCAACGTTTCTCTCTAGGGGTCAGCCTTCTGCTAATAAAAGCTACTGGCTGGTCTTGACCTTCATCATTCAGTTGAGACAGTACAGCTCCCACACCCAGCTCAGAAGCATCTGTTTGGACAATGAACTTTTTGGTGTAGTCTGGACTCTGTAAGATGGGGGCAGTGCACATGGCCTGCTTTAGGTCTTCAAATGCCTTTTGACAGCTAGCTGTCCACTGAACCTTTTTTGGCATTTTCTTGGAGGTCAGATCATTCAAGGGGGTCACTATAGATCCATATCCCTTGACAAACCTCCTATAGTACCCAGTCAGGCATAAGAAGGCTCTCACCTGTGTCTGGGTGGTTGAAGCAACCCATTCCATTATGGTTTGGATTTTGCTCTGTAAAGGCTGAACCTGGCCTCCACCTACAAGGTGGCCCAGGTATACAACCTGACTCTGCCCTATCTGGCACTTAGTGGCCTTGATAGTGAGGCCTGCTTTCTGCAGGGCCTCCAAAACATTCCTGAGGTGGACCAGTGATCCTGCCAGGAGGAACTAAAGACAGCAATATCATCTAGATAAGCTGAGCAATAAGTTTCCATCCCTGTCAGAACGTTATTCACCAACCTCTGAAAAGTGGCAGGTGCATTTTTCAATCCAAAGGGCATCACCACGAAGTGGTAGTGCCCACCAGGGGTCGAAAATGCTGTTTTGGCTTTTGCATCATCAGCTAACCTGATCTGCCAGTAGCCAGCTGTCAGGTCAAACGTGCTTAGATACTTGCCTGAGGCCAAAGTATCAATCAGCTCATCTGCCCTCGGTATGGGATAGGCATCAGTCCTAGTGACTGCATTGAGGCCTCTGTAGTCTACACAAAACCTCATTTCTTTCTTACCACCCTGGGTATGAGGCTTGGGTACCAGGACTACTGGGCTAGCCCAAGGGCTATCTGAAGGCTCAATTACACCTAGCTACAACATTTTCTGGACTTCAGTCCTGATACAGTCCCTGACATGGTCAGGTTGCCTGTAGATCTTATTCTTGACAGGCAGACTGTCTCCAGTGTCCACCTCATGGGTGCACCAGGAAGTCTGACTAGGGGTCAGGCTAAACATATGTCTATACTGTTGCAGAACTTGTCTGCACTCAGTTTGTTGATGGTCAGTGAGGCTGCTTGCCAAAGCAACACCATCTACTGACCCATCATCAGGGTTCTGTGAGAGCAGGTCAGGGAGAGGGTCACTCTCCTCCTCCTGGTCCTCATCAGTTGCCATGAGCAAGCCCATGTCAGCCCTGTCAACATATGGCTTTAATCTGTTGACATGGAGCACCCTCAGGGGGCTCCTGGGAGTTCCAAGATTCACCAGGTAGGTGACTTCACCCTTCTGTTCAACTATTGTATGGGGGCCACTCCACTTGTCCTGGAGGGCTGCTGGGGCCACAGGCTCCAATACCCACACCTTCTGTCCTGGCTGGTATACAGTCAGTACAGCCTTTGGTCATGACAAGCTTTTTGTAATTCTTGGCTGGCCTCCAGGTTTTTGGTTGCCTTTTTCATGTACTCAGCCATCCGGGAGCGGAGACCAAGTACATAGTCCATCACATCTTGTTTGGGGGCTTGAGAGGTAACTCCCAGCCCTCTTTTACCAAACACAATGGACCTCTCACAGGATGCCCAAACAGAAGCTCAAATGGGCTGTAACCAACCCCCTTCTGTGGAACCTCTCTGTATGCAAACAATAGGCAAGGAAGAAGAAGGTCCCATTTCCGCCTAAGCTTCTCTGGGAGTCCTTTAATCATTCCTTTCAAGGTTTTGTTGAAGCGTTCAACTAAACCATTGCATTGTGGGTGATAGGGGGTGGTGAACTTATAAGTTACACCACACTCCTTCCACATTGCTTTCAGATATCCTGACATGAAGTTGGTACCTCTGTCAGAAATGACCTCCTTTGGGAAACCCACTCTGGAGAAGACTCCAATGAGGGCTCTTGCCACCACAGGGGCTGTGGTGGTCCTCAGGGGTATTGCTTCTGGGTACCTGGTGGCATGATCCACTACCACCAGGATAAACCTGTGCCCAGATGCAGTTTGAGGGTCAAGGGGACCAACAATGTCAATCCCTACCCTTTCAAAGGGTACCCCCACCACAGGTAGTGGTAATCAGGGGGCCTTTGTTGTGCCACCTGCCTTACCACTGGCTTGGCATGTGACACAGGAGCGACAAAACTCCTTTGTGTCCTCTGACATATGTGGCCAATGAAAATGTGGAACAAGCCTGTCCCAGGTCTTGTTTTGGCCCAAGTGTCCTGCTAAAGGGATGTCATGTGCTAGGGTCAAGAGGAACCCCCTAAACTTCTGAGGTATTACCATCCTCCTGGTGGCTCCAGGGGCTGGATCTCTACCCTCAGAATATAGGAGTCCCTCATCCCAATAAACTTTATGGGACCCACTAGCACTCCCAGCAGCCTCAGCAGCAGCCTGCTGTCTGAGGGGTTCAAGAGAGGGGCAGCACTGTTGCTCCTTACTCAGATCTTCCCTAGAAGGGCCCCCTGCCCCCAAGAACTCAACCTGATCAGGCTCAAGTCCCTCTGGGGCAGTTCCTTCTTCAGGATCTGCTTCACCTCCCTCTGGGGGTGAATCTGTGATCTGAGACAGAGGGAAGGCACTGCCTTTACCCTCCTGCTCCTCCTCTTGGGAAGCATCTGGTCCATTGTTCCAGGATCCAGAGCTGGTTCAGTGTCATGCATTCTTGCTTGTGACGTGGTCACAGCAAATACCTCTGCAGGGATGCCCAACATCTCAGCATGAGTCCATAACTCTACTTCAGACCAGGCTGAAGTCTCTAGATCATTGCCCAATAGACATTCGACAGGGAGGTCTGCACTGACTACAACCTTCTTGAGGCCAGTTACCCCTCCCCAGGAGAAATTCACAACTGCCAGACTATGGTTGGTCTTGACATTGCTTGCATTGGTCACCTGTTACATTTCGCCCAGGATGATCTGTCCAGGGTCCACAAGATCCTCTGCCACCATGGTGACACTAGCACCTGTGTCCCTAAATGCCAAAGCCTGTTTGCCATTTATTACAGGCTGCTGTTTGTATTTGCCCAGATTACTGGGGCTTACTAGGAAGGACATATTAAGGTCTCCCTCACAAATCAGCATTGCCTGAGTGGGCACTCTGACTAGGTCAGCGTCCACTTCAGAACCCAGGGTCAACCCTACTACACCCTTATTCTGTGTACCACCTCCACCAGTAGCTGAACTAGGGGGAACAGTTGCCTTAGGGGCAGGAGTGGTGGTGGTTTGGTCTTTGGACTTGTTGCAATCAGAAGTCCAGTGCCCTTTCTGTTTACAGAATTTGCACCAGGGCTTCTTTTGGCCTTTTCCCTTGTTGGATTGTGACTCCCCACCAGATGCAGATTTTTGGGGCCCTTGTGAAGACTTCTGGTCTTTTGACTTATCCCCACCTTTCTCAGAGCCCTTAGGATCTTGCTTCTTGGTGTCACCCCCTTGGTTCTGGGGTTTCTGCCTCACCCTGGTTCTGACCCACTTGTCTGCCTTCTTTCCCAATTCTTGGGGAGAGGTCAGATCGGAGTCCACCAGGTATTGATGCAACAACTGGTTCTGGCAATTATTAAGGATCTGTTCTCTCATCATCAGATTATACAATCCCTTGAAATCAGTAACCCTACTGCCAACCAGCCAACCCTCCAGAGCCTTGGTTGCACAATCAACAAAGTCAGTCCAGTCCTGAGTCTGTGCCTTCTGGGTGTCTCTGAACTTCAACCTGTACTGCTCAGTGGTTAAGCCAAACCCATCTATCAGTGCACTCTTCAGGACTTCATAATCATCAGCATCCTCTTCTCTAACAGTGAGGAGCTTGTCTCTACCTTTGTCTGAAAAGGAGAGCCACAAGATTGCTGCCCACTGCTTTTGGGGGACCTGCTGTACTCTACAGGCCCTCTCCATTGCAGTTATCCACTTGTGGATATCATACCCACTCTGGTAGGGAGGAACAACCTTGCTCAGGTTCCTATGGTCTGGAATAGATTCTCTGCCTCTAGGGACACTGTTGCTGCTACCAAGGGGTTCTAACCCCTCTCTTCTAGAAGCTCTCTGGATCTCCAGGGCTTCTCTATCCAGTGCCAACTGCTTGGTTCTGAGGGCAACTCTTGCTTCCTCATACTGCAGCAGTTTGCACATTCTTTCAGAGGAGGTCTCTCTTATGGGAAAGTATGAGTTCCTCTGGTGGACAAATTCTCTGCCAGAGTGATAAGAGTGGTCAGATTCCCTGGAAGGGGACCTATGCCTCTCCTCCACTCTGTCAGCTCTCTTAGGGAGAATTCCTCTGTCCTTTTCAGGCCCCTTGAGGCCTGGCCCTTCAATCACAGAGTCTTGGTCATTCTGATTTTCATCATCTGACCCAGATACTGTAATTGACCCACCCACTGATTCAGACCCATTAGCTCCTAGAACCAATCTAAGATCATCTGCTGTCAGCAGATCTATCAGGTGTAAGGTTGAGGGACTCTGTCCTAGCCTCAGGTGTCTTTCAACACACATGGCTCTCAAGTCAGAGAAAGCCATGTCCTTATACTGAGGCTGAGTGGATCCACTGGTTCCACCCTTTAAGGACATTCTAGTGTTGTGCAGTGTTGTACTACCTACACTAGTTTGTGGCCTACTGATACTAGCTTGAGATGTAGAAAGGGTGTGCTATCCCTTGGCACACAGCTCTAAGTTCAGTAGAACTTATTGATACTAAGCTTGACTTTATATGTACCTTGAGTACCTATAGTGGTTTTCAGTTAGTAATTCAAATAGAGATTTTCTGGTAAAACAATAGCAAGCTGGAATCCCACACGCTGCCCACCAATGTGAGAAGTTGGCCTGGTATATGCTGTTCACTAATTAAAGTGGACACCTTGCACCAAAACAATTCGACTCTTATGGTAGATAGGTTTAAGACAACCTTTATAGAAAGCTATCCTAGTGGTAGCTGTGGAGAGCAGCCTTCAGGCTAAGTCTTGAAGGAATGTAAAGCAGCTTATTTTACCACACAATCTCTTGAATCACCAAATGAAAAGACACCACACAGGTATATATATCAAATATATATGTATTTATTAATAAACACTCTCTACTAATCTCTTTATGAGATTATAGGTCAGGAACATATGTACAAGTCAAATGTTATCAAAATAAGTTAAGCACATTCGAATATCACAATCTTAGTTTGCTAGACCTAGGTCTAGGGCATCTAGAATCGAGGGACCCCCAAGAACCACCCCAGGTAGTTGTAGGAGACCCACAGGGGACGGACGCGGTGTTCTGGCACCGGTGCGAGTCCTGTACGAGTCTATGTGAACAGACGCGATTGAGATTTCAATGTTAAAGGTCCCTTGCGTGTTCGAGGCGAACACACCGATCGGTCCTTGTACGAGTCGAAGGACGCGGTTACAGATAGAGTTGCAAGGGAGATGGACGCGCTGTGTCTAACACAGACGCGAACCTTGTGCGAGTCAGTGCAATGGAGATCTCAGTGTTACAGGCCCTTTGTGTGTTCGAGGCGAACACCGATCGGACTCAGTACGAGTCGAAGGATACAGTTTTAGATAGTGTTACAAAGGAGATGGACGCAGTGTGTCTAACACAGACGCGAACCCTGTACGAGTCAGCGCAATTGTCGCACTTAGAAAAGGAGATTTTTAGGACACTTCTAGGGAAGCTACAAGCAAGTCACTTACAGGGTAAGTATTTCTAGGGCCCACACCCACAGGAGCACCGTAGTGCTGAAGTTACCTCACCCAGGGGAGCCGGGTGCATAGGTGTTCTTTGGTGTCGGGTCGCGGCGTCGTTTTCAATGGGAGCCAGTGAAGACTTGCTGCTTGCGGCGACAGGAGAAGTGTCCGGAGGAATCCAAGCCTGGATTCAGAAGATGGAAGACCTGAAAGCAGAGGGGACAGTGTTCAAAGTCACTTGGCAGTGACTCGGGGCAAGGAAGATGGATGCCCACCGTCGTCGCAAGATTCAGGTCGTTCGCAGTTGCATTGACTCTTCAGCCACGAGGTCCAGGAGGTGTCGACGACAACCAGGAGCTGGATTCGGCGTGTCCCACAATGTCTGCAGCTTACTGCCGTGTCGGCGACTCGATCGGAGCCAACAAGCCTTGGTAACAGCAAGTCTTGGGGAAAGTGTGAAGAGGCAATGCCACAGACCAGCAAGGTCTGTGGGACTCAACCAGCGAGGGTAAGTCAGGGCAGGCCTGGAGCAACCAGGGGAGCCCTTTGGTTTCTTTAGACAGTCTTCTGGGGACCCACAAGCTGGCTGGCAAGGGATCGTGAAGACGCCTCAGAAGGATTCGCTCACAGGGGCCCACGGTCTCTCGGGATGTGGTAGGCCTCTGATCTTCGGAGACATTCCTGCTAGAGGCTAGGACCATACGGGGTCCAAAGCACAAGTTCGTGGAACGTTGTGAAGGGGTTGCACTTGACAATAGTGCACGGTACCCAGGGGTCGCGGTTCCTCGTCACTCTTGGGGTCCACTGGCCTCAGCTTCGCTGGGGACTCACGAAGACCTTTGAGAAGTCAGGAAATCCACTTCTTGGGCTGCAGGGATTCGGACTCCGGCGGGAGCGGCGTAGTTTGCGACCGTCGTTTGTAGTTTTTGGTGCCTGCCAAGCAGGGGAGTCACTCCTTGACTCCAAGGGAGATTCTTCAGTCTTCCAAAGGTAGTGGAACATCGAAGGTCCGGGATTCATCTTCAGAGCGTGGTCCAGGGAAAATCTAGGGTGCAATGCACAGGTTCCCCCTCTTATACTAAAAGAAAGGGATGGACTAGCTCTATGACCCTACCTATGGGAGGGTCAGGGGAGTGGGTGGCTACACCCACTTCCCTTTGTCCAGTTTCACGCCAGAGCAGGGACAGGTAGCCCCTGAGCCGGTTTGAACTGGCATATGCACAGAGGAGCCTTCTGCTCCCCCAGTGCAGGACTTCAAAGCACTCTAAGAGTGCACCCGACAAGCCCCAATACACTAAACCCTGTCTGGAAGGTGGTCACACCCCCTTGGGACAGGATATCTATTGTTGGGCTTCCTCCACTGCGAGTGTTGGTCATCAGCAGGAGGGCAGCCCAGTGTCTGTGACTGGTGGCATCCATTTTGTGATGCCAGGGCTCTGCAGGATTCTACCGCGTTTCCACAGTAGGTACATGTCTATCCCTCTAGAAGGGTGGAATGCTACCCCCGCCACCTGGCGGGGGGGGGGTAGTATTCCAAGATGTTTGACACCAAACACGACATGTTTCGATGCAGCCATTCCAAAGTTAGCATTTTACCGCGAGGATATAATGCACTTAAAAGTATATGGTTTAACCGCATCCACAAACAGCACCAGAGAATGGACTCTGAGAGCTGCAGAGGAGCCCTGCTCAGGCAGAGGCACCCCCTCACATAGAAGCCAAGCACCCTGCCCTCAGGATTGATAGGGCCTGCCTTAGGGGTGACTGATAGGTTTTATGTGTGTGTAGGAGAGATATAGGGGACCTATATCTCAGTGAGGGGTGCTAGCACTTCCTCACCCAGGCTGCAGTAGCAGGCCTGTGGTGTCAGATTTAGTCTGCTTCCCAGGGGTGGCATAACACATGCTGCAGCCCCTGGTAGGCCTGTGAAGTACCTATGCCCTTAGCACCTAAGGTACCATATACTAGGGACTCATAAGGAACCACAGCATCCAATCACTAGTGCACCTAGAGTGCACTCCAAGTCGTTTAGAGAGAACAGAGAGGCTGGGGCCCTGATTAGCAGGGACCCAGCCAGACTATAGCCAGAAACCAGTGTAAACATCAGAAAAAAAGTGGGGGCAACATAAGAGGCAGATCCTGCTCTCCTACATCTAGTATGCCAAGAGTCCCTCTAGGTTCTAGTCTGCTCCAAACCTGAAGAATGAGAGAGGTAGGAATCTCTTTCCTAGACTCGAACTCCAACACCCCGCAAGGGAAGTTAGATCACTGGAAGCTGGACTCTCTGCGTGCAGGAATGACAGCGTCTTCTCAGTGCGTCCGGCCGGGAATCGGGCTCCTCTGAAGTCGAGGTCTCCTCTGATTTACAGGGGTTTGGGAAGGTATATTTATACCTGAAAATGTTAGCATTGACGTGAGTTGGGCAGCGAAAGACGTCATGAATGAACCCCTAAGGAATAATGGTTCATGCATAATGTATGAGTCCTTGAAGAAATCAATAGTCCTGGGCAAGGGAAACTCCCGCAGCCTAAGGGTCTGTTTTTTCATGAACTCGTTGTGAGGCTGGGTGGACGGATGTTGGAATCCATGCCTGTATTTGGAGTGCATGGTTTATGCCTAAATAAGGTCTGGGATTTTATGCCTATATAAGGGCAAGGCGAATTGTGCCTATATAAGGACATGAGTCTGGAAAGCCCGTTTATGGACACCCTAGGAAATATACAACAGTAGGACATGTATTTATATAATACATCTTAACAGCAACACTTCCAAATTGTCATTTTGCTGTAGAAGGACTAGTAGCTTCATTGGCTAACATAGGGTTACAGGCTGACCCCTCAGCCCAGCTAACTTCTGAATGGGACTACCTAGCTGAGTACTGTAAAGTATCAGATTAATCATGGCATTAGACCTGGCTTGATATCCAGGTCAAATCAATGTCACTATTAAAGAAATGCAACTTTTAGAAAGTGTTACCTGGCAGGGATTCACTCAGGCTGTTAGCCAGAAAGGTGAGCTTCAAAGACGAAGCCGCCTTTCGTGGGCAATGGCACTCATACTCCTGAGGTGGTGCCCTTTGGCCAGATAGACTGACCTTGAGACAAGGACAGAGAGGGCAGACCAGTGTCCAAACTGGTTTTCACATGAGCGTGTAGCCCCCAGGCAGCCACACTGTAGAGTGGGCTACCAAGCTCCTGACATCCAAGGAAGGGTCCTGCCATCTTGAGAGGGGACAGAATAGGGCACATTCTGGTATTTCTAGATGCCAAACATAGTAGGAAAACCATCACCAAGAAGGAGTAGATCTGGTATCCCATTGGCTAGTGACTGCATCATCCCCCCAGGGCACTTTCTGAGGATTACTTTGGCACCCCTGGCCCTCAGATCACATTGGGACTTGAAGAAGGACTGCCCTGCTGCCCCCTGGACTGCACAGAGAGAGGCTGCGCCTTCTGCTGTACTGCACCAGATACACTTTGGGCTAGCGAAGAGAGGACTGTGCCTGTGTCTCCTGGCTTGGGGAAAAGTCAGGCCCCAGACCAAAAAAGTGATTCAAGAGAACAGTGGACTGACCCCCTGGAACCCACACAAGGGTCAGACCAACTGAAGTAGCCCACATTGGTGACTACTTTTTGGCTATGTTTGACATCTAGAAATCCCAGAGTGTCCTATTCTGTCCCCTCTCAAAATGGCAAGACCTTCCCAGGATGTCAGGAGTCTGATTGACTGGACCCAAGACACTTTTTGCGAGTGTATTCCCTGGTAAGGCCTCACAGCCATACCATATAATACACTAAAATACTCACAAAATTATTCTCTATTTTTATAAATTGAAGTGTAAAGTTATTGCATTGTGTTTTTGATTTTTTTTAACTTTGTTGGAAATTCAAAATACTTGTACATTTTCCTAATTAATAATTCACTTTCTCACATAGAGAATAACAATGGTTCTCTCTGATATATACAAAAAGAAAATTGTATCACTAGGGAGGGAGCCAAATAGCGCTAAATCCCAAAAGAACACGGAAAGAAGACAGACTTTTTGACAAGGTAAACGTATTGATTTTCTTCAATTGAATATTGAGTAACAGTAATGTAGATGCGCCATGCGACTGCGCAATTCAAGTGACCAGTGAGAAGGTGTGAATGTGCATGGCAGAACAATAAAATAATTTTTTTATGAGAGTGCAGGCCACAAGGTCAGTTCAGGATCTAAAATGATGCACAATAAAGTAGACATGTTGACGTATCCTGCCTCATTGTTGCAGCTAGTTCGTACTTCTGAAAATGCTGCTTCGATTCTGATACCTTTCTCTCTGCTGACAGGACTGTCCATTGTCAGGTCTATGGGATGAGAGCGCATCATTGTATACAGTCGGTTTCTTGACTGCTATGCTCTGATAGCAAAAAGAACGAGAATAACTGATATGTCTATAGAGACTTATTACTTTGATATCTCTCACGGTGTACTCATCGTTATAACTGTATTGAATTTTGTCTTCCTAAATCCACTCAGGGTTTTAAGACCTTTCCTTTGGGATTGCTATGAATCTTGTTTTTTTCTCTTTTAGACCCATTTCTTTCTCAGATTTGAATTTTAATCGAGGTTTCGTATCCAGTGTGTCTCTCCTTATATAGACGTAAACTTGAGAGATAATCCTTGGTAACTCCACTTCTTGATGCTCTTGTGGAGTTGCAGCATAGCTTTGTGTATGGCCAATAGACTTGCTTTGCTTTTACCATTACCAAGAACTATTTCAGTTATGGCATCAATATTGCCTATCAGTTTCACACTTAGGTCTACTGCAGAGGAGGCACCATGCTCTTTCTGTAATTGTTTTTAGATACTTAGGTAAAACAGCTGTTGAAGGAACGCCATGTGTTGTATTTTATATGGTTGCAAATATACTCCCCCATGCCTGGAGTTGCTATGGAGATAAAGCAATCCCCATTGTAAGGCGCATATTCCTTATAAGGTGTTAATTGTCTGGAGTTGAGTGGGGATAAACCACCTGTAGTTGACATATCTTTCTATCTAGAGCATGTTTTCCTTTCATTTAGCTGGGCAACCTCCACTATAGCAGTTATAGTCTGTGAATTAGTGCAAGTAGCTTGTATATGCAAAGACTCAAAAATATTACTAGCAATTTGGGCAGATCTTTGGTAACTGTTAAGAACTTGACAAACCTCAGTTAGGCAAGGGGTCTCCTTTTTTTTAGTGAGGAGGAGCACTAAATACATCCTATGGGGCAGATTTACAAGCCCCTTCCGCCACTTTTGCGTCACTTTTCCCATGTTAAAAGTGACGCAAAAGTGGCGCACGGGGCTTGTAAATCTGCCCCTATGTCTCCAGGCAAATCTGTATGAGTGACTTATGTTTGGGATTCTGGACCTTCAAGGGCACTCAGGGGCCAGGTCACACACCTTGGGTGTCAAGGCAAATTACCCCAAAATTATGGTAGATTTCTTTAGCCCCAAAAGAAAACTATGACCTTTTTTCAGAGAGAAATAGGGCCTAAAAGTACTGCAAGGTTGATCCTGAGATAGAGGTTTCACAGTTGGGTTCCAGATTCCACAAGCTTTAGGCGACCAACAGGTAAGAATTTTAGATCCAATGTCTGCCTTGATCAGTTAATGCAGTTTCAAGTAGGTGAATATCGACCATGAGGGATGAAACAGTTAATTCACGTAGATGTGTTTTTCAAACTCGATTGGTGAAACTGGGGAGTCCTTAGTAAAGGAAGGTGTTTCCGCAGTTTGACTCACTTTTCACCACAATAGTACTCCATGTTTGTGTTACATTGGATGCAAAGGTCCCAAGCCTCGGAGGGCTTACTGATCCTTTAGTGCTGTTCTCAAAAGAAAGAAGTGAGTACTTTAGGTAGTGCAGCTGAGTGTCCAGGTCTACACCAGGCACTTAACCCGCTTTAATGAACAACAATTTATTTAACGTGCCCATATGCCCAGTAACAAAGTGGGGCCTGTCTAGCAAATTTCATTGCACATAATTAGTGCTATTTAATTGGAAGTCTGGATAAATCATGAAACTCTCATTGTTTTACACCTTCTTAAATGTCCCTTAAAATGGCATTTAGCATGTGTAAGAAGCCATATTCTTTTTGCCCAGCCTGGAAGTCAGGATCCTTCCTTCTTGCACTGAGCTGAAATCTTTTAGGACCTCATAATGCGGGAACACCAGAGGCCCCTACAGAACTGCTGGGACTCTGACTGATCAAAGTAGGCAAATACTCCAGGTAAAAAATTCAGCTAGCAATAATGAATAACCAAAGGAATTTTATGTGGTAAATTCTATTAGTCTGTTTATTCTTCATTTCATAGTTAACTCTCAGGGTCCAACACAGAATGACGTGTTTTTACCAGCTCCTGAAGTTAACATACTAGCCATACTGGTAAATCTAAAGGCTGAAACTACCAATCCCTTTTCTCACAATCTCACAAGGAGGCTCTATGTGGTGTCCAACTCTTCTCTGAAAAGAAAATGCAAGGGGACTAACGAGGACCTACGAGTTTGGCCAATTTCCTTGTTTAAATTATTTGGCCACATCATTGAATAGGGCTTGGCTGCCGATTGCCACAGTGCGGTTTGATATGGAAATGTTTCAGATTTGCATTGTAAATAATAATTGTCGTGTCCTGGAGAGAAGGCTTTAGGCCCTGAAGAAATACTATGCAAAATTCAATTGTTCCTGTGCACATGCTTGGAAGACAGTACTGTGCTGGCCTGCCTGGGCCCCACCCATTTACAGGAGCAAATATCATGCAGGCCTTTCTGATTCCTTTACATATGGCTTCCTAAAGCCAAGCTCTGTATTTTCAAATGGCTGTGTTTATGCCACAGCTATGAACGTCAATTCACCAAAAGGCTAGGGGTAGTGAAAGTGACATCACACTCCAGTTGACATTTACATTCACTCACACACGCATGCTTACACATACACACACAATCAAACATATACACACTCTTTCTCACATAAACACACTCTCACCTGCAAGCATTCACACAGCATACATTTAAAAGCATGTTTTACTTACCTCTGTTGTCAGGGAGGCTCATATTCCAGCTAATTGTAATACATTTTTTATTACACTAATAAAATATTATTCACTATTACTATTACTGTAATAAAACAAATTGACAAAAAACAAGAAAAGTTTGGCCCCAACCGACATCCATAAGGGCGAAATGTCCCTGTGTTCCTTGCGGTAATTTTGCCACCTCTGAATCGAGGGGTGGCAATTGCAGTGCCAAGTGTTGCAAGGGATAAGCCAGGGGTCGCAGTTGCCCCTCCTTTCTTCACCAGTGCTTCTGCAATTATATTCATGCTTGTTCTTTGCATTATTTGGCGGCAGGCCTTCTTGTCCTCCCCGTGATACTTAAAGATCTTGTTGGTGGCAGGTCCTTCTTCTTTGTGGACGTACCCCATTGGAACGCTCTCCTTTCCTTGATTCTTTCTAGGAAGCAGCGGTGGTGCGTCCATTTGGGCGCTGGGGCGTCGCCCCACTAATGCTCATGGCCCCATTTCATCGACATCATCAACATCATTACAGCAGTAAAGAAGTAAATGTTATGTTCAAATTTCTGGAGTATTATTTATTATTACATGAATTCCGTGCCGGGGCCGGTCGGTGTCGGTGACGGTCACCGGGCCACGGCCGAGCAATCATCAGGACGCTGAAGGGGGTGGTGGCATTTAAGCAAGGGTGGTGCGTGGTGACGCCGGGTCTAGCGCACTAAGCGCAGCAGCAATAGTGCCCATGTTCGGTTTTGGGCTGGTCATTTTTCTGACCAGCCCGAACATGCACACTAGCCTGCACATTAGGAGAGCGAGGGTTGCTTCATGGCGCAGCCCCCGGTCTCCTAATGAGCGGGGAGTATCCCCTGCTCAAGCCAATCCTGGCACTGCTGGAGCAGCGTCTGGATTGGCTCAGAGTCAGAGCGAGGCACGCAATGCGTTCACGCAGCAGAAGCAGACTGCGCCACACACACGATGACACGACACACCTCGTGTTCTGGTGCCACCGTGCCTGCTACTACTGCTCGTCGTGGGTGGCTCGTGCTCGGGTAAAGATTGAAGATCGGGATCCTGATCATCGACTTAGATGACGTCACGTAAGTTGTTAATCAAAGTAGTGATTACGCTGATCGATGACCATAATATACTATTTTCCTGCTTTCACCCGCGCCACCAAGCTGATTGTTGTAACTTGTAAGTAAATTTTAAATTACTTACAGCAATCAGTTTGGTGGCGCAGGTGAAAGGGAAATAGTATATTAATGGTCAGGTCATCAGCGTGTGACGTGATGATCATGTACATGTGCATGCATGTTGCTGCGGCACGCGGGGCAGCAGTGGCACCGTGATTTCCAGCGTGAGGAGGGGCCCAGGCAGCTGGACTCGACATGGTGCCCTGCCTGCTGCTGGGCCGCTTATTACCCAACATCAAAATGTGTACAGTGAGCTCTGTGTGGCCTCTCGGCTGCCATGTATGTACGCAGGCCCAATTACACTGTTTTTGCCAGTGTAGCGTCTCGCTATTTCGAGTGGGTATAAACGCCTTGCATTGTTCCCTGCTTAGCACCTTCCATTCAGTTACAGCAGCCCCTTCCACGAGGTCTTCCACAAAAGCGCCTCTTTTTGTGTTCACGCACTTGCTCATTTTCGAAAATGCAGCCCTGCGATATCGTTAACAAATACTCATTACCCACATGCAGTCTCCAGCGACCGCAGAGATGTGCAGCGATGTGCCTGTCGGGACATAATGACCCTTCTGGCTCTGCCCTATACAATGATGTCACCGGCCATGTTTCCCGGGCTCGCATTGGGCCTAGCTGGGGGGGAGGTGTGGGGGGCTGTCGGGGTTAGGAGAGAAGGGGCCAGGTCTGCGGCCCCGGGCAACAAGACTTAAGTTTGCACTGATGTCAGAACGAAGTCAAAAGCCATTTGCGGCTTTTTTTGCTGCTTGCTTGATATGGAGCGGAGAACGCAGGTGCACATGAACGGTCAAGGTAGGTACATTCTCTGCCCCGACACAACCGTGCACTGTTTGCTCCTTTTGTAAAATAAACTGACCCATCTGCCGAAATTGCACATTTGAAAAGTGGTGGAAAATTAGTTTGTGCCATTCCCTGAATGTATGCAGCATAACAGTGTAAACAGGGGCGGGCGCTCCACACAGCATTAAGTAACAGATTCATAGCTGGCATTAGACTGAAAATGATCTATTGCACGGTGTCGCGGAGAAGCACCATTTTGGTTTTGCAATCCTTGTGTGCGAAAACATTCTTAAAATATGTTTGCATTATGTTCATGGAGAAATGTTAGTACCCATATACGTAATCACAAGTTTATCCACTATTAATCAAATCTGAATTGTGCTTTCTGTTTGTTTGAAGCTTCCCATGGCACTGGGTTAATTACAAACCATCCAGGGCCTTTTGCAGGCATCTGAGCCCTAAAGCTCAATATTGTCATTGCACATTATTCAGTAAGTGTAATCTAAGGGTGTGTGAAACTGTTGTAATTTCGTTTTGCATAATTATGTAAAATTATAGTAAAATTACTTGGAATTAAGCAAAATGCAAATCTGCCTTTTACCGTTAGCACAATATGCGTCCTCTACAGAGTTTGCCAGTGAAGCAGTACTTTTTGTTTTCTTGTCTTTTTTTGAACAGCATTGTTTTCCCGGGTGGGGGAGTGCACCAATCCTGGGGTACTGCAATGACTGATTGATGGGTGGATTGGTAACCATGTTCTTCCTGCTTATATTTCACATGCTTTATTTTGCTTTTTCCAGGATGTTGGTACTTTTTATTTAGGCAGCATATTGCTCTCCTCTTGTCTACTGCGTTATTTGAATGGAGTTGCAAGTATGTTATGGTTCTAAAAGCACTCTTTACCACCTTCCTGGCCTCTAGCAATTTTCACAAACAATCTCTTACAGAGACAGTGGCTTTACTAAAAATTGTCATTACCACTCCTATGACAACTGCAGAGTCGGAACGATGTTTTTCCACCTTAAACAGAATTAAGACATTCCTGAGGAACACAATGATTCAGGAAAGACTGAATGCTTTAGCAATGCTCTCTCTAGAGAGCGACCTAGTTAAAAGAATCCCAGACTTTAACGTTCAAGTTATTGAAAAGTTTGCTGCTCTTAAAGACAGGCGTGCTGATTTTAACTACAAAAAGTGAACAATGTTGAATGCTGCAAGTTTGCGAACTGTTTAGTGGTTTGTTAAATAAAAAACATCTGTGAGGTACTCAGAAATGCATTGTATCTCTAAGTCTGTTATGAAGGTCTGTGGTTATACTGAATAAGCAGCTACCTATGTTATATGACATCTCTTCATTAATGTAATAACTGCACTTTCACAATTGCTTTATTAACCTTCCTGCTTTCTCAAATTTGCTTGAAAATGCACCATTTCTCCACTCTTTTTTCAAATTTTCACGGGGGGAGAACCCCCCCGAACCCCCCTTAGGTTGTTCGGGCTCGCTCGCTAAGCTCGCTCACTACGGTGCAGTATGAGAATCATTTTACGCCCCACCACTTTCAAATGTCACCAGCCACCAAGTTACAATCTTTGCCGTCTACTGCTTAAAACTTGGCTGATTTCTGCCTTAGCTAATTCCTCTCTCAGGTTGCTCAGGTAAGACTGTGCAAGGCCACCCTATTAATATAACTATTGAGCTTCAGAAATCTCTCTTGGATTCATAGTTTTTGCCCCAGTAACTACTGCACTTGTGCCTATCACACAGCATAGAACTGACATTCACCCAACAATCACTCCACTGTGATTATTGCATTACCCAACCAACTATATAGCAATGGATATAAGTCATATTTGACACCTGAAGCCGGTCCTGCATTTTTAGCCAGCAACGCGTTTTATACATGTACTCATTAAAGCAAAACTGCAAGTCCCAGGATGCAGCCAGCTGTTGGTTAAAATGCTAGGGCTCGCTGAAGGCGTCACAAATAGCATGAGGTCGCTAAACAGTTAGGCTTCTTCCCTTGACAGTCCGGCTTGCATTCTAGTACCTGTGGCCACTGTGTTTAGTGTACTGGTAGTGTTTACTGTTTAGTTTTCTCTCTCTGTTTTTATATTTCTTCATAGTCCTATTATAGTTTCTGTGACCATGTCATGGCATTGGAATACTGTGATGTGGTCATTCTATGTCTTGTGGTATGTCCATCTCTGGTTGCTAGGGTGAGGGTCGTTGTCAGCTAGCTACTCTTCCAGGCAGGCAGAGGTGGTTGTGGTTCTTTATTTTAATTAATATTACTTAATAAACTCGGTGTGATCCATCTTCCTGAGTGTAAAGATGCACACTACAAGCAGAGAGTGTGAACTGCAAAGTTTATTGCCAGTAAATTCCAACACATCATAGGAGGTCCAAGGGAAGAACCGGGAGGAGCGTCCGGTCAGAGGAGTCATCAGCTGTCGTCTGTCAACATTCCAGAATGTACAGCTGATGACAGGGAGGGGAGGAGGTACGGGGAGGGCGGGGGACAATAAGGTGAACATAGCAAAATGCAAAGCAATATGCAACACATCTTCCCCTTTGCAGGGAAAAGAGAACAAAGAATTAACATACATAATCATCCAATTTCTTGGGGGGAATCACTTGCCGACCTACTCTAGTTCTCTGAGTGGGGGCATCAACAGTATCTGTGGTTGCAGCCCGCCCCTCAGAATGACTAGAGGTGCTCTGGTGATTGGCACGGAAGTGAACCACATTATCTTCCTCTTCCCCATAGTCCCACCACCTTTCCCTTGCCGCCACAGGCTGAGATGTACTATTTGCTTTAGAAGGGACAGGTTCGTGTCTTTTTTGGCTGACTTGAGAGGTGGGTGTGGGGGACAAGGTGGGTTTACATGCAGACAGCATGGAGAAGTGCCATACTCTCCCATCGCTCAAGAGGGCGGAATTGCAGAATAGCTTTCTTACAGTGAGGGGTTGGGAAAACCTACTGTGCCCTTTGGGGGTGAAACCACTTCTCTTAACTCACACAACATCACCCTCTCGCAGCTGTACTGGTTTGCATCCATGTTTTTTGTCGTAACGGCTCTTGGTTTCAGCTTGGGCCTTTTCTACCCTGTCTATGACCTGGTCGGATAACCATTCCACTCTTTTAGAGGCAGAGGACCAACCCACATTGTCTTTGGACATGGGAGTCCTACCCCTCATTAACTCAAAGGGACTGTGACCCGTGCTGTTGCATGGTGTGATGCGGTATGCCCATAGTGTTTTGAAAACCTCACTCTTCCACACTAGATCATTATTGTTGGCAAGCTGCACAATACCTTTGATAACTCTGTTGAAGCGTTCCACCGCCCCATTGCCAGCGGGGTGGTAGACAGATGTGGTGTTGTGGCTGATTTTGTTCCTGTGTAAATAGTTCATGAACACTTCAGAAGTGATTTGGGGGCCATTGTCACTGACTATACACTTGGGCTGCCCTTCTCTGATGAAAATTTCATCCAGGAGTTTGACCACATTGGGGGCATCTGCCTTACTGACCAATCCTACCTCTGGCCACTTCGAGAAATGGTCAATGAGGACAATGGCGTATGTTTGTTCCCCTTGATCTATGACAGGCCCCATAATGTCTATACCTATTCTCTCCCACGGCATGGTGGGACATGTGATGGGGTGAAGGGGAGGCCTAAACGTGACCTGGGATTTTTCCGAGTTGCAGCATTGGAGACAATCTCTGACAATTCTCTCAATGGCAAGATTTACACTGGGCCACCAATACAGGTTCCTAACCCTGCACTTGGTTTTACTAATCCCTAAGTGCCCTTCATGACATATGTTAAGGATTTTGTGTCTGAGTTTAGAGGGTGGAACAATCTTGCCACTTCTCACAAGTAACCCATTTTCGTGCGAAAGCTCATGTCTAACTTCCCAGAAGGGATGGATGTCTCTAGTGATGTACTTCTTCTCAGGCCAACCTTCTGTAAGCATGCTTAGGACTGTGACTAATGTGGTATCATTGGTTTGCTCCGTGGCCCTCTCTTCTTCCGTGCACCTCCTCATGTATGCTGGCCACACAGACGTTATCCTCAGAATCATACCTGGACTCTTGCGCAAGAATAGGCATGCGGCTCAGGAAGTCTGCCACTACATTCTTTGTCCCCGGCATGTATTGTACTTCGTAATTGAAGTCAAATAATCTTACGGACATCCTGGCTAGTCTAGGGGATGCATTGTTTAGTCCTTTCGTGGTCAAGACCTTGGTGAGGGGCTTGTGGTCGCTACGCAAAATCACTTTGTTACACCATATGAATTGCCTGAAATGCTCCAAGCACCACACACAAGCCAAAGCCTCTTGCTCGATGACAGAGTACCTCTCTTCTGTGGGTGTAAGGGAGCGAGAGGCAAAAGCTATGGTACATTCATAGCCTTTGGCATCTCTCTGTGTAAGCACTGCCCCTAGCCCTTTACCACTTGCGCCAGTGGTGACAATGTTGCACAAGGATGGATCAAAACCTTGTAGGGGTGGGGCGGGCGGAACACATATCTTTTTTAAGCTCACAAAATGCCTTTCTGCACACATCAGACCATACAAACTTGTTTTTGTTATTTAGCAGTTGTCTCATGTCATATGTTTTAGTACAGAATTTTTCAATACATTTTGAGTAAAACTCTACCAGACCCAAGAAGGAACGAAGTTCGTCCTTGCTTTTCGGTTCAGAGGCATTAAGAATTGCTTTCAAAAGCTCCTTCTTGGGTTTGATGCCTTCAGCTGTAATTACATGCCCTAGATATGTTACCTCTGAGCAGGCAAATTTACATTTATTGTGTTCAGCAGTGAGTCCTTTGGCCTCCAGTATGCCTAGTACTTGCCCCAATCTTTCATCATGTTCTTTCTTGTCTTTTCCCAAGACTAAAATATCGTCTTGGAAAAGGAGAATGTTGTCTACATTTCTGAAAATTTCACTCATGAGTCTTTGGAACATGGCAGCAGAGGACGCCAAACCAAAGGGAACCCTCTTGAACCGATAGCAACCAAAGGGCGTGATGAATGTGGTCAAACTTCTGCTGTCAGTATGTAAGGGGACTTGGTGGTACGCTGCCCTGAGGTCTATGGTGGAAAAACATTTGAGCCCCATGGTAAGAGCTAACATCGCGTTAATGCGTGGAAGGGGAAATTGGTCAACGATGATATTTTCATTGAGATCGCGCAAATCGACACACAACCTCAATTTACCGTTGGGTCGTTTGACCACAACCAAGGGAGCAACCCATTCATATGACTCAACCCTCTCAATTATATTGTCGTTCAATAGCTTGTCCAATTGTTCTTTGACTGCCTCTTTGATAGCAAAAGGAATGTTTCTGACCTTATGAATTTTGGGTATGGCTCCCTCCTTGACGCAAATCTTGTGCTCAAAACCTTTCAATAGGCCAATGGAATCGGAAAATACTCTGGGAAACTTTTTGAGAATAGAGTTGCTAAGCTCTTCATCAGCTTGAGCTATGAGGACCGGTTCAGTACTATTGGGATTTAGGATTATGCCTAGTTTACCCTGGTCCACCCACCCTAGGACAGACGGTCCTGTCTTGGAGACATAAAGCTTGCAAAGTGATGTCCTGCCTTTGAAGTCAAATTTAAGTCTCCTGTAACCTTTCATTTCTATGGCGTCCCCTGTGAAAGTTTTGATGGAAATATCAGGTACCTCTAACTGATCACCCAAACGGGGAGAACATTTTTCTTTCCAAACAGTGTGATTGACAATGGTGTAGGGCGAACCTGAATCCGCCACAATTGAAATATCTATCCCCCCTATGGACATATCACATACAGGTTTTTTCGTGTGCTGATCTACTTGCGTGTCATCAACTTGTAAAATACATTCATCTTCAACATTGAGTACAAACATGTTGACATCCTCATCAGAAGAGTTAGAAGTGAGGTCCTGATCAATGTCAACAAACTTGATAGACTTGGAACGCCTCTTTTGGCATACTTTTTGGAAGTGACCTATGACACCGCAGAATGAACATCTTTGTTTCCTGGCTGGGCAATTTTTGTCATCGGCCATGTGATTTGAATTTCCACATCTGTAGCAGCGTCTTTTAGAATTACTGGCACCCTTGACAGTTTTGTCTCGGACAGACTTGTTAGTAAAGCCTTTCTTCTCTTGTTTAAATTTGATATCTCCTACTTTAGCCACTATGCCTTCATCCTTCCTATCTTTGTTCTCCGTGATGACAGCTTTGGCACACCTACCCGTGAGTTCTGCCCTTCTGGCAATGTCAATGACAGTTTGCAGGGGACTTTCTCCTTTCGCCCATAGGTTGTCCTGAATACTTGTATTAGAGCCTTGCATCACAATTTGGTCCCTAATGAACTCATCGTGAAGCCCTGCAAAGCGACAATTAATGGCCAGATTTTTTAACGCTGCTACGTAATCATCAATGGATTTGTCCTTGCCTTGTTTCCTATGAAAGAATTTATATCTGTCCACTCCCACGCAAACAGTGGGTTTGTAGTAATTGTTCAGATCATCAATGGCATTGCTGTAGACATCACCCTCATCCACCACTCTGGGTTTTTTGTTTATGCTTTTAAATACTTTAATACCCCCTGCGCCTAGACAATGTAATAGAATTTTGAACTTTTTATCGGGTGTGAATTCTTCCTCATCATCAAATGTGGAAACAAAGTTGAGAAAGTGCTCCCTCCATTCCTCCCACTTGAGGAGGGGTTCACCTCTCCCTGGCAAGAAGGTCTGGGGAGGGGTAAGATTCAATAAGTACCCCGAGGCCATGAGGATGCAGGATAAGCAGCGCCGAAGCCGGGGTGTGAATGAGAGCAGTGCAGCAAGGCAGCTGAAGTACTTGTGTGCACCACTGTAGCTGGTTGACCCTGGTGGCACCAGTGGGGAAAGGAAGAGGCAGTTGAAATGTGTGGGAGACCGGTGGGGTGCGCCGGAATAGATTAGGGGAAAATCTCACTTACTGTCATAACCTTTGGAGAGTTGCGCAATGGCCCAAAACATAAATGTCACGTTGGTGCGCGGAATGCGCACATTCAGCTGAGGAGATCAGGAGATGCGCAGTTGTGAGGATGTTTCCCCAAAGATGGCCGTCTGTGACGTCAGCGACGTGCTGCGCCGCGTGTGCACATCACGGAGTCTGCGTGAAGGGATTCCTTGGAAGCTGGACCGCTGAGGGGTGTAAAGATGGCCGCCGCTGACGTGGTGGACGTCACGTGGTGCGTGGCTGTGCAACCGCCAGCGTGAAGGTCTGACGGCAGGAACAGCTGAGGAGGGATGACAGTTACATCCGTTGCAGCAGTTGAAGGATGACAGTTGCAGTTGTTGAAGGATGGCAGTTGAAGCTGAGTGACGGTTGGTAACTGCCAGGTAGCTTCTTTTAGTGTTATGAAGTAGAAGAATTCTTACTTTGCGCAGTAAGCCGTGCGTGGAACAGGCTTGGGAAACACAGTTGGCGCAAACACGGATGCAGGCGTCTGAAAATGACACGCCGAGCTTGCGGAGAAATGAGGCACCGGGGGGTAGTCCTCAGACGAGAAGCAGGCAGTTGTGTGAGCTTCTGGGTGAGGGCCGGGGTGTCGAGGACTATCAAAGTTCCAAAGTTGGGTGGAAGCCGAAGAATCAAGGGAAGAGCGCAGGGGTGGTGAGTAGTATATACGTAAAAATGCCGGTAGAAGAAACGTATCCCTAAGCGTCCCTAGATCATGTGAAGAGTAAGTCCTTTAAGTGACTGACCTCCGGCCGAGCAAAGATGGGGTGGCACTCATGCGTCAAAGCTGTGTGAAGTAGGCTCGTAATTGATGTGGTCCCACGTCGTGTAGAGAGCAGCTTCAAGCATTCATATAAATCTATCAAATGCCCCTCTTAAATCACAGACCTCCTGAAAGGAAATGATAGGGTGGCGCACCAACGTAGTAGTAAGTAGAAGGTGGCTCGTAAGCATGGCAAAGTACATTCGTCCACACGCTGGGTCCGGATGTGATGGAGCTCGTCGCCAAATTGTAAAGATGCACACTACAAGCAGAGAGTGTGAACTGCCAGTTTATTGCCAGTAAATTCCAACACATCATAGGAGGTCCAAGGGAAGAACCAGGAGGAGCGTCCGGTCAGAGGAGTCATCAGCTGTCATCTGTCAACATTCCAGAAGGTACAGCTGATGACAGGGAGGGGAGGAGGTACGGGGGAGGGCGGGGGACAATAAGGTGAACATAGCAAAATGCAAAGCAATATGCAACACTGAGGGTGTCTCATTTGTGTGTGATTACCCAATACTACACTGTGTCACTGAAGAAAACTTTTCAGACTCGCTCAGTCAATGAACATTTCTGACTAATTTTGTAAAATTTATGAGAGCAGTGGAAATGAAAATGGCATATATTATGTTATCATACTTTTAGCCCTAGCAATGAATGTTTTTTTATTTAATATAATATAGAAATATATAAGGAAATCATCTTTTCTTGGATCCTTATAAATGTAAAATGTATGAATTATTTTTAACAATGTTAGTGATTTTATAATTATGGTTAAATTGATTTCTCTCATTATGTTTTTTTTCTAACATTGTAAGATTTTAATTAATCAACAATAAATATTATATCAATCTGTCAATCAGACTAATGCTTGCTAGGGTGAAGCAGCAGATGTTTCCATAATAGGCAACCAGTGGTCTGTGTTCAGCATGGCTGAGACCTCTCTCTGAGTACAGTCCTCTCTAATACTCTTATACTGGATAATTGATTTAGGCTTAAAACATGGGTGGCAGGCTGTCCTCAGATTGGAGCTCATCCCCAGTCTGAGAAATAAGCTCTCCTGTACCCTGCTTAGGTTTAACTTTATGAATACTGTGAAGGGCAGTAATACTCTAAATACTTTTGGAGATAATGTAAGGCAAGTACTGTCAAAGTCAATCAGTCTGGCATTTTGTTAGACAAACTATTTGGTAGTAGTTGGATGACTTTATGTTTCGCCCCGGCGGACCTAGAAAAAAAAATTCCATGATGAAGCAAAATATTGTGCTACAATATGGAAACTGGACATAGGATCTCTTTGCAGGACATAGCGTATTAGCAGTGTTCTTCTGTTTACTCAAAGAACCGTGTTAAATGTTGCCAGAAGATGAACTTTGCATTCTAAGTGATCAACTTAAAAAGTCTACACAGCATAACATTGTATTATTATTATTGCGAATTTGTACAGCGCATAGCTGCCCCAGCGACGGGGCGTCCCAGCGCTACCCAAGTGTAAGTGACAAGAGACGGTCCAGAAAAGGAATGAGAGTTACGCCGGGAAGAGCCAGGTCTTTATGGCTTTACGGAACTCCAGGTGGTTCTGGAGTCCTCTAATAGCAGAGGGAAGAGAGTTCCAGAGTTTGGCCGCCAAAACCTTAAAAGAGCGACCACCATGGTAGATATCGAAATAATCATCATACTGGACATGACTGCACAAGTCAGCACCATCACTGCATCCTGCTTTCACACCCTGAAGATGCTGAGGAAGGTCTTCAAATGGTGCCCAAGTCACATTCTAGCCACCAGGAAGATGGATTATCGGAGCACCCTCTACGTCAGGATCAACCAAGCAACTCACTAAAAGACTACAGACCATCCAGAACTCGGGAGCAAGACTCATCCTCAACCTACCACACAGAGCTCACATCACACCACAACTCAGGGAACTGCACTGGCTCCTGATAGACAAACATGCTCAATTCAAACTCCTCACACACACACACATTCAAGGCACTACACACATCAAGCCCCACCTACTTGACAAGTTCCATCTGCTTAAACTAACCACCCAGACACCTCTGCTCTTCAGGACTCCTACCTGCACACATACCACATGTACACAGAACCAGATTAGAAGGGCAAGCGTTCCTTACATTGCTCTGAAAGTGTTGAATGACCTCCCACTCCACCTCAGAGCCTCCTTCTCTCTTCTTGAATTTCACAAGAAGCAGTATTTAGGCAGCATATCGGAAACACAAATATTGAGGGACAAAATATCATATCAAAAATATTGAGGACAAAAATATCATGAAGGCAAGTTTCTATATGTTAATAAGGTTTTACTATATATAACTCCACATATATGTACCTTGATGATATATATACCTTCAAGGTATGTAGAAGAAGAGTTAAGAATAGTAAATCTATACTTACCTATTTGCACTTACCTTCTCGATATTTTGGTTCTCATTATTTTTGACAGGATATTCTGTCCACACGATATTTGTGCTTCCCATACTCTGTCAGTGATCCAAAAGAAGCTGAAGACCTGGCTTTTCAATTAACCAACTTACAATAGTCAAGGCTAGGCACACACATGAGCTCAGTGCCAGAGCACCATTGCAGGTCACAGTGTGCTTTACAAATACAAATACATTACATTTTTGACAAAGGGTGAATATTTTCATTGCAGTTATAAAAAAAGCCTATGAGCAGTCACACCTTTACTTTGTGAACAGAAAACCTGATATTTTGACAGCAAAGTAATCCAAACTAATTGACAAGAGCAATTAGTGAATAGCCCTGTTCTTTAGAAGAGGCTAAGACACCTCGCCATAAACTCCAACTACTACATTTTCCTCTGCAACCTCAACTTCCATGTCGGGACCACAATGACATCAACACGACCAACCTGCTCGACAGCATGAACAACATCGGACTCACCCAACTCGTCCACGACCCCACACACACCTCAGGCAACACGCTAGACGTCATATTCACCTCTAGAGACTTCATCAGGTACAGCCACACCACGGAACTCACCTAGACTGACCCCTCCACCATTCACTTCAACATCACCAGCTCACGGCCTCCCGCCCCGAGACTGCCCAATGCCCCCCACCACAGCTGGGGCAAAGACTCAAAGGACACATGGATCAATGCCCTCAACACCCCCAACCCCATTCCCTCCAGCAACCTATACCAGAACTTCAGAAACTTCAACAATTGGATCACCAATTGTGCCAACAGTGTCGCTCCCATCGGCAGCAACACCCACAGAAGGTCCACCAAGCAAGTTAGCTGATACACTGAAGACCTCAGAACCACTAAACAACACTATAAACAGCTGGAAAGGAGATGGGGCACCAGCAGGGACATGACAGATAAGATCGCTTTCAAGACAGCCCTCAACCTCTACCACAGACAGTTGAGAGAATCGAAGAAAAAGGCCTTAGCCTATTGCATCAAATCAAGCTCCAATAACAGCAAAGAACTCTTCATCATCATCAAACAATTCTCCAACTCTTCAGCCGCAACAAACAACGTTACCCCCTTACAGGAACTGTGCAACAATCTTGCAAACGTCTTCCACAACAAGATCATCAACATCTACAGAAACTTCAAACTCCAGACCATGGATGTTTTCAAGCAACACAACGTCCCCGCTACCACCACAGACATCTGACTAATGAAGGGAGCCAGCTCACCCCACAGGACACCGCCTCCATCATGAACTTGGTCCACTCAGGGGCCCCAACCAACCCATGCCTTCACCACATCTTCAACCAAGGAGAAGCCAGAATCTGCAACATACCCATCACCTTGTTCAACACCTCAATTACCACAGCCACTTTACCCGAGTTCTGAAAACACAGAAGTCAATGCCCTACTAAAGAAGCTTCAGCAGACCCCAGCGAACTCATCAAATACTGACCGATCTCCCTGTTCCCATTCCCAGCCAATGTATTAGAAAAAGCCATCAACCAACAACTCTCCTCACATCTGGAATGGAACCTCCTACTCGGCTCCTCCCAATCCGGATTCCACAGCAACCACAGCACCAAGATGGCCCTCATCACGGCTTCCGATGACATCCGTGCCCTACTCGACGGAGGTGAGACTGTGGCTCTGATCCTCCTAGACCTCTAGGCAGCCTTCAACACGGTCTCCCACCACACACTCTTCAAAAGGCTGCACATTATAGGCATCCAAGGAGCCGCTCTCAGATGGATCACCTCTTTCCGCATCAGAAGAACGCAAAAAGTCTGCGTTCACCTCAGAACCCAAGGAAATCCTCTTTGGAGTACCAAAAGGATCCTTGCTTAGCCCCACCCTCTTCAACACGTATATGGCACCTCTGGCTAGCATTGCCAAAACCCATGGACTCAACATCATATCCTATGCCGACGACACACAATTCATCCTCTCGCTCTCCGAAGACACCGCCAACACCAAGAACAACTTCCACAACTGCATCCCAGACGTCACTAACTGAAGAAAGGACAACTGCCTGAAGCTCAACAAGGACAAAGCATAGTTACTAATTTTCAGAAACAAAAGCTCCCCATGGGATGCATCCTGGTGGCCCTCAGAACTCAGGCCTACTCCTACCCTCTCTGGCCACGCTAAGAACCTAGGCATCATTCTGGACAACAAGCTAACCATGATGAATCAAGTCAACTGCGTCTCCTCCTCCTGATTCTAATCCTCTGCATGCTTCGTAAGATAGTCAAATGGCTACCCCAAAGCTCAAGACACACAATCACTCAGGCCATCATCTCCAGCAGACTGGACTAAGACAAAGCTCTCTACGCAGGGTTTGCAGCTCACCACCTCCTATGACTACACACCATACAGAAAGCCACAACCAGACTCATCCTGTATCTCCCTGGATAAACCCACATCATCCCCTACTTCAGGGAACTCCACTGGCTCCCTGTACAGAAAAGATTCTAGTTCAAGCTCCTGACCCAGGCATATAAGGCCCTACACAACTGTGGACCTGCCTACTTGAACCACCACCTGAACTTCCATCAGCCCACCAGACACCTCCACTCTGCGTCCCTTTCTCTAACCCTCACCACCCCCAGCATTCAATGTAGCAGATGCGGAGGTCGCTCCTTCCCCTTCATAACAGTTAAGACATGGAACGAGCTACCCTTTCATCTATGGACCTCACCATCTCTTCCATAGTTCTGAAGGTCCCTGAAGACCTGGCTGTTCAACTAATCAACTGGATCCTTTCAGCACTGAAAAATCTCACAGGGGACAAGTAGCATTCTACAAATCTACTGATTGATTGATTAATTGTTTGAGCTGTATACACTTCAGCAACAAAAAATACATAAAGTAGAAAACAAAATGTGGTCATGTCAGAAAATTAAATACACCAAAGAAGACACACTTTGTTTCAATTACAAGCCACATGCCATGAGCAACTGAAAACAAACAATACAATATGACTACTTGATGCATTGGACAATGTAACCATTCAGGGAACGCCATGACATTGATGGGCAACCCATCCGAACAATGGCAAACTCTGAATAACATTTGTAGGCCGCTAGCAGAAGGTGGCTGTCCCAAAGCCCATCCTCTCTGCTCCCCAAGATACTTTTTGGAAGAGTGATAACATGAGATTATACTGACAGCTACAGCTATCTGTAGTCAGACTAAATAAGGATTTGTGTTGTGGGATGCTGTTATTTTGATTGGGTCAGCTGCCAGCCTTATGCTTAATGGAAGGAATTGCTTCTTTTTGCATGATCACCCCCAAGTATTTGTACTGATGCTGCTGGTTTTTCGTCTCTGAAGGGGCACTGAGTCCTGTCAAACAGGCCTCAGTGCCTTCGCTCTTACCCTTAAAATGTGTATGTCTAATTGGATAACCCACAATCTATATGAATTAACTTACTTTTAAGTCCTTAGTATACAGTACCAGGGGTACCTAGGGACAGTCATATTAGTGTCCCTGGCGTACTGCAGCATTTATTGTGCCCCTATGTGTGTGACAAAGCAAAACATGACTCTCAGTCCGTTATTGCAGACTGACAGAGCAGTCTAAAATGCTACTTCTACTTTGCCATTTAAATCAATGGCAAAGCCCAAACCTTCATTTTAAATATCTGTAAGTTACCCATAAGGCAGGCCTATGGAGCCCTGAATGCAGGGTGCATTATAGTAAAAATATTGACATGTGTGTTAGTAACTTTACATGTCCTGACAGTAAATACCCCTCATTGTCATTTTTACTGTGGAAAGGATTGGTGCCCCATTGGCGAGTATGGAGTTACACCATAACAACTCAGCAGTGCTAACTTTCAAATGGGACTAATAAATATGGTAGTTGAAGGAATCAAACAAATCATTGCATTAAAACCGACTTATTACTCAAGTCGAATTTAATGTTGCACAAATGGCATATTTAAAAAGTTGCCACCTTGTTGCCTACATTTTACAGTAGCTGTTTACGGTTGCAAAAAAGTTGCTGTCCTCAAGACAGCCTTCTGCCCTCCTTGGGAGAGGCATGAAAGTCTCTCGGGATGGGAAACAAAGGGCCTGCTGAGAGTAGAAGTGTGACCTCCTCCTGGCAGGATGGCCAGATTGGGACTGAACCCGAAAGACAAGCTTCAAAGGAGAAGCCTCCTTTGAAGGAGAAATGGAAGTCACACACAAGAGGGGCTGCTCTTTCGTTTTAGCACACAGGCTGGCATCTCAGGCAGAGAGGGGGAGTCATTGTCAAACTGTTTTTCTCAGATGGACGTGTAGCCCCCATGTAGCCACACATCTGGGCTGGGTAAGGAGCTCTACATCAAGAGAAGGGACCTGCCATGCTGGGAGTGGGCAGAATAGATGCCACACTTTGCAGGAAGACATCATCAGGTGGGTGGGGAACTGGTAGCCCATAGGCAAGTTAGTCCCCACTTCCCCTAGGCTCATAGGGGGCATAAAAGTGGCACCCCGGGCTCCCACAGCTCAGATCTCATCTGTACTGGAAAGAGGACTGTAGAAGGACTGCTTTGCTGTTCCCTGGACCCAGCAAAGAGAGGCTACAATAAAGGCTAGACTTCACCAGCTGCCGCTTGGGCTAGCAAAGAAAGGATTCTGCCTGTGTTGTCCTGCTTGAGGAAAAGTCAACCCTGAACCACAGAGAGAGAAGGTGACTCCAAGAGTCAGTTGGCTGAGCAGTCTGCTCCTTGGAGAGCCAAGCGCTAAGAATCCTGATCGACACAGAATGCCAAGTTCTGATCCTCAAGCATTGCACCCCAGTCTGCTGGGCCCGGAAGAGTTGTCAGAATTCAGTTTGGTCACCCAGCATGAAAGTTACTGCAAGTTAAATGTATTGCTGTAACCGGAGACCAGTACACCAGTGGCAACAAGACTTGGCTGGACTTCATCTGGACTTCGTGGGACATCAACCCCTGAGGCCAAAGTTGCCCCTTCTTGTTAGAAGACCAAGGGAAGCTACAGAAATGCCCCCAACACTGACTCAGCATGCTCCATATCCTTGAGCATCTTCAGCATTCAGCATCCCTTGCACCAGGACTACTCCATTAACTTCTATGGTGATTCGACCCTACGCCCTGAAACAGCACTGAAGACTGCTTAAACTACAAGGTAACTGTTCAACTGGACCTGAATGGTCCCTGCGACTGGCTCCCTCTTGGAGTTGGTGCCCACAAGAGGACCTATATAGCCATTTTCAAGTCACTTGTCATGGCTAAGCCTACATCGAGAATCACAGTAGATTGTAATCATTTAAGTGAAAAGTTGATTTATTGTGACTTAGAAAACTCATAGCTCAGGGAACCCTCTGGTGGATTTATGTTGTTAATGTGTCTATTTAAAGACAAAAAAACTACCTATTTTTATAAACTGGTGTGAGAATTTTATTGTGTTATGTTTTCTTCTTATTCAACTATTTTGATACTTCTTAGTGCTTTACACTTGTTCCTCTGATAAAGCATGACTGCTCTGAGCCACAAATACCCAGGACTGAGCTAATGTATTACAAACAACCCTCACTGGATCTGAAATAGACTTTATTACACTGTGAGGTCACACAACTACACCATATAATAAACCACTTTTCTCACAATTCATAAAGAGGATTTTGATTCTATAAATTCTCATGCAGCATCCATCTGCATTTGAATCAGTTTGGCACTGTTTGTAAACTATGGGCCTGATTCACAAAGAGCCTCTGCACTTGTGGTGGAGGCCCTGCAGCCGTGGGGAGTCTTTGCACTTGGGGCAGAATCTCAGCAATGAGACTTCTCATTGCAGAGATTCTGCCCTGAGTGCGGAGACTCCCCCAAGCTGCTGGGCCTCTGCTACAATTGCGGAGGCAATTTGTGAATCAGGCCCTATATCTTGACTGTACCCATTTCAAAGGTAAGCATTGCTATTATGTGCTACCTACCTGCCTATCAATTCCCCTGTCTGACTAGAAACTCCTTTTTCATTGCAAGAAACAATAACAATGACAATCGTTTTGGCATTTGTACATTGGAAACTGCAGGAAAGTGGAACATTATGTGGTATAGCTGGGTAGCCTTACCATATAATATTACCACAATACCCCAAAGATAGTCCTTGGATTCACACTAATAAATCCTTATCTCAGTCCTGATACAGTGGCAAAGAGCATTCAAGCTTTACTAGAGGAACATGTGTTGAGCATTTCAGAGAACCAGCGTGGATGATAAGTAATTGACACGACTCGAGAGAAATCCGACAACAATATATAAAAATAGAGCATATTTCTATCTTAATTTAGACACCAAAATGAATGGAATAGCATACATACAACCGGAATTATAGCTTTTTGAGACAATATTAAATCAGGGCAGAAAAATACATGTAAAAGATAACATTGTCGTCAGTGGGAAAAACCACCAGTGACAATCTGTCACTCGCAGGTCGAGTTGCATTGTACCTTTGCAGGGTAAAGGTGAGGTGGTTGCCAGGACCAAGCCACAACAGTCAGTTCAATTTTACTCGGCCCGTGGAGCCCAAGTGCAGATTTGTCCTGGCTGTCCATGGTGCTGAACCGGAGTCGCAGGAGAGCTGCAAACAGTAGGTTGGGGGAAAAGATGCAAAAGGACAACAACGGAGTTGTTGCTGATGTCGGTCACAGGTCGGATGATGTTCCCTCTTAATTTAGCGTTGAGTAAAGGGGTCGGTTGATTGACTGGCAACCAAAAAGGCTTGGCAGCGGTAAGCACAGCGTAAAGGTTTTGGAACTTCACAGGGTCTGGGGGAGTGAGATAGCAGTCTGAAACTTCGGTGCAGGAGAGACTACAACTCCCACAATGCACTGGACCACCTGGATTTGGGTGATCCCACGGAGGGCCCAATGGCAAATGATTCTTTACCTGCAGTTTGCAGGGGACTACTGTCACTAGTCCAGGGGAGTCTGAGGGTGCTTCTGGCTTCCACAGGGATCCTTCTATTCAGGAGTGCCAAGTTTTAGCCAAGTATGAGGGTCGTTCACTCAGTTCCAAGTCTGTTTCCACAGGGACAAAGTATCCTTCTTTTGCTTTGGTGATGTGGGCAAAGTCCTGTTGTCGGCGAAACAGCTCTCCTCTTCCTTGATGCAAGTTGCGCAGATCTGAGGATTTGGTGTCAAGGTTGTCCCTTAAATCCCAGATTTAGGGGAGCTAGGGACATGGGAACTAGTAGCCAATGTGCAGCTAGCCCATGCAGCTAACGCAGCCTTGACCACATCTGGGGGTGTATGTCACCTTTTCTACCCAGGACCCACTATTCCTGCCCCTCTAAAGATGGCAGAATTCTATTTTAGGTGTACAGGTCAGGCTGCTCACCCTGGAGGTGTGGTCAGCCTTCCTGGAGGCTTACACCTCCTGCACACCTAATTTTTCACCTTGCCCGGGTGCAAATGTGCCTGGGGCAAGGGGAGAGCTATGTATTCCTCAGGGAGACAGCCCAGATCCATTTGAAGGGCAGCCTTTGAAGCTCACCACCTTTGAAGCTCACAGCATTTGAAGCAGTGCAGTCTTTGAAGCTCATCGCTCTGATGTTTCACTTCACTAGCCTGCCTGAGGGGGAGGAGGTGTGACCTCCTTCCTGCTGAGTCCTTTGTCCTTGACTGCTGGAAGTGATCACACTGCCTGGCAGGAGGTCAGAACCCTGTCTTGGTGGCAGCAGACATTGAAAAACGTGATCTTGCCAGCCAGAGCACAGAGGAGCTGGGGCAACCAGGTGGGCAACCTCAAAGATGCCATCTGGGTGTGTACCAGCCTGTCATCTGCACATGATTCATGTCAGGGGAGAGAAGGCATGTTGTTTAACACCAAACATGACATGCTTAGGTGGTACCATCACAGAGCTAGTGACTCTGGGTCTGACCGGGTGAAAGCCCATGCTATCCTATGGACTGCCTATCACTTATCCTGTACTTTAATGGGAAAGTCACTATAGAGACATTACACTTAGATGTCTACACTCTTAATATACTGCACCCTGCCTCCTGGGCTTTAGGAGGCCTTCCTTACGAGTGACTGAAATATATTAAAAGTAGTGCATTGACCTTGCCCCACATGGTGAAGACAAAGTTGACATGGAGCAGTGTACACTGTTTCTGCAGTCTGCAATGGAAGGACTGCTGTCAGTAGTTTACTTGGGTCACCCAGGGTGGAACAAACAGTGCTGCAAGCCCTGGGTACCCCTTTACCATCCATGCCCTGGGTACCACTGGTACCACATACTAGCGACTTATTAAGGGGATAAATTCCTTACCAATTCACATAATCAGGTTTGGGGAAAGAGCACTGGCACTGGGGCCTGGTTAGCAGGCTCCAGTGCACTGTGAGAGTCAGAAACCAGCATCTAGCCATCCAAATAGGGGCAAAAAGTTGGGGGACATCTGCAAAAAGCCCTGTTTGCTTACAGAAAGATAAGCATACATCAGAAAAATAACCATTAAACCATTGCCCTGAGCACACACTTATTCTTCACAACTACCCCACTTTGGGTTATCTAAAAATACAAATTCTCATTTGTTGTTGTGTATCTTTATTTTCTTTCTTCATTAATTCTTTAGCCTTTAGCTAACACGTGTTTCGTCGTGTTAGAATTACCTCACGACTTCTTCAGGGCTAAAAGACACAATAAACAACACCATCCTGGTTGCAGTGTGCTTACACAAAACCGCCCACTGTACCTGTGACATAGTGCTGTTGGCTCCTAACATTATTCACAATGTGCACGTGGAAACCCATGCTCCAAAGTTTTTTTTATGTACAGATCAATCTCCTTCAATTTAACATTAATAAAATTACATCTTCCATGTTTATATTGATTGCTAATCTTCTTGGACATGCTGTACCTTCTATTGTTTCGTGAGAGGATGTGTCAGTAATCAATACCCCCCATAAGGGAGTCTTTAATGTGAATTTATTGTGAAACCCCTACAAAAAGCAAGCGTGAGTCACGAACTCCTCCACCTTCCTTCCTCAATTTTCAATGAACCTTATCAGAGATCTGTAACACACATAATATATAGTGTTGTCACAATGCGAGCCATCGAGGGACCATTAGTCAACCCCGATGCCCCCATGACCTTTTCAAGCCAAGTGCCTATCTTATTGCCGGTTTTAATTCCGTCCCAGTGGTCTTAAGCTCCCATCTTAGTATCTATGGTCTATTTCCCACTGTCTCTGCAAGTAAGTAAAGATTCCATTCAAATCCCCATTCCAACTGTTTCTGTGTTTATATGAGCCGATCGAATTCTCATCTTACCCGATTCCGTTTTGTGACTTCAAAATTGTCCATGACTCAGTCTGTTTCTTCTAATCTTTACTGTGCTTCTTTCTATAATCTGTAGTGTGCAAAACAAGCTCTATCAGTTCCTGATCCCTGTTTCCTTTCCGTTCTGTCCTCCCAATCTTAACCCTATTCTATTTCTGATGAATACCTGCTAGCGAGTACGCTCGCATCTTCCAAACTTCCCGCAGTCCGTCTGTCGTTTTCAGCGCGGAGCGGAAGGAAAACCTCCGACCTTTCCTTAATAGTTCCCCTGGTGTAACGCCTAGAGCATCAACCCTCTTTGGCCTCGCATTTTTTTATTGATGCTACTTTTCATGCTTTATTGACCCTGCGTGTAAGCCCAATCCTGGCAAAACTTTGCGATACGATATGTTCTACCCTGATAGTGTAATAATAATTCTGCTTGCGGGTGCAATTCTATGTGTAAAAGAGGTTTTTAGTGTTCCCCATTCCCCCTCCAAATTCGTGCTGATGCCATTATAGAGTGTGATTTTTTTGACACGTCCCTAATCACTAACACATAATAATTTAATCCATTGAATATCAACATTTCCTATTTTGCCACTGTTGCGATTCTTACTAGTTTTGCGTCGTGATTTTTTATAATCACTCCATCCATTTATCGTCAGCATTTCCTATTTTACCCTTGTCGTGATTCTTATAATTTTGCATTATGATTCTTGATGCTTTATTCACCACATTTCGCCCCACAGTACTCAATCTCCAGTATATCCCTTGATGCAGTCGAATGATGAAGTCTTCCAACTCAACCCATGATGGTCTACCCTGAAAAATGTTTGGGAATATTATGTGGTCACTCTACAAAAAAGTATCTATTTCGAGTGTGTTCTCCTGTCTTTATTAGTCTTATGTCCTCTATTTCACAAGAGATGGGGGTTATCTTCTAGACTCCTTCTATTTCGGGAGTGTGTAAGTTCCAGTGATAAGTTCCTATAAATATATCCCCACAACCAAACTACCATGTATTGTTCTTTTCTAAATCCTCAGTCACCTAAAAAATATTGTAATTCGTGGTCTGAATTTAGTCCCCGTTCTACAGCTTTCAGATGTAGTATCCACATTGCCTCCCTCCTTCTGAGTGTTAATTCCCTGTTGCCCCCTCTAGGGTCCTGATTCACCTGGTCAATCCCAAAAAAACTGAAATGTTTTTGCGGTCCCTGTGCTTTACATTCCCATGCGTGTGTTGCCATTGAATATCTGGGGTCCATCTGTTTCAATGCTCTTAGATGTTCACTGATTATTTCTTTCAGCATTCTTAAAGTACTTCCAACATAAAGTTGTTCACATTTGCACGTGATCACATACACAATATATTTGGCAATACAGTTGATATTTTGGAATATTTCATGTAAGACACCATCCATCCCCATGAAACTTTTTTTCTTGTCTTCAGCCCATCTACACATCCCACAGTGCCCGCATTTATAAAAACCCATTGTGTGTTTACTGAGCCAATTTGTTTTTTTGTCAGATATGGTGTAGCTCGGGCTGAGTTCAGATCTTAATGTCTTCCCTCGCCTGAATGTAATGGCTGGTGTCATGGATACAAACTCATTCAGAGTGTTGTCAGCACATAATGTTGTCTAGTGTGTTCGCATACTTTTCATTAGTATTCCCGACAGTTTATTAAAGTCTGTTATCATTCTTAACTACCCCCACTAATTCTGCTTGTGGGGTTTATCCTTTAAAGTCTCTTCTCTTTTTATTTTCACAATTTTACTTTCTGCCATTTTAATCATATGTTCATCAAAACCTCTTGTCTTAAACTGTGATTTCATAGTCTCAATACATGTCTCAAACTCGTCATCCCTGCTACAATTTCTTCTTGCCCTTACGAACTCTCCATATGGGATAGCCCTGATTTGGTGTTTTGGATGTGAACTGGTGGCATGTACTGTTGAGTTGCATGCAGATGATTTACGGTGCAGTCTACTTTGTATCTTCCCCACCTGTATAAATAGTTCAACATCTAAAAAGACAATGTTGGTTGAACTGTGTTGATGTGTAAACTGAATCTGCATATCATTGGTGTTCAAATATTTACAAAATACCATCAATTTCTCCCTTGGTCCAGCCCAGATCATAAGGCAGTCATCTATGAATCGACCCCAGTATACTATATGGTCATTCCATTCTCTCCCTTTCGAACCCCAGATCCACTCCTCCTCTAGCCTCCCCACGAAGAAGTTGGCGTACGAGGGTGAGAATCTAGAGCCCATTGCGACTCCCTGGGTTTGTCGATACCATTCGTTGTCAAAAATGAATACATTGTTGTTAAGTATCAGATCAATGATCATGATTAACATTTCCGTATGTCGCCATTGATTCGCCGGTCTTGTGTTTAGACATCGTCTAATGGCTTGTAAGCCTAGATCTGTCCTGATAATGGTGGAAAGCGATGCTACATCTAATGTTGTGAAGATCATGTCTGGTCCCCACACTACGTCAGATAAAAGGCTTAGGATGTGCTTTGTGTCTCGAATATGTGATGGTAAATTATTCACTAAGGGTTGCAAAAAAATATCCTCATATTGGGATAGACTCTCCGTGGGTCCCCCAATGCTGGATACGATCGACCTGCCTGGTGGAAATGGCTCATTTTTGTGTACCTTGGGTAAAGTGTATTGACATGGGAATCTTGGTTGTTGAACTCTCAAGTATGAATATTCATCCTCATCTATTAGATCACTCTCAAACCATTGTTTCAAAAACCCGTTTATTTTGTCAACTAATCCCCATATCGGATTACTTTCCAGCTTCTCATAGCATGTTATGTTATTGAGATGGGACAGTATCTCTTGGTTATAATCCACTTTGTCCATGACAACTATATTGCCCCCTTTGTCTGCCTCACGAATTATGATCTCTTTGTCCCTTTTCAATTCACTGAGTGCTAATCTTTCACCTTTAGTCAGATTATCCTGGAATCTTGTTTTTTTCTTTTTGTGGTATTTACAGCTATATTTATACAAATCATTGTTAACCAATTTGTAAAACATGTCTATTGTATTACCACTATGCAGTGTTGGGGTCCATTTCGATTTGTTTTTCAGACCACTGCTAATTGTTGAGTCAGTGTCAATATTTAGATGATCCAATAATTGTACCATAATAATTGGATCCTGTTCCATATTTGCTATTGACAATAGCAATTCCGTATCTTTTACGTCTTGTATAGTCAAAGTACTGGACACCAAATTGGATTCTATCCCATGTTTATACACTTTACCCAAGGTACACAAAAATGAGCCATTTCCACCAGGCAGGCCGATCGTAATCAGCATTGGGGACCCATGGAGAGACTATCCCAATAAGTGGATATTTTTTTGCAACCCTTAGTGAATAATTTACCATCACATATTCGAGACACAAAGCACATCCTAAGCCTTTTATCTGACGTAGTGTGGGGACCAAACATGATCTCAGCAACATTAAATGTAACATCGCTTTACACCAGTATCAGGAGAGACCTAGGCTTACAAGCCATTAGATAATGTCTAAACACAAGATCGGCGAATCACTGGCGACATACTGAAATGCTAATCATGCTGATTGATCTGATACTTAACAACAATGTATTCATTGTTGACAATGAATGGTATCAACAAACCCAGGGAGTCGCAATGGGCTCTAGATTCTCACCCTCGTACGCCAACCTCTTCATGGGGAGGCTAGAGGAGGAGTGGATCTGGGGTTCGAAAGGGAGAGAATGGAATGACCATATAGTATACTGGGGTCGATTCACAGATGACTGCCTTATGATCTGGGCAGGACCAAGTTAGAAATTCATGGAATTTTGTAAATATTTGAACACCAATGATATGCAGATTCAGTTTACACATCAACACAGTTCAACCAACATTGTCTTTTTAGATTTTGAACTATATATACAGGAGGGGAAGATACAAAGTAGACTGCACCGTAAATCATCTGCATGCAACTCAACAGTACATGCCACCAGTTCACATCCAAAACACCACATCAGGGCTATCCCATATGGAGAGTTCGTAAGGGCAAGAAGAAATTGTAGCAGGGATGACAAGTTTGAGACATGTATTGAGAGTATGAAATCACGGTTTAAGACAAGAGGTTTTGATCAACATATGATTAAAACGGCAGAAGGTGAAATTGTGAAAATAAAAAGAGAAGAGACTTTAAAGGATAAAGCCCACAAGCAGAATAAGTGGGGGTAGTTAAGAATGATAACAGACTTTAATAAACTGTCGGGAATACTAATGAAAAGTATGCAAAAACACGACACAACATTATGTGCTGACAACACTCTGAATGAGTTTGTATCCATGACACCAGCCATTACATTCAGGCGAGGGAAGACATTAAGATCTGAACTCAGCCCGAGCTACACCATATCTGACAAAAGAACAAATAGGCTCAGTAAACACACAATGGGTTTTTATAAATGTGGGCATTGGGGGATGTGTAGATGGGCTGAAGACAAGAAAAAAAGTTTCAAGGAGCTGGATGGTGTCTTACATGAAATATTCCAAAATATCAACTGTAATACTAAATATGTTGTATATGTGATCAGGTGCAAATGTGAACGCCTTTATGTTGGCAGTACTATAAGAATGCTGAAAGAAAGAATCAGTGAACATCTAAGAGCATTGAAACTGATGGACCCCAGATATCCAATGGCAATACACGCATGGGAATGTAAAGCACAGGGACCGCAAAAACGTTTCATTTTTTGGGGGATTGACCAGGTGAATCAGGACCCTAGAGGGGGCAACAGGGAATTAACACTCAGACGCAGGGAGTGCAATGTGGATACTACGTCTGAAAGCTGTAGAACGGGGACCAAATTCAGAACACAAATTACAATATTTTTTAGGTGACTGAGGATTTAGTAAAGAACAATACATGGCAGTTTGGTTGTGGGGATATATTAATAGGAACTTATCACTGGAACTTACACACTCCCGAAATAGAAGGAGTCTAGAAGATAGCCCCCATCTCTTGTGAAATAGAGGACATAAGAGTAATAAAGACAGGAGAACACACTCAAAATGGATACTTTTTTGTAGAGTGACCTCATAATATTCCCAAACATTTTTCAGGGTAGACCATCATGGGTTGAGTTGGAAGACTTCATCATTCGACTGCATCAAAAGATATACTGGAGATTGAGTACTGTGGGGTGAAATGTGGTGAATAAAGCATCAAGAATCATAATGCAAAATTATAAGAATCACGACAAGGGTAAAATAGGAAATGCTGACGTTAAATGGATGGAGTGATTATAAAAAATCACGAAGCAAAACTAGTAAGAATTGCAACAGTGGCAAAATAGGAAATGTTGATACTCAATGGATTAAATTATTATGTGTTAGTGATTAGGGATGTGTCAATAAAATCACAATCTATAACGGCATCAGCACGAATTTGGAGGGGGAATGGGGAACACTAAAAACCTCTTTTACACGTAGAATTGCACCCGCAAGCAGAATTATTATTACACCATCAGGGTAGAACATATGGTATCACAAAGTTTTGCCATAATTGGGCTTACACGCAGAGTCAATAAAGCATGAAAAGTAGCATCGATAAAAAAACGGGAGGCCAAAGAGGGTTGACGCTCTAGGTATTATACCAGGGGAACTATAAGGAAAGGTCGGAGGATTTCCTTCCGCTCCGGGCTGAAAACGACAGACGGACTGCGGGAAGTTTGAAACATGCGAGCATACTCGCTAGCAGGTATTTATCAGAAATAGAATATGGTTAGGATCAGGAGGACAGAACGGAAAGGAAACAGGGATCGGGAACTGATAGAGCTTGTATTGCACACTACAGATTAAAGAAAGAAGCACAGCAAAGTTTAGAAGAAACAGACTGAGTCACGGACAATTTTGAAGTCACAAAACGGAAGCGGGTAAGATGAGAATTTGTTCGGCTCATATAAATACAGAAACAGTTGGATTGGGGATTTGAATGGAATCTTTACTTACTTGCAGAGACAGTGGGAAATAGACCATAGATACTAAGATGGGAGCGTAAGACCACCAGGATGGAATTAAAACCGGCAATAAGATAGGCACTTGGCTTGAAAAGGTCATGGGGGCATCAGGTTTGACTAATGGTCCCTCGATGGGTCTCATTGTGACAACATTATATATTATGTGTATTAAAGATCTCTGATAAGGTTCATTGAAAATTGAGGAAGGTAGGTGGAGGAGTTGGTGACTAACGCTTGCTTTTTGTAGGGGTTTCACGATCAATTCACATTAAAGACTCCCTTATGGGGGGTATTGATTATTGACACGTCCTCTCACGAAACAATAGAAGGTACAGCATGTCCAACAAGATTAGCAATCAATATAAACATGGAAGATGTAATTGTATCAATGTTAAATTGAAGGGGATTGATCTGTACATAAAAAAATCTTTGGAGCATGGGTTTCCACATGCAGATTGGGAATAATGTTAGGAGCCAGCAGCACTACGTCACAGGTACAGTGGGTGGTTTTGTGTAAGAACACTGCAACCAGGATGGTGTTGTTTATTGTGTCTTTTAGCCCTGAAGAAGTCATAGGGTAATTCTAACACGACAAAACATGTGTTGGCTAAAGGCTAAAGAATTAATGAAGAAAGAAAATAAAGATACACAACAACAAATGAGAATTTGTATTTGTAAATATCCCAAAGTAGGGTAATTGTGAAGAATAAGTGTGTGCTCAGGGCTATGGTTTAGGCATTTGTGGATTCTTTATCAGGTCCTATATAGGAGGTTTAAGGGTGATTACCTCCTCCCTTTGAGCACCATAAATATTATATTATTCAGAACAACACAGACACGGAAAACAGTGAGCGCTGTTTCAGTTACTCGACTCTAAACTCACCCCAACGGACTTTTAGAAAAATAACCATGAGAGGTAGTTTGTGAGTAGCAATGCTGATACATATTTCCTTCACACTAGAATCTTGCACAATTTCCACAAGTCATGTATGTTCTGTGACAGCAAGTGGACACTACTGCTTTTTGTTATGAAACTGTTCTTTGTGTTCAGAAATCTTGCACTGTTGCTGTCCAAGCTTTGTATATTTCATATGTTAGTGAACCTGAAGCACCATATTTTCACTTAAGAAAGGCAACAACTGGCATGATCAAGGGGCAAGGTTTCCAAGATAAAAGTGATGGACATCACATGGTGCAAGAGGGTGTAGTGTGCAAGGTTCAAAGGTAGGGGCAACTAACATTTATGGGGTTGGGGAGTAAAGTGCAAAAGGTTGTGAGTTATCTGTTCGGAAAGAGTTTGGAGGCACAAAGAGTAATGAGGTTGATAGTGCTGGATTCAAGAATGTGAGGAATTCGGGATAAAATGGATGGGAAATACACAGTACAGTGTGTAAGGGGTAGGGAGAGAAGGATATAAGAGAGCGAAAGTACAGGGTGCAAGGGAGTGGAGAATGTAGGCTGCATGGGAGTGGGGTGTGTAGTGTGCACCAGGTTGGGGGATCATGTACTAAGGGGGTTGGGAGTGCCGAGTGCTAAGTCATGAAAACTACAGGGTGAAAGTGTGTGTAGTGTGCAGGGTACAAGGGATTTGGGAACAAAGGAAGTAAAGGAAGTAAAGGGGTAGGGTACACCATTTGAAAGAGAGCATAGGATCCAAGTTTTAAGGGGATGAGGAGCTTAGGGTGCAAATGACTGAAGCTTCTATAGTGTAAGAAAATGATGATTGTACTGTGCAGTAGGTGGGGAGTGCACAGTGCAAGGCAATGGTGAGCCCAAGATGTAAGGAGTAGAGAGTGCAGGATACAAGGAAGTGGAAGTGCACAGTTCAAAGGAGTTTGGAAACTACGCTGCAAGGAAGTGGAATTTGCAGAGTTCAAGTAGGGTGGACACCTTTCCAAGAGACAAACACCGGCCATTTGTTGTTGTGTTATGAGTCTGCAAAGGCCTGGACAAGATACTAAGTAGAACTTTAAACAAAATTGAACGTATTCATTTGTAATATGACTTTTACTGCCTTTATTTACTTTAATTATTAGACAAGGATCGTTAACGCAGCTCTAGAAGGCATTTAGAAGTGCTTTCCATTTGTATTTGCTGGTTTAAGTATGCACAGATGAGGGCTAAAAATACCAGCTTTATTTTTGTACAGGTCAGGACATCAAAATATCAGTGGTGCTGGTAGAAAACCGGCCAGGTGGCCACCCTTGGTGTAAGGGGTGGGAATTGCACAGTTTCAAGGTAATCTAGGATTTAAGGGGGAGAGGGGCTTAGGGTCAAAGGGACTGTGGAATGCAAGACGTAATGAGTTAGGGAGACACCATGCAAAGGAGTGGGGAATACGGGATGGAAACAGTGGACAAAGAAGACTGCAAGGGGAGTGGGAAGTGAAGGTTGAAATGGGGGAGTAGAGTGTTGCCTGGGGAAATTGAGGGTGCAGGTGGGTGCAAAGAACCACAGGCTAACTGCAAAGGGGAATGAAGAGTGCAAGGGACAAGTGGGACATGCTGGAGGGAGAGTGCATGCAGACTACAAGGTCAGTGCAGTGTACAATGAGTAGCAAGCTTCCCCTACACACAGAGATAGGGTTCAGCAGAGGGAAGATTCACTCGCAGAACAGGTTCACATGGAAATCAGGATTGATTGCAGTCTGTGAAAAATGACCAGTCTGTTAGCCGTGATAAGGAATATTCCTATGCAAGAAACCTTCAAAATGGAATATAAAGAATTCCGAGTGTGATCCACATTCACTCTAACTGAGAAACTTTGGACACCTATGAAACTCTAGGACAAAATGTTTTGAAAACAATATCTTAGTGAAGTAAAAAAGACAGGAGGAAATTTGACAAATAAAGAAATGATTGTTCTACAGAAATTATAAACTAACCAAGGAACAAACTTTAAAGAATCAGATTAAGACGACAATAGTGGACATTATCTATTACAAAGGAAAAGTTAAGGCTCATATAAGGGAAATAATCTGGTATTAAAAAAAAATTCCAATGGGAATTTTCAGAAAAATTAAAAAAAACATTTCAGAGGAACATAAGAGAATTTACAAAGACTTGTTTCATTCGAAAAAATGCAAGAACACCTCGAATTTATATGATCTCAAAAATCCACACACATTTGAGTGTCCCACAATTGAGGCCAATCATTTGATGCATGAAATTCATTCATCAAGCTGTAGGAAAAAATGTCAACTGTTATCTACAAGATGTTGTAAATGGCAGTCCTTTTTATGTCAATGACATTTGTGATGTCTTACACAAATTACAAACTATGCAGATAATATCAGAGGAGAACTGTGTTTTAAGTACATTGGAACGGGTGTCACTGTACACACCTCACACCAATATTCAGGGTGAGGGAGGCAGTCAGGTGGGCATTTTTGAATAATGAAGCGGCAGGAATGAAAAAAAACAAATTTGCAATAAATTATTTCAATTTACACTTTTCCCGACTTTTTTTCATGGCAAGATAAAAAAATTTGCAACTTCATTTCACTTCAATAGGCTTGTGCACACCGCTGAGCTAAGCAAACCTTTTTATGTGGAAATTTAATGAGAAGTTTCTCCAGGATAACCTCAAATGGAGTGGGTGCCTCCTTACTCACCTCTGTTTCATTGATGACATATTCATAATTTGGAAAGTTTCCAAGAAGACACTATCGAATAATATTGAAGAACTGAACAACATAGGTCGCACACTCACGTGATTGACTTAAGGAACCCCACATTTTTAGATTTGAGTAGAGCGTCAGACAGCAACAAGATTAAACACAACGTAACCAACTAAGGGGCATATTCTCAAGGACTTATCGCCGATTTACCAGCACTTTAGCACCGCAAAAGTGGCAATAGATTTATCGCCCTATTCTCAAGCTGGTGCAAACTGCAGATATCGCCAGTTATCCTGCGATAGCTGGCGCAAAAAACATCGCCACGAATGAGAGCGACAACTAACACTAATGATATGCAGAGTAGGCGTTCCCGTGCAAAAACACACAAAAAAACCACTTCGCGATATTCTCAACAACCAGCCAGATCTGCGATGCGACCCAAAAACATGCGAGAAGGCGCGTTAGCTGCAGGGATTTAACACCTGCCTTTTACTGGTGTAAAGCAGGACGACAACCTGCAGCATGAAAGGGAGCCCAGCCCAGAGCCACATCTGAAGACCAACACATGTCATGGACCTACTGACCATGCAGCTCGGAGACCCAAGAGGGCCACAACACCCACCGCCACCACCCCCAGGCCCCCCCAGCCAACCACCGAGGCAGCGCAGAACAAGACAGCTGACCTTCCGAAAACGGCATGGCCCCTCAGCCACACAATTGCAGAATGTGGGGAGAGGTGGGAACCAAGTATGTGCGAAGGAGGCAAGTCACCCATCAATAAGAATGTACACAATGCCAAGTGTGGCAGTGATGTGCTGGGCAGACTTCAGTATGCAGAGCACAGACATGCCCATGTGGACACATACTGCTGGTGTGTGTAGTGTTGTGGACAGTGGACGCAACCATGTCACCTCAGGCAGTGGGGAAGACCTCGGTCATGTAGCTGTGTCAACCCCCCCCTGTAAGCGTAAGCGGAGTGGGCTGGGCCGGCATACGCCAGTCCAGCGTAGGAGTGGGAATAAATAGGCCGGGGCTCTGGGCGTGGTTCACTTCCCGGATGGCAAACGCGTCTGCCAGGGCGGCGTCCCTCACCCTGCCACGAGTCCACCGCCGTGACCACCAGCCTCCTCAGCCGATCGCTGGCTTCCGCGACACAGGCCCCCAGCGCACCCAGCGGCACAGCAAAGCGGAGTTATGTGTGTGCTGACTATGAAATTTGAAGAAAATAAAAATGTTCTAGTTACACTGGACGTGGTGTCTCTATACACCCAAATACCCCAAGACGAAGGCATAGCAGTACTAACTTCATTTCTGGATACAAGAACAAAACCAGTTAGAGTGCCCACAGATTTTATTGTTGAACTGGCCAGCTTTTCATTAAAGAAAAACTACTTCAATTTCAATGGAGAATTTTTCTTCCAAATAAGAGGAGTAGCGATGGGGTGTCCTTTCGCCCCAGAGCTAGCAGTGCTCTACATGTCCAAATATGAAGATAAGTTCATCTATAATAACAACCCCTTTGCGCAGTTCATTGGGAGCTGGGTACGATTCATAGATGATATTTTCATGGTGTGGACAGGAGACGAGGAACAACTATTCCAGTTTCATGGCTGGTTGAACAACAGGACACCCGATATAAAATTCAGCTTAAATCATTCTCACCAAAGGATGGCATTCCTTGATGTTGAGGTCTATGCAGTTGATGGAGGCCTGGTGACAACTTTGTTCAAGAAAACAACGGACAGGAATAAAGCACTCCACTTCACTAGCAATCACCCGAGAAGTCTAAAAGAAAATTTACCTTACGGCCAATTTTTACGAATAAGGCGAAATTTTTTTTCAAAGATTAATACATCCTGCATGCGAATAACCTAATGGGTAGGGTGCTAGATCGAGACTACCCCAAGAAACTGCTTAAAAAAGCTATGAAAAGAGCATGGTGGACTCCACGTGATTCACTGTTAGAGAGAAGAGAAAAAACTACAGCGGAAAGAATAGTATGCGTATCAACATTTTGCCCTAATTCAAATTGGTTAAAAAAGGTAATCCATCAAAACTGGCATCTGATTAAAAATCTGGACCAGTCTTTGGCATCGGTTCCATTATTTGCTTTTTAAAAAAGCCAGGAGCATTGCTAACCAAGTCATGAGAGCTGCACTACCAAAACCCGTGTGGAGTACACTAAGGGACTACATGAACCTGCCGCCAGTTTCAGGTCATCATAAATGTGGGACATGCGTCTACTGTGATGTCACCATAGAGGGGACCTTGTTTTCCCATAATTCCATACATTGGAAACATGACACATTTTCGAATTGTAAATCTAAAAATGTCGGGTATGGGGTATTGTGCCCCTGTATGAATTTATATATAGGAAAAATGAACCAGGAGGTCCATTACAGAATCTCGCAACACAAATCCAGGATTCGTAAAAATGTCCAAACAGCACCTCTGGTGAACCACTGGAGGTTGAATGCACATACAGAGAAGGACTTAAAATGGACAGTAATCTCTAAGGTGGAACAGGATTACAGAGGTGGAGATTTGGATCTAAAATTGACCCAACGTGAAGCAATGTTGATTGTTAAATTCAACACAGCAGTGGATGGGCTGAACAAACTTTCAGAGATCTATAAATTATGAATTATGTAGGTCAACATATCTCTATTAGATTGATGGCGGTACATCTGGGAAAGATAAATTCCATGACAATTCTACATCTTCCAAACATCTGATTTGCATTCTGGGAATTCTAGGTGACTCCAGTCCGGGTTTTGCAGAGCTTGGGCTCTAGCGAACCACATGTCCCAGCATTCAGTGGGACTAATTGAATGTAGCCGGCCCTGTCGGAAGTTGAAATACTTCAGCTTTCAAACCATGTCACCGTCAAGATCGAGGCGGCTTGATACGAGGTATTCCGTCTGAAGAAAGGCTCGCAAAACATAAAGGTATGTGAATCTATCAGCTTAGCTAATGGAATAAGCTTCCGTAAATGTCAGCGGATTCATGTAATTAGAGCCAGTTACTAGAAGGACTCTTATTTTATTAATGGAAAATGAAACCGGCGGTGAACATTTAAATTTAAAAGGCAGTCTGTTCAACCAAGTAACATGGTGTAGTGCTGGCAAATAGCATACAGGTCATATTCGGTCCTTTCACTTTCAGAAATATAAAGCAAGACGGTTCTCGGACAACATTAAAGAGCACCAACAGAAGTCTCGTACAGACTCGGCAGAAAGGTAGATCTTTTTTACATTGTAGCGATAGTGAATTTGAGTTAAGGATATGAACGCCTGAAAACTCCAACGCTGTTCTCCCTTGTTTTTCTTTCCGTCTTCCCCAGTTCTTTGAAGAAGGATTCGCGCCCAAAAAATCCATGAGATTTATGAATTTCGATCTCTGTTCAGCCTCTGCATCGAATGTAAGCCACTGTAAAAACACGCTAGATAGAGACTCTGACTGACATTTTATTTTAATAGGACAATTTTTTTTTTACATTGGTCAATATTTGATGTTTTTTTCTATAGGAAGTATAAGTAAAGACAAGCTGGGATCGGCTGATCTCGCTGTATTAAATAAGGTAAGCAGACTCAGAGAGAGGAGGCTAAGTATGAGGAGTGTGGTTGTAAACAAGAGTTGGTAATTAGTAAGACATGGTTGTCTTTTCTTTTTTCCAGCTGTTTGGTCCTGAGGAGAACCCCATAGCAGAATACTCGGGGTTCGAAACGCGTCGACCTGTTGTTGCCAATCAAGTGTATAATTTAATTTCCCAATGGTGCACCTGTTAATGTATTGTATACTTTGTTGGGGGTGCACTTGGGAGGAAATTTAGAGATCTTGAAATTTTTGAATTTTTTCCTGTTTGGCTTTTGTTTGTTCTCATATGATGTGTACAGATATGAAATATTGAAAAGAGGGTTGTGTGTTGGTATGCTGGAATGTGAGTGGTTTGGATGAATGCTAGATGTTACATGGTTGAACGGGATTGAAAGAGAGGTTGGAATCTGGGTTCAAGTGTGTTAAAATATGTAATTGATTTGGGTTTCGTCAGAATGAGGTAGTTCACTTTTTGGTGTGTGTTTAAACATTGTAAATTGATCAAATCTTTTTCACTTGATTAAAACATGTGAATATTTGAATGGATTTTTTGATTAAATCATATTGAAATTAATTGTTCAAGGTGACATTGATTCAATTCCATGCGCCGTAAGAAATGAGGAAATGAGTATCAGTATTGGCATTGTGATGTTTTTTGTTTGAATTGGGCTCAGCCTTACTGATTGGAGCCAAAACCCTTCCTTGTTTTATGGTTGTTTAGCGGGTGCATACCCGCGAGGTTGTTAAGACAGACAAAGCTGTCGGAAAGCGGTGAGAGTTATTTGAATGCGGTATCTTGATTGAACCGCATGGTTTTTGGATAGAGTGACATAGTTTGGGTCTTAATGGTTTTGTTTGGTTTCTTGTATGTATACACATTTTTTTTTGGTTTGACTATGACAGAACGTGACACGTTTGCATATAGTGAGGATCATATTCAAAAATTAATTAACGCACCTCCTTTGTTTGCGTCCGCCTCTCTGAGTGCTTCAGCAAAAACCCAAAACGAATCAGAGAAGCTCATCAGGCTTAAGAAAAAGCAGATTAGGACAGACCTACATGGCCACTTTCTAGTGGAACACCTAAAAGCAGGAACCTTCCCTGGATGACTACAAATATGTAATGTTCCAGTTATTTTTACAGATGATCCCCTGTATAAAAAAGGCTACAGCTGCATAGAAACTAAGTGCAGTAGGGACCTGATGGTCCTAACTGTTGAAACTGCTCAATGGATTTCCCAACAACAACTGGAGGAAATTGCATTATTGGAATCAGAAATTAAAAGCAATCAAACTATAACAGATTCAAAAACATTACTGGAGAAGGTAGAAAAGGAAATATTGGAATTCAAAGATTACACTATCAACCAAAAAGGGAGCAAGTTTGAAAAGGATAAAAAGAATTTCTCTTTAGAAAAAGTTTATCCTTACTTACAAACGGACTTCTACTCAAGGGCAGAAGCACGCAGGTTCCTTCCGGAGTACCAAGGGAGATCAAAGAATAATTTCATCTCTTTTTCTGAGACATCTTCATCTTCAAGTGGGAGCGAGACAGAGAATAACGAAGGACGTTCTAATATAAATCAGCGGGGCAATTTCCAACATCAACAGCCTTCTTCGTCTTTTTTAGGAAGAGGCCAACAGAAGCCACGTGGCAGGACCAGATTCAACGATCAACCATGGGAGATGTCAACAAGAAGACAGAATTACAAAAACTAGAACCATCTCCCATCTATAATTTATCGCAAAGAATCCTGACTCATGCAGAGCAAAGTATTCTAGAAAAAGGACTATCCTTCGTGCCCACAAGGAACACCGACTTTGTTAAAATGAAATCAGAAGTGATTGAATTCTGTCGAAAAATTCGTTTAAAAACCTTTTTTGCCGAGAATTCATTTTCCAACTCTATGGAAGTAACAGGACTAAAGAAAAAAATCAACTTTCTGTCCACCATCTACTAAAATTCCAAAAGAAGTTTTAACGTTCGAAAGAACAGTTCTGTCTGCAATTGTTGATATGGAGAAAAAGAAAAAATACGTTAAACAGAATATTTCAAGAACACAGAAAGAAGCTCTCTTAAACTTTAAAGAATGATCAAACAATAATCATTAAACAGGCAGATAAAGGGGGCTCCATCGTGGTATGGGGCACCCCTGACTATACAGCCGAGGTAATGAGACAGCTAGATGATCAAGAATGTTATAAGAGAATTGCAAAAGATCCTACATGGGAGCTACAAGGGGAACTTTTTAATATCCTGAAAGTAGGTCATGAACAAGGTTTTTTGGGGAAAAAGGAATATGATTACCTACAGAATAAGCATCCAAGAATTCCAGTATTTTATGTACTTCCAAAAGTATATAATAATGAAACTCATCTGCCGGGGAGACCAATAGTGTCGGGTTGTGAGTCTCTAATGGAACCAATCTCAAAATTTGTAGACCACTTCTTAAAACCATTCATGGAGGAAGTTACATCTTATCTCCAAGACACAACGGATTTTATCAAAAAGCTTGAGTCTATGAAATTTGAAGAGAATAAAAATGTTCTAGTTACACTGGACGTGGTGTCTCTATACACCCAAATACCCCAAGACGAAGGCATAGCAGTACTAACTTCATTTCTGGATACAAGAACAAAACCAGTTAGAGTGCCCACAGATTTTATTGTTGAACTGGCCAGCTTTTCATTAAAGAAAAACTACTTCAATTTCAATGGAGAATTTTTCTTCCAAATAAGAGGAGTAGCGATGGGGTGTCCTTTCGCCCCAGAGCTAGCAGTGCTCTACATGTCCAAATATGAAGATAAGTTCATCTATAATAACAACCCCTTTGCGCAGTTCATTGGGAGCTGGGTACGATTCATAGATGATATTTTCATGGTGTGGACAGGAGACGAGGAACAACTATTCCAGTTTCATGGCTGGTTGAACAACAGGACACCCGATATAAAATTCAGCTTAAATCATTCTCACCAAAGGATGGCATTCCTTGATGTTGAGGTCTATGCAGTTGATGGAGGCCTGGTGACAACTTTGTTCAAGAAAACAACGGACAGGAATAAAGCACTCCACTTCACTAGCAATCATCCGAGAAGTCTAAAAGAAAATTTACCTTACGGCCAATTTTTACGAATAAGGCGAAATTTTTTTTTCAAAGATTAATACATCCTGCATGCGAATAACCTAATGGGTAGGGTGCTAGATCGAGACTACCCCAAGAAACTGCTTAAAAAAGCTATGAAAAGAGCATGGTGGACTCCACGTGATTCACTGTTAGAGAGAAGAGAAAAACTACAGCGGAAAGAATAGTATGCGTATCGACATTTTGCCCTAATTCAAATTGGTTAAAAAGGTAATCCATCAAAACTGGCATCTGATTAAAAATCTGGACCAGTCTTTGGCATCGGTTCCATTATTTGCTTTTAAAAAAGCCAGGAGCATTGCTAACCAAGTCGTGAGAGCTGCACTACCAAAACCCGTGAGGAGTACACTACGGGACTACATGAACCTGCTGCCAGTTTCAGGTCATCATAAATGTGGGACATGCGTCTGCTGTGATGTCACCATAGAGGGGACCTTGTTTTCCCATAATTCCATACATTGGAAACATGACACATTTTCGAATTGTAAATCTAAAAATGTCGTGCATGGGGTATTGTGCCCCTGTATGAAGTTATATATAGGAAAAACGAACCAGGAGGTCCATTACAGAATCTCGCAACACAAATCCAGGATTCGTGAAAATGTCCAAACAGCACCTCTGGTGAACCACTGGAGGTTGAATGCACATACAGAGAAGGACTTAAAATGGACAGTAATCTCTAAGGTGGAACAGGATTACAGAGGTGGAGATTTGGATCTAAAATTGACCCAACGTGAAGCGATGTTGATTGTTAAATTCAACACAGCAATTTATGGGCTGAACGAACTTTCAGAGATCTATAAATTATGAATTATGTAGGTCAACATATCTCTATTAGATTGATGGTGGGTACATCTGGGAAAGATACATTCCATGACAATTCTACATCTTCCAAACATCTGATTTGCATTCTGGGAATTCTAGGTGACTCCAGTCAGGGTTTTGCAGAGCTTGGGCTCTAGCGAACCACATGTCCCAGCATTCAGTGGGACTAATTGAATGTAGCCGGCCCTGTCGGAAGTTGAAATACTTCCGCTTTCAAACCATGTCACCGTCAAGATCGAGGCGGCTTGATACGAGGTATTCCGTCTGAAGAAAGGCTTGCAAAACATAAAGGTATGTGAATCTATCAGCTTAGCTAATGGAATAAGCTTCCGTAAATGTCAGCGGATTCATGTAATTAGAGCCAGTTACTAGAAGGACTCTTCTTTTATTAATGGAAAATGAAACCGGCGGTGAACATTTAAATTTAAAAGGCAGTCTGTTCAACCAAGTAACGTGGTGTAGTGCTGGCAAATAGCATACGGGTCATATTCGGTCCTTTCACTTTCAGAAATATAAAGCAAGACGGATCGCGGATAACATTAAAGAGCACCACCAGAAGTCTCGTGCAGACTCGGCAGAAAGGTAGATCTTTTTTACATTGTAGCGATAGTGAATTTGAGTTAAGGATATGAACGCCTGAAAACTCCAACGCTGTTCTCCCTTGTTTTTCTTTCCGTCTTCCCCAGTTCTTTGAAGAAGGATTCGCACCAAAAGAATCCATGAGATTTATGAATTTCGATCTCTGTTCAGCCTCTGCACCGAATGTAAGTCACTGTAAAAACACGCTAGATAGAGACTCTGACTGACATTTTATTTTAATAGGACAATTTTTTTTTTACATTGGTCAATATTTGATGTTTTTTTCTATAGGATGTATAAGTAAAGACAAGCTGGGATCCGCTGATCTCGCTGTATTAAATAAGGTAAGCAGACTCAGAGAGAGGAGGCTAAGTATGAGGAGTGTGGTTGTAAACAAGAGTTGGTAATTAGTAAGACATGGTTGTCTTTTCTTTTTTCCAGCTGTTTGGTCCTGAGGAGAACCCCATAGCAGAATGCTCGGGGTTCGAAACGCGTCAACCTGTTGTTGCCAATCAAGTGTATAATTTAATGCCCCAATGGTGCACCTGTAAATGTATTGTATACTTTGTTGGGGGTGCACTTGGGAGGAAATTTAGAGATCATGAAATTTTTGAATTTTTTCCTGTTTGGCTTTTGTTTGTTCCCATATGATGTGTACAGATATGAAATATTGAAAAGAGGGTTGTGTGTTGGTATGCTGGAATGTGAGTGGTTTGGATGAATGCTAGATGTTACATGGTTGAATGGGATTGAAAGAGAGGTTGGAATCTGGGTTCAAGTGTGTTAAAATATGTAATTGATTTGGGTTTCGTCAGAATGAGGTAGTTCACTTTTTGGTGTGTGTTTAAACATTGTAAATTGATCAAATCTTTTTCACTTGATTAAAACATGTGAATATTTGAACGGATTTTTTGATTAAATCATATTGAAGTTAATTGTTCAAGGTGACATTGATTCAATTCCATGCGCCGTAAGAAATGAGGAAATGAGTATCAGTATTGGCATTGTGATGTTTTTTGTTTGACTACTATCTGCGGCCTATACTGCGGTCAGCAGGGCCCTCAAATCAAATCCATTCCTGACCTGTGAGAACACGCCATCATCTCTGGCTGCACACCCGCTGAGTGCTTCAGGTGCCACTAACTCAGTGCACCACCAGTCATCGTCACCTGAAGCGCTCAGCGGGTGTGCAGCCAGAGATGATGGCGTGTCCTTGCAGGTCAGGATTGGATTTGATTTGAGAGCCCTGCTGACCGCAATGTAGGCTGGAGGCAGTGGTCAGCAAAGGCCCACAGCCACGTGACGATGACTTGTGGTGCACTGAGTTAGTGGCACCTGAAGCGCTCAGGGGTGTGCAGCCAGAGATGATGGCGTGTTCTCGCAGGTCAGGATTGGATTTGATTTGAGAGCCCTGCTGACCACAGTGTAGGCCGGGCCCTTGCTGACCGCTGCCTCCGGCCTACACTGTGGTCAGCAGGGCTCTCAAATCAAATCCAATCCTGACCTGCGAGAACACGCCATCATCTCTGGCTGCACACCCCTGAGCGCTTCAGGTGCCACTAACTCAGTGCACCACAAGTCATCGTCACGTGGCTGTGGGCCCTTGCTGACCGCTGCCTCCAGCCTACACTGTGGTCAGCAGGGCTCTCAAATCAAATCCAATCCTGACCTGCGAGGACACGCCATCATCTCTGGCTGCACACCCGCTGAGCGCTTCAGGTGCCACTAACTCAGTGCACCACAAGTCATCGTCACGTGGCTGTGGGCCCTTGCTGACCGCTGCCTCCGGCCTACACTGCGAACAGCAGGGCTCATAATTCGAATCCAGTCCTGATTTATTAATGGCGCAGGCCAGTAGGCATCAGACATTGCTATCAGTGCGGCCCGCCCGGATGACGCATCATCGCAGGCTGCGCACCCGCTGAGCGCTTCAGGTGCCACTAACTCAGTGCACCACAACACATGTACCCTTTATGATTGAGTTTTGTGCTGTGGACAGCTGACGCAACAATGTCACCTCAGGCAGTGGGGTAGACCTGGGACGATGATGATGAAGATGAGGCAGATGTACCACACCCCACTGCAGCTGCAGCAGGAATATCCCGAAGGGACACAATGATTAACAATTACTTCACATGAGCACGCTCATCTCTGGTGCCCCTACCTCAGTTCAGCTCAAGTCATCGCCACGTGGCGGTAGGCCCGTGCCGGCCGCAGTGCATCCGGTGCCACTAACTCAGTGCACCACAAGTCATGGACCCTTTATGATTGAATCTGTATGTGTAATACGAAGATCACTGTTCTAGTTGTTGCCAGCACCAACCACTCCCTGAGTGCTGGCTTACACTCACCCCACACCCATCCAGCACAGGCCTCACTGGACATGTGACCCTGGCAATAAAAAGTGGCCGGGCGCACGTGCCCGTAGCCAGTTCCACTATCTATCTAAGTGTGTCCTTGTAGTATTATGTATGCATGATGGGCCCGGGCCCTACCACATTACCCTGTGCTGTGGACAGCGGACGCAACCATGTCACCTCAGGCAGTGTCTAAGACCTTGGACATGTAGCTTTGTCCCCCCCCCCCGTAAGCGTAAGCGGAGTGGGCTGGGCAGGCGTACGCCAGTCCAGCATAGGAGTGTGAAGTATTTTGCCCGGGGATCTGGGCGTGTTTCAGTTCTGGCCTGGACAAGGAAGCAACTAATGCGTGTGCTCCTGATGTAGTGTCGGCGCCACCCTGCCCGCAATCGACATTGTTGCAATGTAGCATGCAGAGGGAGGGCTCGCACGAACGGAGAAATGAAGGAGCGCAAGACTGCTCGGGGTCTTGGCTCATACATGCCAAGTGTTGTGTGTATCTGTAATGCCGCAGCAAGAGCCAAATGCCTAGACCTACTCGCAGCGCGAGTTCAGCCACGCATGGACTCTACATCTGTGTCCGCCCTATCCTTACCATAGGCCTACACTCACGTGTCCGCCCACCTTCAACTGCCAACATCACAGTGTCGTTGTCAGGCTTGTGGACATGCGCAGACAGGCATGACAATGGTGTGCCGTAGGAGTGCAAGTGATGCAACCGCGCTGCGCACACAAGTAAATAGGCTCGCGGGAGGGAGGAGCAGCTGTGAGGCAATGTAACACACAGTGATGCCGCACATTTGCCACATGCAAGACATGTCAAACATGAATCACAAAGTCTCACACATCCCACCACACCCCCAACAAGCCACATCACAATTCCTGAATGCAAGCAGATGACAAACTAACACTAGGGATGAAAGCTCCTCTGTCTGAACTATCAGGCGGAAGCGCATCTGCACCTCCGAACTTGGAATCGCATGTGCCCGGCACCCCCTGACAGATACTGTAGCAGCTGATGCCGACTCCCACACTACGCACATCCCGATGAAAGACCAACGTATACACACCCCACACACAGAAGTCCTTGCACAAAGTTATCTTGCATGGAATGGCCTTCACACTTACTCCCACACCATCCCAGGCGTACAACTGTTGCACACTAAAACAACTCACTGATCCGAGCTGTGGCATTTCGTCCACAGTACTGGCGCAGGTCAGAACAGTGCCGCTTCAACCAGAGCCACTAACGCAATGGCAGAACATCCCGGCCACATGCACAACCCCTGTCAAGTGGAACTGTACCGTGCACATATGCTGCATTTGCTGGGGGCACTGCCATTGGCAGTGCTGCGGATCAGTTACCGGCTAAGCTTCCGGATTGCCAATGTCACCTGCGTTCAGCCTGTGTTGCATTGTCGATCTTGCATATTCGAGTGGTCCATGGATGTCTGCCTATCCAACAAGACGGTAGCTGAACTGGATTTTGACATGTGTGTGCTCCCCCATGACCAGGAGTGTCACCGTGATACCTGTTTATGGGATGCCTTGATACTTGGCATACATGCTGGTAGCTGGACCTGGGAGATTGCACAACTCCTCGTGTGCAGTGACCACATTGAACCGCTCCCCTATTGGGCTGTAGTGCTAATTGGTGAAAGGGGGTGGACGCAGCACATCTGTCCGGACCTGCTAATGGATCGCCTCGCCGTCCTGTTTGATGAAGTCGACAACGACCTCATGTTGGAAATGATAGCCTACGAAGCTGCAATCGCTTTCATGGACGAGTAACTACGTACCTGCAGCCACAACAGATTGGAACCCATTGCACATGTCACAACACCTTGTTGCTTCTTGGGGATCTGGTCACATATCCCACGACAACAGTGGACATGGCTGCATTCGCCTGGACTCCGAATACATGAGCGGACAACAACGCGGGTCAACACACACCTGTGAAAGGTGAGGCACTCCCCCGGAGTGGACAGCGGCGCTTGGCAACGTTCCTCATTATGACATACTGCTGCATTGGTCTGCATGTTGTGGCACTTATCTTGCCCGTACTGACACGCATATGCTAATAAAGTCTACGCACCTTCACTTGTATTCAACTGTGATGAGTGTTGATTTGGATGACAATGTGTGTCTCACTGCCTATCTGGGTCACGGCCATACATGCGCATTGATAGCATTACCCAGGGATTACCTTTTGTGGAATGACTGTCCCTACATTCATCCATACTTTCATACTTGATTGAGCATAGCCATGACACATCTGTGTGAATTAGAATGTTTTATTCACATTCAGTGGAGTGTTGAAGCTGGACCAGTACAGGGCCATGCAAACCCCACTTTACAATGTTGCCCCGTGGAGGGCCAGCCAGAGTCCTTTAGGGATTGACAAGTTCATCGGAAGTGGAAGACTTCAGTCCGCAGTGTGATTGCTGTGTCATTGGTAACCAAACAAAATATGGCAGTCCATGTCGAGGTCCAAGGTGAGTGTCGCTGAGTGTATCGGGGGACACTGGAAGGTGTTATTCCAGGGCAGAACCAAGCTGAAACAGGCCATATGGCGAAGATGAATGCTACCACTTCATTCTTACCACAAAACCCGATTCATCATCATCTTCGTCCTCTGATGTGTCCGGTGCCTCACATGCGGGTGGTGGTGTTTTGTCTGCATCACTGTGTGGCAGTGACACATCAGGGGCCGGAGGTGGAATGTCTGCCGCACTGTGTGGCACTGACACTTCAGGGGGCGGAGATGTGGATGGAGTAGTAGCAGCAGCATTCATCCGCGCCAGGCCTTGTGGTGGCAATGCCATGATGAGGATCTGCAGGGCATGGAGGGTCACAGCTACATCTGACTGGTGTGCAGCCGTGGCAAACATTCTTTCAGTCTGCATCCGCTCCATGTTCAACATGATCCTCCGCATGTGTCCCAACTCCCTGCTGACATCGCTGGAGCCACTCTGACTAGACAGTTGTTCTTGGCTCAGAGTCATGACTCCAGCGATGTCAGCCATGGATTGTTGGAGAGCATGGAGCGGACAGTGGGTGTCCGTTAGGGACTGTAAGTGGTCCCTGATGGGACTTAGACACCCAGGTATGGCATCTAGTTTGGCTGACATGAGTTCGAACCCCACCCGCAGCTGGTCAGCCATATTCTCCTGGCCCTCTAACACACGGCGTTGGAATGCCATGTGTTGTTCGTGGGGGTCCTGGGAGACAGCTGTGGTGGTGGGTGCTTCCTGCTGTGTGGTCTGTGCAGGGGGTGGGGTCTCATCGATGCAGCTGGGCTGCCCTGCTGCTGGAGGTGGGGTGCTGGATCTGTCCATGAGCTGTTGGAGGGCGTCGGTGTTGATGTTGGGGTGGTCCTCTTCATCATCAGTGCTGTGTTGTTGGGTCTGCTCTGCAGGAGGTGTTGATTCTCCCTCTGCAATGTGAAGGGGAGATGCAGATTGACATTGTGTTCACATGTATGTTGACGCATTGTACAAGTTTACTGTCAGACTGCATGACAATGTACATTGTGACTGTTTGTGAGGAGATGCCAGTTTGATGGTGGACAGTTGACATTTCTACACCATCAGGGATGTGAGGTTGTACTTGTACATTATCATCTCACAGTTTCCTGCTACGCCACATGCGAATGGCCATTTTCTACACACAAGCGGCAGCAGTTGTGTCCTCTGTTCTGTTGTGTAAATGTTGCAGTTTGTACCACATTGTTGTCAATGTTGAGGTGCTCTGATTCTTATGTGTGTATGCTGCATTGTGGGTGAGTTGCACCTTCAGCTCTGATTTGGCTGGCCCTTATCCCTTTCAGGCGGTGTGCCTTTGACTTCTGTGCTTATACAGTGCTGAGATGTTGCAGACTTGGGTAAATTGGTCTCTTGGTCGGAGTTGTGACTCTTGGGCATGGTTTGTCCGCAGATGTGCTATACTTAATTGTACATGTGTGCCACTGTGCCCATCTCCCCCTGTCCCGTCAGTCCCTGGTCATTACTCACCCTGTTGCTGTTGGCTCAGGTCATGTTGTGCAGTGTCCGGTCCCCCAACTCCTGCCACCGTCTCCCCAATGATGGTCCCAGGCTAGTCCTCCGTGGGGTTTGTTGGGTTCTGGTTGTCCGCTGTACTTGCTCCGGCTACCTCCATGGTGCTTAGCGGTTTTTTGTGTCTTGGTTGTGTTTTTGGTTGCCACTTTTATGGTGATTTTGCCTGCCTGACTTGTGTGACTTGCAGGCCTGGCGCTGCTTATCGCAGAGTTTTTTATCGCAGTTGGGCACATCGCAACTTTTTTCACGTTCGGGTTTAGATTTTTATCGCCGTCCAGGTAATTTTATCGCGGACATTTGACGCATTATCGGGAAACTATCGCATGTTACCGCCATGTTGTGAATATGACGTTGACAAGGACTTATTTTCCCGCGATAGCCGGCGATATGAAAAATTGCGTTAACCTATTTTGGTGATGATTATTGAATATGCCCCTAAAAGTACTGACAAGAACTATCTCTTGCATTTCACTAGTATCCATAATGTTATAATGAAAACTACTCTACCATTTTCTTAATTAAATACATCATTTCTTAAAACAACAAGGAATTTATATCCCAAAGTTTCGCACCAAGATATATCCGAATACTGCTTAGAGGCAGCAAAAAAATGTTTTCAATTTTCAGAAAGAGTAACTGCTCAAAGCCAAAAAGCAAAAAAAACAGGAGGACAGAATATTTTTTGTGCCTAACTTTTCAACACACAGGAAGGAATTAAAACAAGCAATGATGTAACACCGAGACAGAATTCAAACGGACTTTGGGGACTTTCTTATGGACCCTGTGTTGCTTATCAATGGAGCAAAAACATTCAGATTATTATATTTAGCACTCCAAGTTGTATGGTATTTAGATTGTTGACATTTCCATCTGTATCTATCCGTATTTATTTTTGCTAATTTTATCAGTATCCATATTTATTTTGAGGTTTCTGAAAAAATTAAATTGAAACTAGTATATTCCCACATTTATTTAACTGATTAATGTTCCCTAATGCTTCAGAGCCTGACAGATTTCAATGATATGAAAACCCATACATGATAAATCAATGCACATATATGAAACATGTACATTTTAGTATCAACCTTGTGTTTATCTACTGCTGTTTAAGTCTCTATTAAAATTCTACTAAAATTCCTTTCTTTTTTTACTCCCTTACCTGTCAATCCACACATTTATTTGCCTCACAGTCATGACTGACAGAATTACTCAAAAAGCAATCCAATTTACGTCTTTATCCACATTTAAAAATAAATGCAGACTGGAAGATAAATATTCTGTCTGTATTTATCTGTAAAAATCAGTAAAAACAGAAAACAGGGAGCCTTAACTGTAATCAGCAATAATAGGAACATAGAAGGCAAACTCAAAATGCTTATGTAAAAGGGCAAGGAAACATTGGCATGTCTGAACTGTAGTGATTGCAATTCTGCAGTCAAAGACGGACAAATATAACATCCTTTCAGCAACAAAACAAACAAGATAAAAAAAAAAAATCTTTACCTATGGCACGTCAAATTGGATACATTATTTAGAAAAACCCACAGGAGCTTTATAGGGAAAACGTAAATGATAAAATAACCTGTTTAAATGACCATACATCTAACTACAGGAGTAAGGGGCTCGATGTACAAAGCGTTACCAAATCAGTAACCAGATGCAAAAATGGCGTTTTTGAATGCACCAAAAGCATTTGTTGCGCTATTTTTCAGAATCGACAAGTTACCAAATCGGTATTTTAGTTACCAGAGTTTGCGAGTCGCTGTTACAATTGCCAAATACTGATTCGCAAATAGTATGCATCAACCATTTGCAAATATCAAATCGACGCAAAACATGGATTTAGCACGTGCAGATTACTACCAACTCTGATCCGGGGGTTAAAAGGTGCAATAAATATAAAAAGGCCCAAAATGCATCATGGTGTTCCACAATAGCAGTGTTATATATGTGATTGCGAGGAGAAATGCGGTTTCTCAGTGCCCTTCAGAGAAGGAGGAGGAGACAGGAACAGACATTCAGAGTGAGGCTGACTATCTTGCAATAAACAGAGGAGGAAATATTTGATAATTACAGGCTGAGTAGTGTAGTTATTTTAGACCTAATTGCAGAAACAAGGCTTCAGCCTGAGAGAATCACTCTCTGAGGCAACGTCATACCCACCCATGTGCAGGTACTGCGCTCACTCCATCTTTTAGCGTCTGGAAGTTACCAAGGTGTCATTGCTGATGCAGGTGGGATACCACAGAGTGTCCCCTTTCTAAGTTTTTTAGGGATTCCTGGATGCGATTTTACAGAGAATATATCATTATATAACTTTCCCCACCGCAGGAGTTGCAGTTAGCAAAATCAAATTTGTACCGCATTGCCCAATTTTCAGGATGTAATTGGATGTATTGATGGCACCCATGTTTCCATATGTCCTCCCTCTTACAATGAGTACATATTTAGAAACAAAAAAAAATGTCATTCACTTAATATGTAAGTGGTGTGGGATGCAAAACATATCATAACAGATCTTGTAGCAAAGCACACTAGCAGAACACAAGACACTTTTATGTTCAGGCATAGCGACATTTACTCATGTCTTCTCAGAGGAGAGTTTGAAGATGGCTATCTACTTGGTAAATATAGCATGTGTATATGATATAAATGTCCTAAATGTTTAAATTGTATATATTGTAACCACATTCCCCAAATGTTTTGTAGGTGACAGTGCATATGCCCTGAGATCATGGATAGCAGCACCATATCTACATCCATCAAACCAAAGTGAGGTACTCTACAGTGCAGCACACAAATGGACCCGCTCTGTAATTGAGAGGACATTTGGTGTACTGAGAAGTAGATGTCACTGTCTGCACGAAAGTGGGGGTCCCCTATTGTATCCCCCGAGGACGAGTTGCAAGATAATCGCTACTTGTGCAATTCTGCACAATATTGCAATGCAGAAAGGATTGCCAGAAATCATGTCTGAATCAGAATCTGATGAAGATGAACCCCAAAACCCACCAGCACAAGCAACACAGGAAGGTACATTGGCAGTAGAAGGAAGAGCCAGACGTACGCACAGTGCAAACAATTACTTTTAAGGTTGTGAACGATGATGTGTGTTACATTTTGCACAAAGCTAAACAAAAAAAGTGCAGTGTTAAAAAAAATAACCTTTATTTTTCAGGTTGTAAATGGAGTAGTAAAATCCTTTTCACTCCTCAGAATGTTCAAATGAAATTAAATCAGTACACATTTCTGAAATAGCAAAAATGACAACACAATACGTGGTGCAAATGTAAGACTTATTACTGTTTGCATCTACTACGAACTGAACTTTGTTGCACAGGTGTAGTGGAGCCTTCTGTGCAAACATCACCACCTCGTGATATACTACAGCACACATTTATGCACAAGGCCGCGTGCGACATCGCCACTAAAGTGACCTATTTCGACCTGCAGTCCTACAGTACGGCGTGAGAGGGTTGATGCAGCCTGTGCAAGGCGATTTATTGACCGACTCAACATATCCATACGGGAGAATAAATGATGTTAAGTACATCTGTGCATTGCATTTTCCTGTTGCATTTGGCCACATAGATTGTTCCTATACTCTGTTGTGTTATGTCATGTTATGTTATGTTTTAGAGATTTATATAGTGCACAGCTACTCAAAAACAGTGTCCCGGTGCTAAATCATGCAACCTACAACAACAATGAATTGTCCTATTAAGCTTGTTGGAAGAGCCATGTTTTTAGTTTTTTCTTAAAAGTGAAGAGTTCCCTTGTGGTTCGTAGCTCAAGAGGGAGTTTATTCCATATCACCAGCCCGAGATAAGAAAAAGACCTGCTGCCAGTTCTGGCATGACGAATTTTAGGAACTCTAGCCAATCGCTTGGAGAAGGAACGAAGGTTTCTGGAAGGGACATAGTCATGAATCCTCTCTCTCAAATAGCCAGCTGCAGAAGCATGCAGGGCTTTGTGAACAAGGACCAGGGATTTAAAAAGAATACTTTTTTTTATAGGAAGCCGGTGAAGAGGTTTCAAATGCGAGGACATGTGCATTCTCGGGGGTATAATAGGGGTTGCCGAATTCTGCACAATCTGAAGTCTGCCAAGAAGGTACTCTGGGAGACCCAGAAATAATGCGTTCCCGTCGTTCAGTCCAGAGGTTATTAATTCTAGGTGAAGGAACTTTTTCAGGGTCCATGAGAGCCCAAAGCAGGAGCCAGTCAGTGCCTGGATATGTGGTTAAGGTTAAAAGGAAATTGCACTATCAGGCTTGTTTCCAAAGTTCTTCACAGTGCCATGTTAGGGGGCTTCCTTCGGCCAGAAGGTCCTCCATAAATCTGGCGATGTGGGCCAAAAACACAATCTCAGTTTTGTCTGCTAATATAATATAGTCACAGAGTCCATCTGTGCCTCCAAAGACCTGTGGGATTCTTCAATGGTTGTTGCTACATGTTGGAAGACAGTTGTGATGTTTCTTTCTATTCCAGATAATGTATGTGCCATATTGGACTCATTGCCTTCTTGACTGCACATATGTGTATCTTCCTGATCCTCTCCTTCAGACTCATGTTCTGTTTGTGCCGAAACATCTGTGGTGTAGTTCCTATATACCCTATACAGGATCTGCGCGTTTGGATAACATAAACTGTGGGATTGGTGGCAGACTGATTCTGTGCACCCCCACCGGATACGTTAGCCTATCTGTATCAGCTAGCTCACAGTGCCACTAGAGTCTCCTCTTATCGGGGAGAGAATAGTTCTTGGCAACCTCAGAACATGACAACCCTGATCCCACAGGAACGTGGAAACAATATACTACTTTTCGCTCAGTCACTCGTGCTTACTTAGTTCGTCTCAGAGAGATACACAGAATAAAGAGGCTGGGCTTTTTCAATAAGAATTTATTGAACAGTTTTTATTCTAGTGTAGAATATATGAGCTGCAACAACCATTAGACAGTAGCAGAGATATATGATTAGCAATACTACAAAAGTAAAGGGATGGTATAGTTCTACCATCTTGCAGAAATCATGAATATATACATGTACATAAAACACATGATGAAAAGCGCATACCCCTACAATGTCTCCCTAACTAAATGTAATTAAATGTACCTAGCATTGGTGTAGGTGTTATGCCAAGAATCCCTCTAGGATCTAGTCAACCCCATTACCTGAGAATGAGAGAATATGGGACCCCGTCCTGGTTTCGAGTTGGACACCCCACGAGGGATGTTAGACCACTGCTAGCTGGAGCGTCTGCATGCAGGAACCTCAGCGTCTCTGGTCAGTGTGTCAGCCGGGAAGTCACGGTCTCCTCTATCTTCCTAAGCAAGATGTGATGTATTTATACCCATAGGTCTCCCCAGGGGTCCTACCTTGCTGTGTTACTGTGTCGGCCTAAAGGATGACGTTGGGCCTGAACTTTATACAGAGATATTATACAGGAGATGGTAATCCTACTGTTAGTCCTGCTGTGCTTCCAAGAAGCCTCATGCATAATGTATGAGAATCGAACCAGGGAAAATCCCGCGTTCAGAATGCAGTGTCATATCTGGGTAAAAAGTCAGTGCCTAAGAACCGCTATGTATGTAATGTAGGGAATAATATAGGTGAAAGGTTGCAATGCTACCTGCGCCTATATAGAGTACCTATATGGAATATAACACCCACTCCTCTTCCGACTGGACGACATATGTAACCTATTATTGTACTACCATTCAAACTAGACATTGGTACACACAAAGCGTTAAAAACATTTAAAAATGTTTAAAAACGTCTAAACATTTCTAAAAACGTAAAAATATATTTTTTAAACTTGCAAGCCATAGCTTTAAAGTGTCCGTAGCTATAGTTCAAACCACTATAAGCAATTGAAAGCCATGTATGCCCAAAAAATGAAAGGAATGTCAATTTAGTTTCATAGTTCCAAATTTGAGCTGGGGCGAATTTCTTCCCAGCACACGACGAGCCAAATGAGTCAAATGTTTATGTGTCCTGGCTGGTAGACGCAACATGTCCCTTGCTTGCTTCCGCAGTAGACGGCCCCTGTAACACCTCGCATAGAATGTCAATTGAGCACAGATGATGTTCCATGCTGTCCGCAGCCGGTGCTGGGGCAGCCTGTGCACCGTCCAAAGCCTGGGTGTGAGTGGAGGAGCCGGTGTTCATACCAACAGGTGCAGTTACTACCTGCGGTGGCTCAAGGAATGCCGCCATCAACATTGGAATACGCTGGGGACACTGCAGAACATGGGCTGTTATCGGGTCCAGTAGAGCATTCACGTCCGGTTGCGCACATGATGGGAGTGTCAAACAAAGGTCTAACACGCATTCTTCTCCGCAAAACAGGCATCGGAGGACAGGTAAGATGCAGTCCATCCAGACTGGTCGAAATGACAAGAACCAAGATGCACTTAGTTCTCTTGGGCGAGGCGTACCTAGATGTTGTACCATGCGGTCATGGTATTTACGCTCCAGGAGTGCTTTTTCCATCTCCTTGGTGACTGGGACGTCCATTGCGTAGCAGAAAAATAACAATCAGGATTCCTGCTATTAGAAACGGGATCAGCGGAAGTCCTCCAAAGATGCTTCCGAATACGGAATGAATTAAGTTTGGTATAGCTCCAAGTACCGTCTGAAAGGTGCTTATAAGTCCAGAACCTATGGTCTTAAATAGGTGAACAATGCCACTCGTATCAGACATATTAAAGATACGATTTACCATTTCTGCGAAATGGTAAGGGCAGTTACTATGAATAAGCGCCTGTATCTCTGCTGAAGACCTTGCGATCTGGAGATCATAAGTCTCTCGAGCGGAGGTTAATGGCACAGACTTCTGTAAAAGCATGGCTTTCATTCTGCTTAGAGTATCAAACCGTATTAAAGAAACATTCAGTGAAGGCCATAAAGGCGCCTCCCTGACTGTATGTGTCGGTGGAAACAATACTTGCATACAACAAGTAACCCTGGTTACCAGATATGCGATGCCCAGGAGCATTCCGTAGCAGCCTTGACTGTTCAGCATCAAGAAACTCCCATTAGAAAGTAGCCCAAATGCTGGAGTAATCACTGCAGCTTGGGCACCCCTCAGATGATAGTACAAGTTCGCTACAGAACCATTACAAGCTCCGTGCAGCATTATATCCTGACATTGAGTGATCCACTTAAAGCGTTCTCACAGTTTGTACCGCTTAGAAACACTTCTCGATCCCCACTCCGGCATTGAAATCTGTATGGTAATCCCCAAGATTCCTTAATGTATTCCTTACCCATTTTTTCATATCTGCCTGCCTGCATTTGTTCAAGGCAATACTGAAACTGAAAGGTAGTGACTGGTAGAGTTATGTGGCCATGGATTAGCCATTCCGTGGACAGTGATTCTGCCACTGTAAATGGTAACCTATCCAGTTTTTTAATACGCAGCATTGTATATTTTGCTCCCCTTTGTGCCATTTCTATCTGTTTATCTGTTAGATTGTATTCAGAAAACAGAGACGTGCTGTTGATAAAACGCCAAGGCACATAGCCTGCACGCAAAGATTGCAGCGTCCAGCTTAACAACATAATAGAACGTAATTGAGATTGCCCGTGTTGTAATATGGCTAAATCCTGTTCCATTATGTCTATCGCAGAAGATACAATGTTGCCTAAGGAATATATCCTGGAGGTCAATGTAGTTAACCCATTGTCTACCACTGCCAGAGATTTTTCTAGATTTATACGGTCTATTTCCCGTAGTCTCTCCGCGGCCTCTTGTTGGGATATTTTCCATATTTCATTGTAGGCAGAATAAATGCCAGCATATATGAAACGTCTTTGGCGTGGCTTCCTGGGACCTAGTAAAAAATCCCTAAGATCCATATCCTGTGTGAGTAAGGATAAGTGTTGTTTCACCTGTGTGAGTGTGGAGGTTTTTAGCCAATCGAGGCACAACTTCCCAACACTGTATGATGTCACTACCCCTGGATGTTGTCGCTGTACATAACGTGGATCGGGCCTATGGATACTAAACCCTTCGGTTTTACCCATGAATCTTGCCTGACAACTATTAGTGTCTGTGGGCCAAATCAACCACTTCCTCCAATCGGGGTCTGATCTGTTGAGTTGTAAAATGTCATCTAGTGTAATCTCTTCCTGTGATGTTATGTTACCCTCGGTGTGTGATGGAGTCGGCATCCGAGGTGTGTTCAAGTCTTTGTTCTTGGCTAGTCCAAGGCAAGACGTCTGTTGCACTGTCTCGTTCAAAAACATGATTTGTTGAAGGATAAGGCATGCTCTAAACAAAGCTTCTGTCCCCTGCACCTGCCATTCTCTAGTACCCCAGACTGATTTTAAGTCTATGGTGTCTTTCCATAAGTCGAAACCTTTGTCAGACAACTGGGCAATAAAGGAAGCAGAGTAAATCTGTTTGGTGCTTGTTAACATTTTTTTCTGTGCTGATGTTGGTGCAACTTTATAATAATATGAGGCTGGGTCAGACATATTAAACCCTGAAAAATATGGAAACTTCTGTATAAATGTTTTTGAACTGCCTTTCGGCGGTGTTGGACAATGTTCCCACTGGTGGTAAGTGAACACATTTCTAGGATTTGCAGATTTATGCAGAAAGTGATGACCATAATGTTGATAACAATACATGGTTTCGTAATCTGATGTGCCTTCCAATGTTTCACTATTAGAAAACGCAGCAGATTTTTCCAAATCAGACAACATGTTATTAACAGTTTCAAAATCCCAATCATCGGAAAATGTACTTGAGGTAATGATATCATTTAACGATATTTTAAATAAATGTGGAATTTTTAAAAGTTCAGTCGGGCCGAATATATCGAAATCAACCTTGTCCCACACTATACCATCCGGTATAGGAACTGCTGTAATGTTCACTGATGACAAGTCTCTGTTCTCGATGAGATGATTGATGTGGTTTTAAAATTAAATTCACCTTTTGGGCTGCAGAGCTTTGTCGAATGTATTGTCCATTAATAAGCATGTTAAAAACTATCACTAAGCCTAACCAGAAAAGAAAGAAAAGTACCCTGGTAATTATCCATAATTCTACCAACGGTGATACCAGGTAAGTTCTTCTAAGAGAGTTCAGAAAGTCTTTTACTTGCTGCTTGCGTGATTTTTGGGCTGGCGTCGTTTCAGGTTCACTTGGATCCAAAGAAAACGTATCAAAGTTTATGAAGTAGCCAGAAGTAGTTTGAACAATTGATGGAATTGCATCAGGATTTGTTGAAATCGTACTTTGCTCTTGTCGAGGCACATTGACGTAGACACCTGTATTTGGTCTAATAGCAATTTGTCTTTGATTCTGAGTTTGATTTTGAAATTGAACTTCAGGTTCAAGAGGAACGAGTTCCATAGCATTGTTGCATAGTCCTTTATTCCGTGCCGGGGACTCTTCGAACGTGATGAGTCTTTCCGTTTGAACTTCTTGGATTGTAGCGAGAGGAGGGCGTCTGCTACTTTGGAGTCCACGTGGCCTACTACTCAGTATCGGCCACATAGTGTGGTTTGATTAGGTCAATTGAGACAAATCTTTTCTCCTTTTTCCGGCAAGAGGCGGTAGAAGTACAGTTCTTGTTTCTTCAATTGCTAGGACCGGTACAGGTTTTCTGTATGATGGCCCAAATTCTTTCTTGTCCGCTATCTTTTCTCTGACCAAATCCCCGACTTTTGGATCCAGACAGGTCTTGCCGTGACTGATTTGACTTCCCCAGTGGCGGTCTGCTTCAGGTGGTCCTGGATTCATTTAGATCCTGTAAAACAGCCAAACGATCATGGATGTCAAAAGGCTTTTCATCCGCCACTGCGCCTTCACAATCAAGATCAGGTACCCACATTCTTGTCCCAAATAGGACCTCATAAGGAGTGACACCCCCTAGAGAACTTCTTGGCATGTTGTTCAAAGCCCGCTGTACTCCATACAGATGTTTTACCCAACTTTCACCCGTGCCTAATACTCTAGCTGTTAAAGATTGCTTTAAGTCCCGGTTTTTTCTCTCCACAACCAAATTTCCCTTGAGTTGGTATGGAGATGAGTACCGCAATGCTACACCCAATCCTCGCATGGCCTCCTTGTAAGCCCGAGAGCTAAACACAGGGCCCTGGTCAGAATGTAATTTGCCAATAGCGTATGTTCCCATGAAGACTCGCAAATCTTTTATAACAGTTTGAGCGTCAGCCAAGCGCTGGGCCCTTGGTAGTCCAGATTTCAACTCCACTACCTGTTCCCATAGCATTTTATGCTTAATTGTGCCACATTTTGCATCTTTGAACCCGTTTTGAACTCAGTGCTGCAAATATTCATTATATGACAGCACACAGTAAAATGAATCGCACACAATTAGTGTGGGGAATTCTAGATCCGTATTCACTAGTGCCAGTATTAGGGCTTTTAATTCTGCCAGCTGTGCCGTGCAGTCTCCTAGAGATTGCGTTTTTGTGCAACTTGGATGGAACTTTCCATCCCGCATGCGACGTTTAACGATTGCGCATGCTGCGCTATATTGTTGCTTACTTCCTATGGCCGGTTGAGCAGATCCATCAGTGTAAATAATATATTCATACTGATCAAGAGGCATTATTTCATTCGGTAGAGGATATTCTTGTTTGTATTGCAGGAATGCTTGTGTCTTTAAATTTGGGTCGTACCTGTATTCTACATCTGTTGCAGTGAGAGAATTAGCCCATTGTATCCATCTCTGATGTAAAGCTTTAGCATTAGGAACGCTTGCCTTTGTCGCAGCCTCTAAGGCTGGAACCGGAGTTACTACTATTATTCGTCCCCCCTGAGCCAGTGCTCTTTCTCTCACTACAGCAGTCTGTACTGCTGTTAGAATCTTTTCTGTAGATGCGAAACGCATCTCAGCATTTGTGTACAAATGTGATTTGCATGCAATTGGTACTGTCTCACCTTCATTATATGTTAGATAGGTGTACCCGGATTGACCCGCAACTATACGGATCACCAGGTTGCGTACATTTACGTGTGTCTGTAAGTGTTTGGAAGCTATCATGTCAGCTTGTAAGGATCGAAGTGTATCTGTGTGTTCCTGTGTCCAGTATCGTACTGAAAAATCCGGTTTTATTAAATCGTAGAAAGATTTTACTCTTTCTGCGTAATCTAAAATGTATGTTCTACCAAAATTTAGGAATCCCAGAATTGACTGTAAGTTTTTCAGTGATTCGGGAGGTTGGAGCAGCGTGCATTTTTCTAAAAAGTTGGCTGCCAGGCTTTTCCCTTCACTTGAAACCTCGTATCCTAAAAACACGACACTGAGGTGGGCAATTTTTGATTTCTTAAAGTTGAATTTGTAGCCCTCAGATGCAAAACCCAAAATTATGGTATTCACTCTGTTCAAGTGCTCCTCCAGGTCATTGTCTGTTAGATAAATATCATCCACATAGGACAATGCCTCTTCATCCAAATTTTGAAGTAACTCTGTTACCCTGGCTGAAAACAACCCTGTGCTGTTCTTATACCCTTTGGGGGAGTCGACAAAATTGCCGCTGGGTCCCTAGCGCTAAGAAGGCTGTTAGATACCTGCTTTCAGGCACTATATTTTGGCAGAAAAATCCATTTGAGATATCAAGTGCTGTTTTATATTTTTTCCGCACAATGTTAATCATTTATGCGGCACTGTGTGCATTTTGAACTGCAAATGTCTTAGCACAAGTGTTTAAATGTCTATAATCTAAAACTAGACAATATGAATTGCCAGTTTTCATGACAGGAAACAAAGGATTGTTCATTGGTGAGGTGCAAGTTTCAATCACCCCTTGGTATTCAAGTTGATCTAAGATCTCCCTGACCTGTTTTTTAGCTTCTTGCTTTATTGGATACTGCCTCTGTGCAGTTGGAGTATTTTTTAAAGGAATTATGTGGTGGGTTGAATCCTCATCCCATCCAACATGGTTTTTGTATAATGCCGGAGCCTGGGCTACTGCCCACTCCTGCGCATATGTATGCTGTAAGTGCCTGGGAATATGGTCTGAGAATGCCGGAAGAATTACTGATTCTCGTTTAGGGCAATCCATGACTAATGCTGGCGGCCAATCTTGTTCAGCTAATAAAATAAAAATAGCCAAACGTCAGGATCTCCCAAAAGAGACCTCTCACTGTTCTACATTTGTCCCCCTCCATCTGGAGCATTATTTCATTTACCTTATGTGGGACACATACCCTAGTATCGGGTGTTTCTACCGTGATATAATCATTCAAGTCCGCTGTCGCCAGAAATTCCTTCAGGTTCTGGCGATCTATTGTTACTTCTGCCGCACTGTCTAGCATCGTCAGAGCCCATTCCCCGTTCAGTAGTCGAGTCCTCAGAATTCTGGGCATGTCTGATCTTTAGATCTGCAACTTTCTTCTTTTTGAACTGTGGCTTTTGCTTTTGTTTCTCTTCTTTTTTAGAAGTGTAATCTTGAGCGTGCTGCTCGTCTCTGGACTTTGTACGCTCTTCTTGTCTTTCTGACTGTCCTTCCCTCTCAGAGTTTTTCGATGAACCTTGAAAGGAACGAGAGGAACGTGTATCAGTATCCTGATACCTGTCAGGTTTCCTAATATTATCCCTATTCCTAAGGTTATACCTCTTTTCGGAGGGCTCCTGTGGAGGAGACCTACCTCTGGATTGAGATCTGTTTCCTTTAAAGTTTTGTTGTTTTTTATTGTCCCACTTCTTCTTAGTTAAAGCAGGTGTCTGCTTGGAAGTGTCCTTTTCAGGACTGCCCATCAGTTGCGGTTTTAAAGCTTTCCCACCCAAACTGGCCCTGCCTAATTCTGCATACGCAGTTTCTATTATTTTGGGTAGTTTGTGTTCCTGTTCTAAAGGACTGAACTCCCTTAGGCGTTGGCGGATAGCCACTGAAGCTGCTTCCCCTTTAATATTAGCTAATATTATGGCTGATACCTGGGCATAGTTACCTAGTAACTTCATCCCTAAGTTTAGGGCAGGCTCTGCTCCGTACTCGTTCTGTATTTGTCTTAATACATCAGGTACTACTGCTAATGACGGGATACCATGAGTTTTGGTATAAATGGCAGCAAAGACTGTACCCCAAGTGGTACAATCCTCTACTTGTGGTGTTATCCCCATGGGCAAGCAGATTGTTAGCATTCTGTGTTTTTCATACATGGTAGTATTCAGGAATACTGCCTCTAGCTGAGTTATTTTCTGAGCTACCCAGAATGGTATTTGTTCACGTTTTGTGGGCATTTTACCCATCACCGCGTGTAATGTTTGTGCTGTGATTTTAGTTGCTGTACCCTGAACTTGAGTTCCATTAGTTGAAACTATTGCTGGTTGGACTGTAAATGTCCTCATGATGAATTGTGTCAAGTTTCTATAGATTGTTATTAAATCTTTATGTTGTATGAGTAAGTCTCCCTGTGGCATTGTTTCAATGTCAGGATGTGGTGTGTAGGCAGCTAATATCGGCCATGTTGCCCCTTCTCTACCGAGCGGGCCGAGTTTTACTCTTCTTCTTGTATGGGGTAGGGCGCCTTTAAACCAGTATAAGTGTTCCTGGTATGTGAGCGGAACCTCTATGTCCTCAAACGGACAATATTCCGCTGGTGCACCTCCTTCTGTGTAGGAGTGAAATGTTTTTGTTCTTGCATTTGCTGCTGGGAATGTAACCCACGAATAAAATACCTCTGTTCTGTTTGATTTGTGTGCCTCAATCACGAAAACTACTATGCCACCCCTAGATGATAAACCATTCTCTAGTAGTCTCGGGTGACTGTATTTCTAAAGTTTGGTGCAATTTGTATTGCGCCTGTATCTTCCTCATTTGTGAGGGGCAGTTCTTGTTGCAGTGGGTCTAAGACCTGGTTAGTCATTGTTTTTAGTACACTAAACAACTTTTCAAGGGAACCAAGATAAGGAGTTATGCACAATTTTAGGAACACTGTGTCCTTCAAGCTTGATTAACCAACCGCCAATAAATAGGATTTTTTAGCCTACTCGGCTATGGCGGAGTTTGTGCCCACCCACTCCAGAAGTCTCTGGTGTTTTGTGAGTAGGGGTCTCTGAGAATAGCACGGCTGAACTCCTCAGATTCTACTGTTAAATAAGTGCCCAACCAATATTGGCGGCGCCATGTCGTGTAGTTCCTATATACCCTATACAGGATCTGCGCGTTTGGATAACATAAACTGTGGGATTGGTGGCAGACTGATTCTGTGCACCCCCACCGGATACGTTAGCCTATCTGTATCAGCTAGCTCACAGTGCCACTAGAGTCTCCTCTTATCGGGGAGAGAATAGTTCTTGGCAACCTCAGAACATGACAACCCTGATCCCCCAGGATCGTGGAAACAATATACTACTTTTCGCTCAGTCACTCGTGCTTACTTAGTTCGTCTCAGAGAGATACACAGAATAAAGAGGCTGGGCTTTTTCAATAAGAATTTATTGAACAGTTTTTATTCTAGTGTAGAATATATGAGCTGCAACAACCATTAGACAGTAGCAGAGATATATGATTAGCAATACTACAAAAGTAAAGGGATGGTATAGTTCTACCATCTTGCAGAAATCATGAATATATACATGTACATAAAACACATGATGAAAAGCGCATACCCCTACAATGTCTCCCTAACTAAATGTACCTAAATGTACCTAGCATTGGTGTAGGTGTTATGCCAAGAATCCCTCTAGGATCTAGTCAACCCCATTACCTGAGAATGAGAGAATATGGGACCCCGTCCTGGTTTCGAGTTGGACACCCCACGAGGGATGTTAGACCACTGCTAGCTGGAGCGTCTGCATGCAGGAACCTCAGCGTCTCTGGTCAGTGTGTCAGCCGGGAAGTCACGGTCTCCTCTATCTTCCTAAGCAAGATGTGATGTATTTATACCCATAGGTCTCCCCAGGGGTCCTACCTTGCTGTGTTACTGTGTCGGCCTAAAGGATGACGTTGGGCCTGAACTTTATACAGAGATATTATACAGGAGATGGTAATCCTACTGTTAGTCCTGCTGTGCTTCCAAGAAGCCTCATGCATAATGTATGAGAATCGAACCAGGGAAAATGCCGCGTTCTGAATGCAGCATCATATCTGGGTAAAAGGTCAGTGCCTAAGAACCGTTATGTATGTAATGTAGGGAATAATATAGGTGAAAGGTTGCAATGCTACCTGCGCCTATATAGAGTACCTATATGGAATATAACACCCACTCCTCTTCCGACTGGACGACATATGTAACCTATTATTGTACTACCATTCAAACTAGACATTGGTACACACAAAGCGTTAAAAACATTTAAAAATGTTTAAAAACGTCTAAACATTTCTAAAAAACGTAAAAATATATTTTTTTAAACTTGCAAGCCATAGCTCTAAAGTGTCCGTAGCTATAGTTCAAACCACTATAAGCAATTGAAAGCCATGTATGCCCAAAAAATGAAAGGAATGTCAATTTAGTTTCATAGTTCCAAATTTGAGCTGGGGCGAATTTCTTCCCAGCACACGATGAGCCAAATGAGTCAAATGTTTATGTGTCCTGGCTGGTAGACGCAACATGTCCCTTGCTTGCTTCCGCAGTAGACGCTCCCTGTAACACCTCGCATAGAATGTCAATTGAGCACAGATGATGTTCCACGCTGTCCGCAGCCGGTGCTGGGGCAGCCTGTGCGCCGTCCAAAGCCTGGGTGTCAGTGGAGGAGCCGGTGTTCATACCAACAGGTGCAGTTACTACCTGCAGTGGCTCAAGGAATGCCGCCATCAACATTGGAATATGCCGGGGACACTGCAGAACATGGGCTGTTATCGGGTCCAGTAGAGCATTCACGTCCGGTTGCGCACATGATGGGAGTGTCAAACAAAGGTCTAACACGCATTCTTCTCCGCAAAACAGGCATCGGAGGACAGGTAAGATGCAGTCCATCCAGACTGGTCGAAATGACAAGAACCAAGATGCGCTTAGTTCTCTTGGGCGAGGCGTACCTAGATGTTGTACCATGCGGTCATGGTATTTACGCTCCAGGAGTGCTTTTTCCATCTCCTTGGTGACTGGGACGTCCATTGCGTAGCAGAAAAATAACAATCAGGATTCCTGCTATTAGAAACAGGATCAGCGGAAGTCCTCCAAAGATGCTTCCGAATACGGAATGAATTAAGTTTGGTATAACTCCAAGTACCGTCTGAAAGGTGCTTATAAGTCCAGAACCTATGGTCTTAAATAGGTGAACAATGCCACTCGTATTAAAGATACGATTTACCATTTCTGCGAAATGGTAAGGGCAGTTACTATGAATAAGCGCCTGTATCTCTGCTGAAGACCTTGCGATCTGGAGATCATAAGTCTCTCGAGCGGAGGTTAATGGCACAGACTTCTGTAAAAGCATGGCTTTCATTCTGCTTAGAGTATCAAACCGTATTAAAGAAACATTCAGTGAAGGCCATAAAGGCGCCTCCCTGACTGTATGCCCAAATGCTGGAGTAATCACTGCAGCTTGGGCACCCCTCAGATGATAGTACAAGTTCGCTACAGAACCATTACAAGCTCCGTGCAGCATTATATCCTGACATTGAGTGATCCACTTAAAGCGTTCTCACAGTTTGTACCGCTTAGAAACACTTCTCGATCCCCACTCCGGCATTGAAATCTGTATGGTAATCCCCAAGATTCCTTAATGTATTCCTTACCCATTTTTTCATTTCTGCCTGCCTGCATTTGTTCAAGGCAATACTGAAACTGAAAGGTAGTGACTGGTAGAGTTATGTGGCCATGGATTAGCCATTCCGTGGACAGTGATTCTGCCACTGTAAATGGTAACCTATCCAGTTTTTCAATACGCAGCATTGTATATTTTGCTCCCCTTTGTGCCATTTCTATCTGTTTATCTGTTAGATTGTATTCAGAAAACAGAGACGTGCTGTTGATAAAACGCCAAGGCACATGGCCTGCACGCAAAAGATTGCAGCGTCCAGCTTAACAACATAATAGAACGTAATTGAGATTGCCCGTGTTGTAATATGGCTAAATCCTGTTCCATTATGTCTATCGCAGAAGATACAATGTTGCCTAAGGAATATATCCTGGAGGTCAATGTAGTTAACCCATTGTCTACCACTGCCAGAGATTTTTCTAGATTTATACGGTCTATTTCCCGTAGTCTCTCCGCGGCCTCTTGTTGGGATATTTTCCATATTTCATTGTAGGCAGAAAAAATGCCAGCATATATGAAACGTCTTTGGCGTGGCTTCCTGGGACCTAGTAAAAATCCCTAAGATCCATATCCTGTGTGAGTAAGGATAAGTGTTGTTTCACCTGTGTGAGTGTGGAGGTTTTTAGCCAATCGAGGCACAACTTCCCAACAGTGTATGATGTCACTACCCCTGGATGTTGTCGCTGTACATAACGTGGATCGGGCCTATGGATACTAAACCCTTCGGTTTTACCCATGAATCTTGCCTGACAACTATTAGTGTCTGTGGGCCAAATCAACCACTTCCTCCAATCGGGGTCTGATCTGTTGAGTTGTAATATGTCATCTAGTGTAATCTCTTCTGTGATGTTATGTTACCCTCGGTGTGTGATGGAGTCGGCATCCGAGGTGTGTTCAAGTCTTTGTTCTTGGCTAGTCCAAGGCAAGACGTCTGTTGCACTGTCTCGTTCAAAAACATGATTTGTTGAAGGATAAGGCATGCTCTAAACAAAGCTTCTGTCCCCTGCACCTGCCATTCTCTAGTACCCCAGACTGATTTTAAGTCTATGGTGTCTTTCCATAAGTCGAAACCTTTGTCAGACAACTGGGCAATAAAGGAGGCAGAGTAAATCTGTTTGGTGCTTGTTAACATTTTTTTCTGTGCTGATGTTGGTGCAACTTTATAATAATATGAGGCTGGGTCAGACATATTAAACCCTGAAAAATATGGAAACTTCTGTATAAATGTTTTTGAACTGCCTTTCGGCGGTGTTGGACAATGTTCCCACTGGTGGTAAGTGAACACATTTCTAGGATTTGCAGATTTATGCAGAAAGTGATGACCATAATGTTGATAACAATACATGGTTTCGTAATCTGATGTGCCTTCCAATGTTTCACTATTAGAAAACGCAGCAGATTTTTCCAAATCAGACAACATGTTATTAACAGTTTCAAAATCCCAATCATCGGAAAATGTACTTGAGGTAATGATATCATTTAACGATATTTTAAATAAATGTGGAATTTTTAAAAGTTCAGTCGGGCCGAATATATCGAAATCAACCTTGTCCCACACTATACCATCCGGTATAGGAACTGCTGTAATGTTCACTGATGACAAGTCTCTGTTCTCGATGAGATGATTGATGTGGTTTTAAAATTATATTCACCTTTTGGGCTGCAGAGCTTTGTCGAATGTGTTGTCCATTAATAAGCATGTTAAAAACTATCACTAAGCTAACCAGAAAAGAAAGAAAAGTACCCTGGTAATTATCCATAATTCTACCCACGGTGATACCAGGTAAGTTCTTCTAAGAGAGTTCAGAAAGTCTTTTACTTGCTGCTTGCGTGATTTTTGGGCTGGCGTCGTTTCAGGTTCACTTGGATCCAAAGAAAACGTATCAAAGTTTATGAAGTAGTTTGAACAATTGTTGGAATTGCATCAGGATTTGTTGAAATCGTACTTTGCTCTTGTCGAGGCACATTGACGTAGACATCTGTATTTCGTCTAATAGCAATTTGTCTTTGATTCTGAGTTTGATTTTGAAATTGAACTTCAGGTTCAAGAGGAACGAGTTCCATAGCATTGTTGCATAGTCCTTTATTCCGTGCCGGGGACTCTTCGAACGTGATGAGTCTTTCCGTTTGAACTTCTTGGATTGTAGCGAGAGGAGGGCGTCTGCTACTTTGGAGTCCACGTGGCCTACTACTCAGTATCGGCCACATAGTGTGGTTTGATTAGGTCGATTGAGACAAATCTTTTCTCCTTTTTTCCGGCAAGAGGCGGTAGAAGTACAGTTCTTGTTCCTTCAATTGCTAGGACCGGTACAGGTTTTCTGTATGATGGCCCAAATTTTTTCTTGTCCGCTATCTTTTCTCTGACTAAATCCCCGACTTTTGGGATCCAGACAGGTCTTGCCGTGACTGATTTGACTTCCCCAGTGGCGGTCTGCTTCAGGTGGACATTACTTTGTTGTGTCCTGGATTCATTTAGATCCTGTAAAACAGCCAAACGATCATGGATGTCAAAAGGCTTTTCATCCGCCACTGCGCCTTCACAATCAAGATCAGGTACCCACATTCTTGTCCCAAATAGGACCTCATAAGGAGTGACACCCCTAGAGAACTTCTTGGCATGTTGTTCAAAGCCCGCTGTACTCCATACAGATGTTTTACCCAACTTTCACCCGTGCCTAATACTCTAGCTGTTAAAGATTGCTTTAAGTCCCGGTTTTTTCTCTCCACAACCAAATTTCCCTCGAGTTGGTACGGAGATGAGTACCGCAATGCTACACCCAATCCTCGCATGGCCTCCCTGTAAGCCCGAGAGCTAAACGCAGGGCCCTGGTCAGAATGTAATTTGCCAATTGCGTATGTTCCTATGAAGACTCGCAAATCTTTTATAACAGTTCGAGCATCAGCCAAGCGCTGGGGCCACACCCATAGGAATCTGGAGCAGGACGCACGCAAACAGACAATCTGATGCTGTCTGATATTTGGATTTGCGCTTTGCGTGCTATGGTGGCCCCATTTATCTGTTGACAGATATCGCACTTTAAGACAAAGTCTTTGGTCTGCTTTGTTAACCCAGGCCACCAATAGCTTTGTTTCAACAATGAAACAGTCGCCGTAACTCCTGCATGTGCAGAACCTATCCCTTTGTGTGCTGCTAGAATTAAACCTAACCTACGATCCATGTTTGGAATTACTCTATCCCCCACTCCAGGAATCTGAGCAAATGGAATGTTATTGGCATCTAACTTGTAGGAGTACCTGAGTGGAAACTTTTTTGGTAGTGCTTTGCTGTTTTTGCGTGAAGCAATGGCAGTTACCATAATCTCACTGTGTATTCTCGTTTTAGAACGAGTGATTGCAGCTATGGAAGCCGTGCGTACAGCCCCCTTTGCGGCTTCATCAGCCAATGAATTCCCTTCAACGTGAACGCCATCATGTTGATGGCTCAGTGTATGTATGACGTGAGCCCTTGGTAGTCCAGATTTCAACTCCACTACCTGTTCCCATAGCATTTTATGCTTAATTGTGCCACATTTTGCATCTTTGAACCCGTTTTGAACTCAGTGCTGCAAATATTCATTATATGACAGCACACAGTAAAATGAATCGCACACAATTAGTGTGGGGAATTCTAGATCCGTATTCACTAGTGCCAGTATTAGGGCTTTTAATTCTGCCAGCTGTGCCGTGCAGTCTCCTAGAGATTGCGTTTTTGTGCAACTTGGATGGAACTTTCCATCCCGCATGCGACGTTTAACGATTGTGCATGCTGCGCTATATTGTTGCTTACTTCCTATAGCCGGTTGAGCAGATCCATCAGTGTAAATAATATATTCATACTGATCAAGAGGCATTATTTCATTCGGTAGAGTATATTCTTGTTTGTATTGCAGGAATGCTTGTGTCTTTAAATTTGGGTCGTACCTGTATTCTACATCTGTTGCAGTGAGAGAATTAGCCCATTGTATCCATCTCTGATGTAAAGCTTTAGCATTAGGAACGCTTGCCTTTGTCGCAGCCTCTAAGGCTAGAACCGGAGTTACTACTATTATTCGTGCCCCCTGAGCCAGTGCTCTTTCTCTCACTACAGCAGTCTGTACTGCTGTTAGAATCTTTTCTGTAGATGCGAAACGCATCTCAGCATTTGTGTACAAATGTGATTTGTATGCAATTGGTACTGTCTCACCTTCATTATATGTTAGATAGGTGTACCCGGATTGACCCGCAACTATACGGATCACCAGGTTGCGTACATTTACGCGTGTCTGTAAGTGTTTGGAAGCTATCATGTCAGCTTGTAAGGAACGAAGTGTATCTGTGTGTTCCTGTGTCCAGTATCTTACTGAAAAATTAGGTTTTATTAAATCGTAGAAAGATTTTACTCTTTCTGCGTAATCTAAAATGTATGTTCTACCAAAATTTAGGAATCCCAGAATTGACTGTAAGTTTTTCAGTGATTTGGGAGGTTGGAGCAGCGTGCATTTTTCTAAAAAGTTGGCTGCCAGGCTTTTCCCTTCACTTGAAACCTCGTATCCTAAAAACACGACACTGAGGTGGGCAATTCTTGATTTCTTAAAGTTGAATTTGTAGCCCTCAGATGCAAAACCCAAAATTATGGTATTCACTCTGTTCAAGTGCTCCTCCAGGTCATTGTCTGTTAGATAAATATCATCCACATAGGACAATGCCTCTTCATCCAAATTTTGAAGTAACTCTGTTACCCTGGCTGAAAACAACCCTGTGCTGTTCTTATACCCTTTGGGGGAGTCGACAAAATTGCCGCTGGGTCCCTAGCGCTAAGAAGGCTGTTAGATACCTGCTTTCAGGCACTATATTTTGGCAGAAAAATCCATTTGAGATATCAAGTGCTGTTTTATATTTTTTCCGCACAATGTTAATCATTAATGCGGCACTGTGTGCATTTTGAACTGCAAATGTCTTAGCGCAAGTGTTTAAATGTCTATAATCTAAAACTAGACGATATGAATTGTCAGTTTTCATGACAGGAAACAAAGGATTGTTCATTGGTGAGGTGCAAGTTTCAATCACCCCTTGGTTTTCAAGTTGATCTAAGATCTCCCTGACCTGTTTTTTAGCTTCTTGCTTTATTGGATACTGCCTCTGTGCAGTTGGAGTATTTTTTAAAGGAATTATGTGGTGGGTTGAATCCTCATCCCATCCAACATGGTTTTTGTATAATGCCGGAGCCTGGGCTACCGCCCACTGCTGCGCATATGTATGCTGTAAGTGCCTGGGAATATGGTCTGAGAATGCTGGAAGAATTACTGATTCTCCTTTAGGGCAATCCATGACTAATGCTGGCGGCAAATCTTGTTCAGCTAATAAAATAAAAATAGCCAAACGTCAGGATCTCCCAAAAGAGACCTCTCACTGTTCTACATTTGTCCCCCTCCATCTGGAGCGTTATTTCATATACCTTATGTGGGACACTTACCCTAGTATCGGGTGTTTCTACCGTGATATAATCATTCAAGTCCGCTGTCGCCAGAAATTCCTTCAGGTTCTGGCGATCTATTGTTACTTCTGCCGCACTGTCTAGCATCGTCAGAGCCCATTCCCCGTTCAGTAGTCGAGTCCTCAGAATTCTGGGCATGTCTGATCTTTAGACCTGCAACTTTCTTCTTTTTGAACTGTGGCTTTTGATTTTGTTTCTCTTCTTTTTTAGAAGTGTAATCTTGAGCGTGCTGCTTGTCTCTGGACTTTGTACGCTCTTCTTGTCTTTCTGACTGTCCTTCCCTCTCAGAGTTTTTCGATGAACCTTGAAAGGAACGAGAGGAACGTGTATCAGTATCCTGATACTTGTCAGGTTTCCTAATATTATCCCTATTCCTAAGGTTATGCCTCTTTTCGGAGGGCTCCTGTGGAGGAGACCTACCTCTGGATTGAGATCTGTTTCCTTTAAAGTTTTGTTGTTTTTTATTGTCCCACTTCTTCTTAGTTAAAGCAGGTGTCTGCTTGGATGTGTCCTTTTCAGGACTGCCCATCAGTTGCGGTTTTAAAGCTTTCCCACCCAAACTGTCCCTGCCTAATTCTGCATACGCAGTTTCTATTATTTTGGGTAGTTTGTGTTCCTGTTCTAAAGGACTGAACTCCCTTAGGCGTTGGGGGATAGCCACTGAAGCTGCTTCCCCTTTAATATTAGCTAATATTATGGCTGATACCTGGGCATAGTTACCTAGTAACTTCATCCCTAAGTTTAGGGCAGGCTCTGCTCCGTACTCGTTCTGTATTTGTCTTAATACATCAGGTACTACTGCTAATGACGGGATACCATGAGTTTTGGTATAAATGGCAGCAAAGACTGTACCCCAAGTGGTACAATCCTCTACTTGTGGTGTTATCCCCATGGGCAAGCAGATTGTTAGCATTCTGTGTTTTTCATACGGGGTAGTATTTGGGAATACTGCCTCTAGCTGAGTTATTTTCTGAGCTACCCAGAATGGTGTTTGTTCACGTTTTGTGGGCATTTTACCCATCACCGCATGTAATGTTTGTGCTGTGATTTTAGTTGCTGTACCCTGAACTTGAGTTCCATTAGTTGAAACTATTGCTGGTTGGACTGTAAATGTCCTCATGATGAATTGTGTCAAGTTTCTATAGATTTGTATTAAATCTTTATGTTGTATGAGTAAGTCTCCTTGTGGCATTGTTTCAATGTCAGGATGTGGTGTGTAGGCCGCTAATATTGGCCATGTTGCCCCTTCTCTACCGAGCGGGCCGAGTTTTACTCTTCTTCTCGTATGGGGTAGGGCGCCTTTAAACCAGTATAAGTGTTCCTGGTATGTGAGCGGAACCTCTATGTCCTCAAACGGACAATATTCCGCTGGTGCATCTCCTTCTGTGTAGGAGTGAAATGTTTTTGTTCTTGAATTTGCTGCTGGGAATGTAACCCACGAATAAAATACCTCTGTTCTGTTTGATTTGTGTGCCTCAATCACGAAAACTACTATGCCACCCCTAGATGATAAACCATTCTCTAGTAGTCTCAGGGTGACTGTATTTCTAAAGTTTGGTGCAATTTGTATTGCGACTGTATCTTCCTCGTTTGTGAGGGGCAGTTCTTGTTGCAGTGGGTCTAAGACCTGGTTAGTCATTGTTTTTAGTACACTAAACAACTTTTCAAGGGAACCAAGATAAGGAGTTATGCACAATTTTAGGAACACTGTGTCCTTCAAGCTTGATTAACCAACCGCCAATAAATAGGATTTTTTAGCCTACTCAGCTATGGCGGAGTTTGTGCCCACCCACTCCAGACGTCTCTGGTGTTTTGTGAGTAGGGGTCTCTGAGAATAGCACGACTGAACTCCTCAGATTCTACTGTTAAATAAGTGCCCAACCAATGTTGGCGGCGCCATGTCGTGTAGTTCCTATATACCCTGTACAGGATCTGCGCGTTTGGATAACATAAACTGTGGGATTGGTGGCAGACTGATTCTGTGCACCCCCACCGGATACGTTGCCTATCTGTATCAGCAAGCTCACAGTGCCACTAGAGTCTCCTCTTATCGGGGAGAGAATAGTTCTTGGCAACCTCAGAACTTGACAACCCTGATCCCCCAGGATCATGGAAACAATAAACTACTTTTCGCTCAGTCACTCGTGCTTACTTAGTTCGTCTCAGAGAGATACACAGAATAAACAGGCTTGGCGTTTTCAATAAGAATTTATTGAACAGTTTTTATTCTAGTGTAGAATATATGAGCTGCAACAACCATTAGACAGTAGCAGAGATATATGATTAGCAATACTACAAAAGTAAAGGGATGGTATAGTTCTACCATCTTGCAGAAATCATGAATATATACATGTACATAAAACACATGATGAAAAGTGCCTACCCCTATAATGTCTCCCTAACTAGATGTACCTAAATGTACCAAGCATCGGTGTAGGTGTTATGCCAAGAATTCCTCTAGGATCTAGTCAACCCCATTACCTGAGAATGAGAGAATATGGGACCCCGTCCTGGTCTCGAGTTGGACACCCCGCGAGGGATGTTAGACCACTGCTAGCTGGAGCGTCTGCATGCAGGAACCTCAGCGTCTCTAGTCAGTGTGTCAGCCGGGAAGTCACGGTCTCCTCTATCTTCCTAAGCAAGATGTGATGTATTTATACCCATAAACCATACCATACCATACCATAGGTCTCCCCAGGGGTCCTATCTTGCTGTGTTACTGTGTCGGCCTAAACGATGACGTTGGGCCTGAACTTTATACAAAGATATTATACAGGAGATGGTAATCCTACTGTTAGTCCTGCTGTGCTTCCAAGAAGCCTCATGCATAATGTATGAGAATCGAACCAGGGAAAAACCCGCGTTCTGAATGCAGTGTCATATCTGGGTAAAAGGTCAGTGCCTAAGAACCGTTATGTATGTAATGTAGGGAACAATATAGGTGAAAGGTTGCAATGCTACCTGCACCTATGTAGAGTACCTATATGGAATATAGCACATCGGTATAGAGATGCAATGTATAAATATTTGTAAATAAATGTTGTTATGTACACTTTCGTTTGCATCATTTACATTTAGGTTAGGTTTATATTGTATGTGCTCATAAAGGAGTACTACATAGCCCATAATGCACTACGAGGGTAGGCCTAACACTCCTGATGGTGATTTTCTTGTATTCTACTGTATCTAAACATTACCCAGCCTAACATGGCTACGTTACCTCACACATTGTTGCAAACATGTTATCATGTTATTATGTTATCATGTATGTATCACTCTTATCTTTTGAAGTAGAAGGAGCCTCTGAAGTGTCAATGTTTTTGAGTCCAGACACAGTTTCTGGCTCCAGGGTGGACTCGCTTAGTTCCTCAGTAGGAGTGGGTGGTGGCTGGGTTGGAGGTCCTACTCCTGCTGCACGGGCCTCAGTTCTACGGGTTGCCAACTTCTCTTTGGCCCTGACTTGTAGGTCGTACCACCTTTTGCGAACCATTTCTATGGATCTCTATGTGACCCGCCACAGAGTTGATGCAGTCCTGGATTTTTAGCCAGGTTTTTTTCTTCTGTGCCTCAGACACAGAGATGGATAGTTTCCCAAACAAGGCATCATGACTTGCTACACACTCTTCTGTAAGTATTTCCAACTCTTTCTCATAGAATTTGAGTTTCCTCTTCCTCCCTCCAAGGTCCTTTTCCTTCTCAGGATTCTGCCATGACATTTTCCTACTTTCCAGGGGTGGATGGCTGTGAACAGGCGGGGTCGGTGGTAGGAGTGCCGGTCAGGCGGTGACGTGGGGCGGGGGAGGGGCAGGGTGGGGGGTAGTAAACTACGGATTAAGGCCCAATACAGGTAAGTAAACATTTAAATAAATAAGACGAATTTTGTTGTGAGCGCTGCATCGCCAAATGCGATGCAGTGCGCGCAACTAAATTCGTTTTAATTATTTAAATGTTTACTTACCTGTATTGGGCCTTAATCCGTAGTTTACTACCCCCCACCCTGCCCCTCCCCCGCCCCACGTCACCGCCCGACCGGTACTCCTACCACCGACCGCGCCTGGCTGTGAATGCTGAAGATACCTGTCTCAAGGCTCTCCAGTGTCCTTATAGGCCTGCTGCTGCGCTACTTTCTGTTTGTGATGTCATCACTAACTGCCCAGTAAAAAGTTGGTATTTGCGACTCAATTCGCTATTTACCATTCGCTCTTTGCGTTTCCAAATCATACCAATTCGGTAATTGCCAATCACTCACATTTGTACTCCCCAAATACTGTTTTGTAAATTGTGATTCGGTAAGATTTGCAATTTACGAATCGACATTCATTTTATTTTCTACATCTAGCCCAAGAATCCTAAATCCAGTGTGACATCCCACTTAAGAGAACAAAGACATACACCAGTCAATTAAAATTTGAATTTTGGAAGTAATCCAAGCAGATTTTGTGGGAGACAAGAATACATTTTTGTCGAAAAGAAAAAAAGGTGGCGCTAAAATCGCAATAAACTTGCCGTAAACATAGCTCCCTCAGTTTTTGTACTGGTTACATGGATCCCGTTGCTCTCTCCATTATTCTTTTTGGCAGGGCTCCTCTACGGCATGGTGAAATTCACTGATTTACTTCAGCTGGACTCCTCATTGTTAATTTAGTTTTGGCCGTGAAATCCCAGCTACTGTCATGTTTCCAGTCTGCTGGAATCCAACTTAAGGATTGGCCTGCTCAATCCTGACGGTCACCACTGTATTTCCGGAGTCGGCCCTTACTATCATCCTAATTCTATTGAAAGGCAGTTATCTTGCCCGTCCTCCCCCATCAAGTTCCAGTTTCTGATTAGCTTCAGTTTCTGATGGAATATCTGTCCCTGTTCTTTTCCTGTGATACACTGACCGCCACCGGATGCAGTACGTCTGAGGCACGGCATCGCCTTAGAACAGTCCTCAGCGGAAAATCAGTCTCATATAAGAAATCTGCCTGTAGCTGTAGCATTTAAGAATTTGGGTTTATTCCATTAATAGATTTTAAACCGGAGCATGTTTCCAGCATGTAATCCCGGATACCAGCACCACCTATATGAAATATCGGTCGTATAAACATTGAAAATTAATCCATTACTGTGTGTGGACGCAAATGACTTACTCTCAGGATTCTCGTTAATTTCTTTGACCGTTACTCCAGTGCTGGTGGGATTCTGATGATACCCCCTCCACTCACCTAGATATAAATAAAGGGGTGGTCCTGAAGAAGGTGGTAAGAAATCAGTAATCCCATCGAAACATGCGCCGACCTGTTTGTTTCTGGTTCCCGACCTGAAACACAATAACGGAAAACTCTTTTGATATACATCTGCCGTAAATTTCAGCAGTGAGTGTAACTGGTTGGGTAGCATAAGTATGAGAGGAGGCATTGTTAGAGTGTCGGTATATGTGAGGTGAGAATGGTCAGGTGTGGTTGACTTCAGGGTGTAGCATTTTTTCAACTGATGTGCCACCATATTTGTTTAATTGTCTATTTGTTCTATCTGCATAAGCCAAACAATTTTTATATTTTTGTTATGTGAAAAAATTATACACAAGCACTTATGGACTTGTGGTGGTCTCATAACATGTTTTTAATTATATAATTTTGCATAATGAAATGGAAAAAAGTAATTACTACTGGTAAAGTATATTAAAAAGTTTTTACTATTTAATAAAAAGATAAACAACAGTATGTATATGCTTATGATTTAATGAATATAGCAACGGTCAGCCCAAGGAGCCCTAGTAGGCCCATATAGAAGCAATTCAGGTCATGTGGGAGTGTTATTTGGTACGTATTGTTTTTTCCCCCCTTACTCCTAGACCTATAAAATATTCTCAGGGAGTACATTTGTTAGACAGGGTCATCACTAACTGCCAGGTACAAATTTGGTATTTGCGACTCTTCTACATCCTGCTCTTTTCCTACTACACATCATTATCAGGCTCCTTTACACCCCGAATCCTGATGACAATGTCATATTGCTACGGAATCAAAATGCAGTTGACTTTCTAAATTAAGACTCCTGTTTGCCCTTTAATATATTGTGCAGGTTCACAGTTTTTGTAACTTTATGTGCCAAATATTATTTGTGTGCCAGTGTTTGGGTACCAAGCACGTTTTCCTAACTGGGACTTTTTTCTTATTACTGTTTTTTTATTTTCTTAAACCAATTTTGAGTTTATGTATACATTAATTTGATCATGTTAAAACTTTATTATACTAAGATTTCGCCTTATGATTTTGAATTAGGGGCTTTTGTTTTTTAATAAAGAAGATGCATTTTATCACAGAAAGAGAATCCTTGATGAAAAGTCTTAATAGGATGCAGTTATGTGGGTTAAATAATAGATTTGAACTGGATGCAGTTTAGGCACTACAATGAAAATAGAAGAAAGGACTCTATATGTACAGCCTCAACAGATAAAGACACGGGAAGTGACGAATTTCACATGGATTATTGCACCTCAACTGACATATGAGGCAGGCTATGTTCATCATAGTAAAGGTATATAATGGACAGTTTCTGGACTGCATTTTATCAACATTCTTTACATGCTTGGGATAGGATTTTAGGTTGTGTACCTTATACATTATGTTTTATTTTGGTTCAACGTTTTTATTAGAGCTCTCACCCCTTAATGAACAATATCTCTTTATGGTGGTATGAAGAAATATCAAAGACAAAAATATCGGTGACAAAAATATTGACAAAAAATATTGAGGACACACATATCAACTTTACATCCTTTGAATGTAAAGTCGGAAATATTGACAACAAAAATAGGGAAGACTACAATATCATCTAAAAATAGGTAAATATATCAAAATGTAATTATTGTACACTATATTAACTTTAAAATATATATTTCTAAGGCTTTTTAAATGCTCATTTCTAACTATAATGTTCCTGAAACCTGTGGGGTTTTTTCAGTAAATTTCGAAGGTTTTTTAACTAGCAGTCTCGTTTGCAGAGTGGTGGAGAAAGGGGTCTGGACATCCGACCAGCTCCCAGGAATTCCATTGCGTAGGACTTACAGGAGGTACCAGGAGGGCTTCTTGGCCCCCAAGGTCCCTCTGGAGTAAAGTGGACTTCATCCCCCAACCAGTAGTGCACCAGGAGGCGCATTTGCAGAGTGGTGGACAAAGGGGGCGTGGCCTCCGAAGACCTCTTAGCAATTTCATTGTGTGGGACTTACTGGAGGTAACAGGAGGGGTAGGGGGCCAATATTGCCCCAGGGACCATATCCCCAGGGCATGGCCAGGTCATTGGGGACCGCGGGGAGCCTCAAGGCCCCCGCCTGCTGGCTCCCCACCTCTTGCAGGAGCTGGCATTGCTTTTGGGCAGAGGAAGTTGCAAACATGCAGCTCCCTCTGCCCAAAAGCAATTCTGCTTCGCTTCATGGTAGAGAGAGCATTTTCAATGCTCTCGCTTCCATGAAGCGAAGCAGAGTTTGCTATGGCATTGTGGGAATACTGCTCCCACTATGCCCTGGGGTAGGCACCCTGGCACATTGCTGGAGCTGGCCCTGGGGGGTGGTGGTCCCAAGGGCCATGGAGGGCTCCTTGAGGGGGGGCCATGCAGCCCCCCTCCCATCTACATTGTAGCTCCGGGGCGGTGGTGGTCCCCGGGGCTGGGGTCCGCAACGGACCCCCACCTTTACTTAATTTGTGACCCAGGGAAGTGGCGGTCCCCAGAGCTCTGTGGGGGGGCTGGAGTCCCCCACATATCTTTTGAATCTATGCCCTGGGAAGGTGGCAGTCCCCGGGGCTGTGAGGGGGCCGCGTGTCACCCTGCATTTACCATAAATAGCCCCAGGGAGGTGGCGGTCCCCGGGGCTTTGTGGGGGCAGGACCCCCCGGATTCATTTTAAGAACAAAGCCCCAGGAGGTGGCAGTCCCCGGTGCTGCGGGGGGCCCACGTGGCCCCCCAGCATTTAATAAACATAGTCCCAGGGAGGTGGCAGTCCCCGGGACTGCAGGGGCCCACGTGGGTCCCCGCATCGATTTTACTGATTGCGGACGGGACCTGGCCCACTCGGGGGCTTAAAGAAAACAAAGCGCGGGAGCCTGCACTTCATTATTGTTTTTTCTCAGCCGGATTCGCAGATCCAATGCGAATCCCGCCTATTTGGTTTTTTTAAATATGCTTTTTTTGGTCCTGGGAGTACCTGTGGGACCCCCTGAGCAGGCCTAGGGGGTCAGGGTGTTTCTACCCTGCCCATTTTTCTTAATTTTGAAAGTTTTTTGACCTTTTTTCTTGTCACAAGATGGCTGCCAACACTTCCTGGTTTGAAATGTTGGCAGCCAATTAGATCACAGGCTCAAGATCGAAAGGGTTCGCGGATCCTCAGCTGCCATATTTGTCTATCTGGGAAAGCTTTAAACTTCTCAGGAACTACTGAACGGATTTACACCATTTAATGAAAAGAGTGCACTCTGGAACAAGAGCTACCTTTCTGCCAAATTTGGTGTAATTCTGTTCAGCAGTTCGGGCTGTAGCTGCGTCAACAGTGTTCTATGGAAATTAACATGGAGAAAAAGCGTTTTGGGACCCCCTTTTTTGGCCCCCACTTGACAAATCACACCAACGTTTTCCACCCAGCAGCTAAAGTGAGTGGGCCATTAGTTTTAAAAATTTCACGAAGATTCATCAAACGGCGACAAAGATATTGGCAAAAGAAAAAACGCTTTTTGAATAGAAACATGGTCCTATATATAACCACCTACTACATTTTTTTTTCTTGACTTTGGGCACTTTTGTTAATGTCGACTTCTTAGATTATCCAGTGCCATGGTCTTTTAGAATGATATGTTGGACTTACAAGAATGAGTGAGTTTTGTATTAGATGCAAGACACAGAAGGTGCAAGGTTTTCTTACTAATGTGACATTGAAATGCTACCCACTTGGGAGATGAAATTTATCTGATTCATTCAGGTTTGGTTCTGATTTTGATGAATTAAGCCAACCCTCTCCACTGAGTTACACAATGTACCTATTTGGGATATGAACTACAACATTCAATGTTTTTAAATTGCCGTTACTATATCAGATGAAATTACAGACAGTCATGATGAACCTTCAGCATTAACCATTTATGATTAATTCCAAAGACACACTGGATTCGAAGTCCTGTTTGTTTATATGCATCAAATTATTCCTAAATACCTTTGCGGTATAGAGATATATATATATATATTCACTGAAAAAACCATAGGTTTCAGACACGTTATAGTTACAAATTAGCATTTAAAAAACCTTTGAAATTCACTGAAAAAACCATAGGTTTTAGGGACAGTTATAGTTACTTGGACATTGCACTCATACAAAACCCGTGAAATTCCCCCGTTATAGTTAGTTCAGCTAACTATAACTCCCGCCCCCGCAATGCACTGCTGATGACGTCACATATTACATCACTCATGACATGGTCAGTGACATCACTGATGACATCACTGATGACATCTCAAATGACATCCCTGGGCCTGTATTGGCCCCGGGGACCCCATCCCCCGGGGCATGGCCTTTTTTTTATTTTCTTGGGAGGGGGGCTGCGTGGCCCCCCTCCTCAGGCCATTTAAGGCCCCGGGGACCCCATCCCCCGGGGCCGGCCTTTCCATTTTTTTTGTTTTTTGGGGAGGGGGCCGCGTGGCCCCCTCCTGGGCCACTACTTGCCCCGGGACCCCATCCCCCGGGGCTGGCCCTCTCCGTTGGGGACTGTGGGGGTCCCCAATCCCCCACAGTCCCGCCGGCTCCCCACGTCCCTTGGGAGCCGGCATTGCTGTTCCACATGGGGAGCAGCTGACATGCTGCTCCCCATGTGGAAAAGCAATCGGCTTTGGATATTGGAAGAGAGAGCAGGTTTCCCTGCTCTCTCTTCCAATATCCAAAGCAGTTTGCTATGGCAGGACGGGAGCCGCGAGGCTCCCGTCCTGCCATAGCAAACTACAGTGTCCCGGGGGTAGGCACCCCGGGACACTGCAGGAGCCGGCCCTGGGGAGTGGCAGTCCCCAGGGCCATCAAGGGCTCCAGGAGGGAGGCCGCGCGGCCCCCCTCCCTACATCAGCACAGCCCCGGGAGGTGGTGGTCCCCGGGGCTTCGGGGTCCAAAACGGACCCCCATTTTAATTTGTTAGTGCCCCGGGGAGGTGGCGGTCCCGGGCGTGTGGGGGCTGGAGCCCCCACACAGGTTGTTTAATTTTTTTTAAAAAGCCCGGGGAGGTGGTGGTCCTCAGGGCTGCGGGAGGGCTCAGAGCCCTCCCGCACCATTTTTAAAAGAAAGCCCCGGGGGTGGCGGTCCCCGGGGCTTGGGGGCCCTTTGAGGCCCCCCACACATAAAATTAAACCCCCACCATGCCCCGGGACTTGGGCCACCCGGGGCAAAATACAATCGAAGCGCGGGAGACCGCGCTTCGATTTTCGGCAGGATTCGCGCACCCTGAGCGCATCCTGCCGATTTAAAAAAATTTTTTTTTTTTTTGCCCAGGGGTCCTTGTGGGACCCCCTGAGCAAACCTAGGGGTCAGGGTGTTTCTACCCTGCTCCCTTTGTGCGCTTTGCGCACTTGTTTCTGTCCCTCGGTTCTACCGAGGGACAAAATGGCTGCCAACATTTCCTGAATCGGAATGTTGACAGCCAGCTGACAGCCAATTAACATGCAGCTCGTGATCGGGACGGTGCGCGCAGGGTGCGCTCAGGGTGCGCGAATCCTCCGTGCCCATAGATATATATGTACTTTTACTTTTGATTTTCTCAGCAACTACTGAACGGATTTACACCATTTAACAAAAGGGTTCTTTCTGAACCAAGAACTACCTCTTTGCCAAATTTGGTGTAATTCCGTTCAGCAGTTTGGGCTGTAGCCGTGTCTAAAGTTTCCTATGGAAAAATGAATGGGGAAAACGCGTTTTGGGACCCCCTTTTCTCGGCCCCCGCTTGACGAATCCCCCGAGACTTTCAGGGTAGGAGCGGACCGGAGCGCCCCACAAAGTTTGAAAATTTTGCGAAGATACGTCAACCGGCAAGAGAGTTATTTCAAATAGAATGTCGCGGATTTCCTATGGAAAATAGGTTGTAACTATAACTATCTACTGGCGACCGCCAGTAGATAATATATATTATCTACTGGCGGTCGCCAGTAGATAGTTATAGTTAGGACCTAGTTTCCATAGGAAACTCATTTTTTGTTTTCCCAATAACTTTGGCGCCGGTTCATGAATCTTCGCGAAAGTTCCAAACTTATGGCCCGCTCCGGTCAGCTCCTATCTTGAAAGTTTCGGGGTGATTCGGCAAGCGGGGGCCGAGAAAAAAGGGGGGTCCCAAAACGTGTTTTCTCCATGTTAATTCCCATAGGAAACTTTAGACACGGCTACAGCCCGAACTGCTGAACGGAATTACACCAAATTTTGCAAAAAGGTAGCCCTTTGTTCAGAAAGAGACCTTTTTTTTAAATGGTGTAAATCCGTTCAGTAGTTCCTGAGAAATTCAAAAAATAGAGGTCAGAAAATCAATTTCCCATAGGAAACTTTAGACACGGTTACAGCCCGAACTGCTGAACGGAATTACACCAAATTTGGCAGAAAGGTAGCCCTTGGTTCAGAAAGAGACCTTTTTTTTAAATGGTGTAAATCCATTCAGTAGTTGCTGAGAAAATCAAAAAATAATAGTTTCGATATCTATGGCCGCGGTGGATACGCGCACCCTCCTGATCACGAGCTTTATCCTAATTGGCTGTCAACACTCCAAACCAGGAAGTGTTGGCAGCCATCTTGTGCCTCGGTAACCGAGGCACAAGAAAACAGAAAAACAAAAGGTGAAAAATAACAAAAGGGGGCAGGGTAGAAACCCCCTGACCCCCTAGGCCTGCTCAGGGGGTCCCACAAGGACCCCCAGGGCCCAAAAAGCATTTTTTAAAAAAGAAATCGGCCGAATTTGCGCTGTGTGTGCAAATCCGGCCGGAAAAAAAACGAGCGCGGGCTCCCGCGCTGCGTTATTATTTAGCCCCGGGAGGGCCAAGTCCCGGGGGCATGGGGAGATTTATTTGCGGGGGCCCAGGGGGACCCCCGCAGCCCAGGGGACTGCCACCCCCCGGGTCTTTTATCAAACAAATATTTGCGGTGGGCACAAGGCCCCCCACAGCCCCGGGGACCGCCACCCCCCGGGGCTTCTTTTTTCTAAAAAAAAATATACCTGTGTGGGGGGGCTCAAGCCTCCCCACACGCCCCGGGGACCGCCACCTCCCCGGGGCACTAAAATGCTAAATTGGGGGTCCGTTATGGACCCCGAGCCCCAGGGACCACAACCTCCCCGAGGCTGTGCATGTGATGGGAGGGGGGCCGCGCGGCCCCCCTCCCATCATCCTGTGCCCACAACTTTTTCAGACGGGTACTGGTGGTAACTGACTCTGAGTAACTAGGCCTAGAGCCAGTGCTATGCTAAAAGACACTTAGAATACAGTGAAAACACCTACATACACTAGGGAACACTATGCGATTAGCATGACCTCCTCTGTAAGGCCCTAGTACATAATAGGGCAGGGGGATTAAAACTACCTCTTAAAACGCGCCACGGGGCGTGTTTGCACAGTGGTGAAGGGAGGGGGCGGGGCCTGAGGTGACATGTGTGCAAACACGCCCTGTGGCGCGTTTTAAGTTGGGGAATTAAGTCCCCTTCAGTCCTGAGGGCCCCTGGGGGCCAACTAGGCCACCAGGTACCTCCAGTAAGCACCACAGGCCTGCGTTGCAGAGAGGTGGTCAAGGCCACACCCCTTTTCCTATATATATTAAACATATTTAAACTTTACAGAAACACAGTCACTGGATGATATCATCAGTGATGTCATCAGTGATGTCATTTGAGATGTCATCAGTGATGTCACTGACCATGTCATGAGTGATGTAATATGTGACGTCATCAGCAGTGCATTGCGGGGGCGCGAGTTATAGTTAGCTGAACTAACTATAACGGGGGAATTTCTCTGGTTTTGTACGAGTGAAATGTCCAACTAACTATAACTGTCCCTAAAACCTATGGTTTTTTCAGTGAATTTCTAAGGTTTTTTAAATGCTAATTTCTAACTATAACATGCCTGAAACCTATGGTTTTTTTCAGTGAATATATATATATATATTATCTACTGGCGGTCACCAGTAGATAGTTATAGTTAGGACCTAGTTTCCATAGGAAACTCATTTTTTGTTTTCCCAATAACTTTGGCTCTGGTTGACGAATCTTCGCGCAATTTTCAATACTTATGGCCCGCTCCGGTCAGCTCCTATCTTGAAAGTTTGGGGTGATTCGGCAAGTGGGGGGCGAGAAAAAAGGGGGGTCCCAAAACGTGTTTTCTCCATGTTAATTCCCATAGGAAACTTTAGACACGGCCACAGCCCGAACTGCTCAACGGAATTACACCAAATTTTGCAAAAAGGTAGCCCTTGGTTCAGAAAGAGACCTTTTTTTTAAATGGTGTAAATCCGTTCAGTAGTTCCTGAGAAATTCAAATAATAGAGGTCGGAAAATCAATTTCCCATAGGAAACTTTAGACACGGTTACAGTCGAAACTGCTGAACGGAATTACACCAAATTTGGCAAAAAGGTAGCCCTTGGTTCAGAAAGAGAACTTTTTTTTAAATGGTGTAAATCCTGTTCAGTAGTTGCTGAGAAAATCAAAAAATAAAAGTTTCGATATCTATGGCCGCGGTGGATCCGCGCACCCTCCCGATCACGAGCTTTATTCTAATTGGCTGTCAACACTCCAAACCAGGAAGTGTTGGCAGCCATCTTGTGCCTCGGTAACCGAGGCACAAGAAAACAGAAAAACAAAAGGTGAAAAATAACAAAAGGGGGCAGGGTAGAAACACCCTGACCCCCTAGGCCTGCTCAGGGGGTCCCACAAGGACCCCCAGGGCCCAAAAAAGCATTTTTTTTTTTTTAAATCGGCCGAATTCGCGCTGGGTGCGCGAATCCGGCTGAAAATAAAAAAAACGAAGTGCGGGCTCCCGCGCTGCGTTATTATTTAGCCCCCGGGTGGGCCAAGTCCCGGGGGCATGGGGAAATTTAATTGCGGGGGCCCAGGGGGACCCCTGCAGCCCCGGAGACTGCCACCCCCCGGGGCTTTTGTTAAATATTTGTGGGGGCATAGGGCCCCCCCCGGGGACCGCCACCCCCCGGGGCTTGTTTTTTTTAATGTTGGGGGGCCTCCAAGGCCCCCCAAAGCCCCGGGGAACGCCACCCCCCGGGGCTTTTATCAAATATTTGCCCCAGGGCTTCTTTAAAAAAAAATATATATACCTGTGTGAGGAGGCTCGAGCCCCCCCACATGCCGTTGGGACCGCCACCTCCCCGGGGCACTAAAATGCTAATTTGGGGGTCCGTTATGGACCCCGAGCCCCGGGGACCACCACCTCCCCGGGGCTGTGCATGTGATGGGAGGGGGGCCGCGCGGCCCCCCTCCTGGATCCTGTGATGCCCTGGGGACCGCCACCCCCCAGGGCCGGCTCCTGCAGTGTCCCGGGGTGCCCACCCCCGGGACACTGCTGTTTGCTTTGACCTGCCATAGCAAACACTGGTTTGGATTTTGGAAGAGAGAGCAGGAAACCTGCTCTCTCTTCCAAAATTCAAACCAGATTGCTTTGCAACCAATACCAGTTACTACATACCCACTCACTGATTCCTAGGTCTACACACACATCCACTAATTCAAACATAGAGTCACTCATACATGTAGTCACTCATCAATACAGCACTCTCATATGCACTCATACACCTATACAGACACTCAGACACCGCCACTCATCCATAGAGTTACTCACACACCTAGTCAGTCATGCTAAGAATCAATCACACTCCCATTTACTCATCTATATAGTTATACACACACCACCTCACTTATTCATACAGATACTAACACATACTTACTCTCTTATACAATCACTGATACAAGCACACACTCATCCATACAGCCACTCTCACAATCACTCACACATATAGTCATTTATATACTCCAACACTCACATATACTGCCTTTCACATATGTAGTTACTCGCACATGTACCACTGACTGACTGACATACCCATACACACACTCACCCACCCATACAGCCCTTCACACATGCAGTCTTGAACCCATACACCCAGTGAATCACCCACTCACACATCTATACACAGAGTCACACACCCCCCACCCACCCACACAGACACTCAGGCACCCATATAGATACTCAGACAACCAATCAATAACCCATATAGACACTCATGTAGCTACTCACCAACCCATGCAGCAGCTTACACACCAACTAACAGACTGATACAGACATTCATACAGTTTAGTCACTAACTCATGTATTCAGTAAGACACGTTTAATCACTCTCTTATACAGTCAGTCATGCACCTACTAAATCATCCATTCAGACACTCATACACCTTGGCATTTACATATATAAAACATATTTAAACTTTACAGAAACACACAGTCACTGGATGATGTCATCAGTGATGTCATTTGAGATGTCATCAGTGATGTCATCAGTGATGTCACTGACCATGTCATGAGTGATGTAATATGTGACGTCATCAGCAAGGGGCGCGAGTTATAATTAGCTCAACTAACTATAACGGCGGAATTTCTCAGGTTTTGTACGAGTGAAATGTCCAACTAACTATAATGTCCCTGAAACCTGTGGTTTTTTCAGTGAATTTCTAAGGTTTTTTAAATGCTAATTTCTAACTATAACGTCCCTGAAACCTGTGGTTTTTTCAGTGAATTTCTAAGGTTTTTTAAATGCTAATTTCTAACTATAACGTCCCTGAAACCTGTGGTTTTTTCAGTGAATTTCTAAGGTTTTTTAAATGATAATTTCTAACTATAACGTCCCTGAAACCTATGCTTTTTTCAGTGAATATATATATATATATCAAACATCAAAGTTCTTGATTAATTATTGAACTTGAAAAATAAAGCTAACGCATAATACACCTCACAAATTTATAACTCACCTTCCAAATTGATTTGTAGAATATAAAATATCAGAAACTCTGAAAAGATTTTCTTATGCACACAATAAATGTAATGCACTGCTCTCAGCAAGGCAAATCCAGTAATGGCAAAGTATCCCTCTCTCTCTCCACACAAATTAATGTAAGTAACAAATCACATTGTTTCCTACATTATTTGAAATTGTAAAACACATTTCTATTGGTTAGACATATTAACCCTTACCAACTGACTTTTAAAAGTGCCCAAACTGCTTCTGGAATTTTTTGGAGTCGCGACTCCACTGTGCACCAAAGCGATGGAACCGCGACTCCATACGGGAGTTCAAAAATATATTCCCAATAAAAATACCACTTATTTTTTGAGAACACACCACTTCTGAAGATACTACTGACTTGGTAAATCTTACTTTAATAAGATTTCACTTATATATAAATTACAATTTCACATTTTAAGTCCACAGTTAAGTTTCAACCCTTCCCCCATTATGCTTAATGCCAGTTTCCATAGTAACAGTTCATGGAACAATCAATTGAACTCACAGGTCACAAATTCACCATATTTTCAAGTTCACCACACAATGTTACAAATGCAAACAGCAGGTGTGGTTGACATTTCAAAAATATGAGCTTATACTATCAACTGTACCTTTTAAACATTTTTTACTAACCAATAAGAAACATGCTTTTTAAAGAAAGTAACATGCACCCTATTTTTTAATGTACAATGTTTTTAAACAGCCAATCACTTCTCTACTTTTTAAAAAACTGCATTTTGTCCACCATTTTACATACCTCTCATTCTACCAAGTGACTACCTCAGCTACACAAACATCTTTTCATTACTTCCAGACATCCCTTCAAGATGCTTTCAGTGTGGAGTGTTGGACACCGCTATATTTTCTGGTGCAAAAGGTATGCTGAACGCAGAGGTATTGACAAAGACCTAGCTTTGCAAAATGTGGATATTAAATGGATTGCACAGAGAGGATTAAAATGGCACCAATTGATGCCTTCGGTGAAAACCTTTTTGCATCTCCAACCCCCTGACCTCATGATTGTGCACTGTGGTGGCAATGACCTAGGCACATTGACTGGGGTAGGTCTGGAAATGCTAATGAAGGATGCCTTTGCACAATTGATGTTGCTTTTACCTCAAACTGTCTTTGTATACTCTAACATATGCCAAAGACAGAAATGGAAGTGGTCAAAACAATTCTGTCCACAGATTGAGAAAGCTAGAAAGAATGTCAATAAAGCTGTTTCTGCTTACCTCAGAGACCATAGGATGGGCTCCATATATAACAACAAATCTACGTTTTGATATGGATGACATCTACAGAAGTGATGGAGTACACTTCACAGATCAAGGAAACAGAGTCTTTCTCAACAACCTAAAGATCTGCATCCGCACTTACATGTAGCTAATACTAACTCACGATGAAAACAAGGGCTCTTTTTAGAGCAACCTATAACATAATACTAATTGTATTTAACTATTCATTTTTAATTTTATATATTTCTAACAACTATATCAATTGTAATCGTGTCACTAACTTCAATCACAGTACCTCTTTAAAACAAATTCACAAATACAACACTACCTTCTAAATTATATACTACTTAATTATTTATTTAAGGTGAATTCGTGACTCCAACACGACGTTACACGGGGGGCCGCGCTGAGAGCCACGTTGGGGTCGCGACTCCAAACTCGAAAGAAAAAAAAACCAATTCACTTCCATTATTTCGTATTCGCCCCGGGGACCCCAGGGCCTGGCCTCTTTTTAAAAAAAAATTAAATTAGGGGAGGGGGCCATGTGGCCCCCCTCCCAGGCCAATTCTGGCCCCGGGCACCCCATTCCCCGGGGCCTGGCCTCACCGTTGGTGACCATGGGGGGAGCCCCAATGCCCCCACGGTCCCAGCCGGCTCCCTGCCTCCTGTGGGAGCCGGCATTGCTTTTGCACAAGGGGAGCTGCTGACATGCAGCTCCTCTTGTGCAAAAGCAATCTGCTTTGGTTTTTGCAAGCGAGAGCAGGTTTCCTGCTCTCGCATCCAAAAACCAAAGCAGAGTTTGCTATGACAGGGCGGGAGCCGTGCTTCTCGCCCTGTCATAGCAAACAGCAATGTCCCGGGGGTGGGCACCCCGGGACATTGCAGGAGCCTGCCCTGGGGGGTGGTGGTCCCCAGGGCCATCAAGGGCTCCTGGAGGGGGGCCACACGGCCCCCCTCCCATCATTTGTAAAACCCCGGGGAGGTGGTGGTCCCTGGGGCCGGGGGTCTGTAATAGACCCCCGTATTTTAATATTTAGTGCCCTGGGGAGGTGGTGGTCCCTGGGGCAGTGTGGGGGGACTTGAGCCCCCCCACCCTAATTATTAGTTATAGCCCCGGGGAGGTGGCGGTCCCCAGGGCTTGGGGGGCCCGCGAGGCCACCCACCCAATTTTAACAAAGCCCCAGGGAGGTGGCGGTCCCTGGGGCTTGGGGGGGCCATGAGGCCCCCCTGCCCTTATTTAATTAAAGCCCTGGGGAGGTGGCGGTCCCCGGGGCTGCGGGGGGCCATGTGCCCCCCGCGCATACATTTTGAAGCCCTGGGGAGGTGGTGGTCCCCGTGGCTGTGGGGACCCCCACGGACCCCCACACCTTAATTTAGAATTGCCCCTGGGACCTGGCCCACCCGGGGGCTTAAGTACAACGAAGCGCTTTGGTTTTTTTGGTTTTTTCTCGCCCGGATTTGCGCACCCGGCGCGAAGTCGGTCGATTTTTTTTTTTGATTTTTTTTTGGGGGGATTTTTTTAAATGCTTTCTTTGGCCCTGGAGGTCCTTGTGGGACCCCTAAGCAGGCATAGGGGGTCATGGTGTTTGTACCCTGCCCCCTTTTCTTATTTTCATCTTCTTTTTTCTGATTTGTTGTGACTCGGTTACCGAGTCACAAGATGGCTGCCAACACTTCCTGGTTTGGAGTGTTGGCAGCCAATCAGAAGTCAGCTTGTGGTCGGGAGGAGTTGCGACTCCTCCTCGGTGCGGAGTCGCGACTCCTCCTCGGTGCTCAGATATATACATTTTTTATTTCTTGAATTTCTCTGTAACTACTGAACGGATTTACACCATTTAAAAAAAGGGTCGCTTTCTGAACCAAGAGCTACCTTTTTGCCAACTTTGGTGTAATTCCGTTTAGCAGTTCGAGCTGTAGCCGTGTCTAAAGTTTCCTATGGAAATTAACATGGGGAAAACACGTTTTGGGACCCCCCCTTTTTTCTCGGACCCCGCTTGACGAATCCCCTCGAAACTTTCAAGACAGGAGCTGACCAGAGCGCCCCATTAGTTTTAAAAATTTTGCGAACATTCGTCAAACAGCGCCAAAGATATTGGCAAATCAAAAACGCTTTTCCTATGGAAACTAGGTCCTAACAATAACTACCTACTGACGACCGCCAGTAGGTAATATATATATTCACTGAAAAAACCATAGGTTTTAGGGACCGTTATAGTTAGTTGGACATTTCACTCATACAAAACCAGAGAAATTCCCCCGTTATAGTTAGTTCAGGTAACTATAACTCGCGCCCCCGCAATGCACTGCTGATGACGTCACATATTACATCACTCATGACATTGTCAGTGACATCACTGATGACATCTCAAATGACATCACTGATGACATCACTGATGACATCATCCAGTGACTGTGTGTTTCTGTAAAGTTTAAATATGTTTAATATATATAGGGAAAGGCGTATTGAAGAATGAGTGGGTGTATAAGTGTCTGAATGGATGATTTAGTAGGTGCGTGACTGACTCTATAAGTGAGTGATAAACGTATCTTACTGAATCAATCAATCAATCATGTCACTTATAAAGCGCACTACATACCCGCGAGGGTCTCAAGGCGCTGGGGGAAGAGGGGGGTGGTGCTGCTACTGATCGAAGAGCCAGGTCTTGAGGAGTCTTCTGAAGGCCAGTAGGTCTTGGGTCTGTCGGAGGTTGGTGGGGAGGGTGTTCCAGGTCTTGGCGGCGAGGTGGGAGAAGGATCTGCCGCCGGCGGTCGTTTTCCGGATGCGGGGGACTGTGGCGAGGGCGAGGCTGGTCGAGCGGAGCTGGTGGGTGGGGGTGTAGAAGCTGAGTCGTCTGTAGAGGTAGGCTGGTCCGGAGTTGTGGAGTGCTTTGTGTGCGTGGGTGAGGAGCTTGAAGGTTATCCTCTTGTTGACAGGGAGCCAGTGCAGGTCTCTCAGGTGGGGTGTGATGTGGCTGCGTCGGGGGATGTCGAGGATAAGACGTGCAGAGGCGTTCTGGATGCGTTGCAGCCGTCTCAGGAGCTTAGCCGTCGTTCCTGCGTAGAGGGCATTTCCGTAGTCCAGCCTGCTGGTGACGAGGGCCTGGGTGACTGTTTTTCTTGTTTCGGTGGGGATCCACTTGAAGATCCTGCGGAGCATTCGGAGGATGTTGAAGCAGGATGAGGAAACGGCGTTGACCTGCTTAGTCATGGAGAGGGTGGGGTCGAGGATGACCCCTAGGTTGCGTACGTGGTCGGTGGGTGGCGGGGCTGTTCCCAGTGATGTTGGCCACCAGGAGTCGTCCCAGGCTGAAGGGTTGGAACCAAGGATGAGGACCTCCGTCTTGTCCGAGTTCAGCTTCAGGCGGCTGGTCCTCATCCATTCGGCGACGGCCTTCATTCCTTCGTGGAGGTGGGCTTTGGCGGTGTGAGGGTCTTTGGTGAGGGAGAGGATCAGCTGGGTGTCGTCGGCATAGGAGATGATGTTGAGGTTGTGCTGTCGGGCGACGTGGGCGAGGGGTGCCATGTAGATGTTGAACAGCGTTGGGCTGAGGGAGGAGCCTTGGGGTACGCCGCAGATGATCTTGGTGGCCTTGGATCGGAAGGGGGCGAGGCGGACGCTTTGTGTTCTGCCGGAAAGGAAGGATGTGGTCCAGTCCAGGGCCTTCTCTTGGATCCCGGCGTCGTGAAGGCGTGTTCGTAGTGTGTGGTGGCAGACCGTGTCGAAGGCGGCTGATAGGTCCAGGAGGATGAGGGCTGCTGTTTCTCCGTTGTCTAGCAGGGTCCTGATGTCATCGGTGGCGGCGATGAGGGCGGTTTCGGTGCTGTGGTTGCTGCGGAAGCCGGACTGGGAAGGGTCCAGGATGTTGTTCTCCTCGAGGTAGCGGGTCCGTTGTTTGTTGACGATTTTCTCGGTGACCTTCGCGGGGAACGGGAGCAGAGAGATGGGTCGGAAGTTCTTGAGGTCCTTGGGGTCTGCCTTGGGTTTCTTGAGTAAGGCGGTGATCTCGGCGTGCTTCCAGCTTTCCGGGAAGGTTGCTGTCTCGAAGGAGATGTTGATTATTTTCCGGAGATGGGGCGCAATGGCTGTACTGGCTTTGTTGAAGATGTGGTGAGGGCACGGGTCTAGCGGTGAACCGGAGTGGATGGTGTTCATGATCTCGCTGGTGTCCTCGTCGTTGATGTTGGTCCAGGAGAGCAGGCGGTTGGGGGTTGTGGGGGCAGTGGTCTCGGTGGTTGCCGGGGCAGTCGTGGTGTTGAAGCTGTCGTGGATGTCGGCGATTTTGCTGTGGAAGGAGGTGGCCAGTGAGTCGCACAGGTCTTGCGACGGCTGGATGTCGTTGGTGTTGGAGCTGGGGTTGGAGAGTTCCTTCACGATGTTGAAGAGCTCTTTGCTGTTGTGTGCGTTGTTGTCTAGGCGGTCTTTGAGTGAGGCCCTTTTGGCGGATCTGATGAGGTGATGGTGATTGCGGGTGGCGCTCTTGTGGGCGGTGTAGCTGTCCGCTGTCCGTTCGTGGAGCCAGATCTTCTCCAGTTTTCGGCATGTTCGTTTGGAGGCCTGGAGGTCTTCGGTGAACCAGGTGGCTTTCTTGCTGGTGTGGCTGTTGGGCGGATTCTTGAGCGGGTCGAGGGTGTTGGCGCAGTCGTCGATCCACTGTCTGAGGTTGCGGGCGGCGGTGTCGGGGTCGGAGGGTTCGGCGGGTGGGCTCAGGGCGAGGGTTGTGGTTAGCTGGTCTTCCGTGACTCTGCTCCAGCAGCGGCGAGGTATTTGTTCGGTGCGGTGGTGCGTGGTGGGCTTCCTGTAGGTGAAGTGGATGCAGTGGTGGTCAGTCCAGTGGGGTTCGGAGGTGTGGTTGAAGGAGACGTGTGGGCTTGCGGAAAAGATGGAGTCTAGCGTGTGGCCGGCGGCGTGGGTGGGTGTAGTCACGAGCTGTCTGAGTCCGAGGGTGGCGAGGTTGTCGATCAGGGTGGTGGAGTTGGTGTCCTTGTTGTTCTCGAGGTGGAAGTTCAGGTCCCCGAGGAGGATGTAGTCCGTGGAGGCGATGGCGTGTGTGCTGACGAAGTCAGCGATGGAATCGCTGAACTGTGGTCGGGGTCCGGGGGTCTGTAGATGAGGGTTCCTCTGAGCGTGGTGTTGGGATCGGTGTGGATCTGGAAGTGCATGTGTTCGGCGGTGCTGAGGGTGTCGTCGGTGTTGGTTGAGACTCTGAGGGTGTTCATGTGGACGATGGCGATGCCTCCTCCGACTCCGTTGGTGCGGTCCCTGCGGGTGATCTTGTATCCGTCCGGGATGGCAATGGCAATGTCGGGGGCTGAAGCGGGATTCAGCCAGGTCTCCGTCAGGAATGCGACGTCTGGGGAGGTTGAGTCGAGAAGGTCCCAGAGTTCGATGGCGTGTTTGCGGGCGGAGCGGGTGTTGAGGAGGATGCATCTGAGGTAGTTGGGTTCTTTCCTGGGCGGTGGTTTGCCGGGGCGGGTGCTGGCGAAGCTGCAGTTCCGGCAGGTGAAGGGCCCTTGGGTGCGCTTCGGGGTGGCCTGGTAGCAGGCGTGATCTTTTCCGGGGTTGAGTGCGTGGAGGGTGCTGGCGTCGTATCGGCGTCTGTTGATGTGGCGGGCGCGGGGGATGCCCAGAACAGGGGGTCTGGTGCTGGGCGTGGCCACGGCGCGGACGGGCGCATACGGGCTTGCCTTAGGCGCGCCTTTGGCGCGCCAGCGGCGCGGCCGCACAGCGGCCGCCATAAATGGGGAGGTGGGAGGGAGGAGCAGGGAATGGGGCAGCGAATGGGCAGTGAGGGGGCGGGGCCGCAGGGGCGCAGCGGCGGGAAACAGGCACAGAAAGGAAAAAACGATCACAATCAGGGGCAGCAAGGGGGCACAGAAAGGAAAAAACGATCACAATCAGGGGCAGCAAGGGGGCACAGAAAGGAAAAAACGATCACAATCAGGGGCAGCAAGGGGGCACAGAAAGGAAAAAACGAGCACAATCAGGGGCAGCAAGGGGGCACAGAAAGGAAAAACGATCACAATCAGGGGCAGCAAGGGGGCACAGAAAGGAAAAAACGATCAAAATCAGGGGCAGCAAGGGGGCACAGAAAGGAAAAACGATCACAATCAGGGGCAGCAGCAGGGCACACAGACGGAGCTGTGTGGTGGGGAGCGACCTACCAGTCAAGGTCAGGGGTCGCTCTCTTCACCACGCAGCGGCCACCATAAATGGGGAGGTGGGAGGGAGGAGCAGGGAATGGGGCAGCGAATGGGCAGTGAGGGGCGGGGCCGCAGGGCGCAGCGGCGGGAAACAGGCACAGAAAGGAAAAAACGATCACAATCAGGGGCAGCAAGGGGGCACAGAAAGGAAAAACGATCACAATCAGGGGCAGCAAGGGGGCACAGAAAGGAAAAAACGATCACAATCAGGGGCAGCAAGGGGGCACAGAAAGGAAAAAACGAGCACAATCAGGGGCAGCAAGGGGGCACAGAAAGGAAAAAACGAGCACAATCAGGGGCAGCAAGGGGGCACAGAAAGGAAAAACGATCACAATCAGGGGCAGCAAGGGGGCACAGAAAGGAAAAAACGATCACAATCAGGGGCAGCAGCAGGGCACACAGACGGAGCTGTGTGGTGGGGGAGCGACCTACCAGTCAAGGTCAGGGGTCGCTCTCTTCACCACGCAGCGGCCGCCATAAATGGAGAGGTGGGAGGGAGGAGCAGGGAATGGGGCAGCGAATGGACAGTGAGGGGCGGGGCCGCAGGGCGCAGCGGCGGGAAACAGGCACAGAAAGGAAAAAACGATCACAATCAGGGGCAGCAAGGGGGCACAGAAAGGAAAAAACGATCACAATCAGGGGCAGCAAGGGGGCACAGAAAGGAAAAAACGATCACAATCAGGGGCAGCAAGGGGGCACAGAAAGGAAAAAACGAGCACAATCAGGGGCAGCAAGGGGGCACAGAAAGGAAAAAACGAGCACAATCAGGGGCAGCAAGGGGGCACAGAAAGGAAAAAACGATCACAATCAGGGGCAGCAAGGGGGCACAGAAAGGAAAAAACGATCACAATCAGGGGCAGCAAGGGGGCACAGAAAGGAAAAACGATCACAATCAGGGGCAGCAAGGGGGCACAGAAAGGAAAAAACGATCACAATCAGGGGCAGCAAGGGGGCACAGAAAGGAAAAAAATGAGCACAATCAGGGGCAGCAGCAGGGCACACAGACGGAGCTGTGTGGTGGGGGAGCGACCTACCAGTCAAGGTCAGGGGTCGCTCTCTTCACCACGCAGCGGCCGCCATAAATGGGGAGGTGGGAGGGAGGAGCAGGGAATGGGGCAGCGAATGGGCAGTGAGGGGGCGGGGACGCAGGGCGCAGCGGCGGGAAACAGGCACAGAAAGGAAAAACGATCACAATCAGGGGCAGCAAGGGGGCAAAGAAAGGAAAAAACGATCACAATCAGGGGCAGCAAGGGGGCACAGAAAGGAAAAACGATCACAATCAGGGGCAGCAAGGGGGCACAGAAAGGAAAAAACGAGCACAATCAGGGGCAGCAAGGGGGCACAGAAAGGAAAAAACGAGCACAATCAGGGGCAGCAAGGGGGCACAGAAAGGAAAAAACTATCACAATCAGGGGCAGCAAGGGAGCACAGAAAGGAAAAAACGATCACAATCAGGGGCAGCAAGGGGGCACAGAAAGGAAAAAACGATCACAATCAGGGGCAGCAAGGGGGCACAGAAAGGAAAAAACGATCACAATCAGGGGCAGCAAGGGGGCACAGAAAGGAAAAAAACGAGCACAATCAGGGGCAGCAGCAGGGCACACAGACGGAGCTGTGTGGTGGGGGAGCGACCTACCAGTCAAGGTCAGGGGTTAGTGACTAACACATAGAATCACCAATGTTATCCTATGGGAGGAAATTCACTTAGCAGGTAAGTAGTGTTATCGTTACTTTTTCTTACTCAGTGGTGGATCCTGGATCCAGCACTGGTGCATCTCCTGTAAACAGTTGAAAGAATGCGTTTAAGTCATACAGGCGATTTTTAAGGAATATTTGTAGTTTGTGAAAATCGACACTTTGAAACTTTTCTGCTGAAAACCAGACAATGGATTCCTATGGAAGGAAATACAAGTTACTGGTAAGTACGGTTAGAATTACTTTTCAGGGTCAGTGCTGGGCTAAAAGATGCAGCACTGGGTTCTCTCCTGATAACAGGTGAGTAAATCGGAATTCGTAGTTCGGCTGATTTTAGAGGAATATTATAAAGTTCCAAAACTCCACACAGAAGAATTTCCAAGTGAAACCAGTCAATGTTAGCCTATGGAAGGAAATTCAAGTTACTGGTAAGTACGGTTAGAATTACTTTTCAGGATCTGTACTGGGCTCAAAGATGCAGCACTGAGGTCTCTCCTGATAACAGGTGAGTAAATCGGAATTCGTAGTTCGGCTGATTTTAGAGGAATATTATAAAGTTCCAAAACTCCACACTTAGAAGAATTTCCAAGTGAAACCAGTCAATGTTAGCCTATGGAAGGAAATTCAAGTTACTGGTAAGTACGGTTAAAATTACTTTTCAGGATCAGTACTGGGCTCAAAGATGCAGCACTGAGGTCTCTCCTGATAACAGGTGAGTAAATCGGAATTTGGAGTTTGGCTGATTTTAGAGGAATATTTGCACAATGGTGAAGGGAGGGGGCGGGGCCTGAGGTGACATGTTTTTCAAAGGCGCCCCGTGGCGCGTTTTAAGTTGGGGGATTAAGTCCCCTTGAATCATGAGGGTCCCTGGGGTCCAACTAGCCCACCCTGTACCTCCAGTATGTGCCAGGGAGCTGCGTTGCAGAGAGGTGTTCAGAGGCCACGCCCCTTTTTGCACCTCTCTGCAACGCAGCTCTGTGGCACTTTCTGGACGTACCTGGTGGGCTAGTTGGCCCCCAGGGACCCTCAGGATTGAAGGGGATTTAATTCCCCATCTTAAAACTCGCCACGGGGCCTGTTTGCACACATGTCACCTGAAGCCCCGCCCCCTCCCTTCACCACTGTGCAAACGCGCCCCGTGGCGCGTTTTAAGTTGGGGGATTAAGTCCCCTTGAATCCTGAGGGTCCCTGGAGTCCAACTAGCCCACCATGTACCTCCAAAAAGCGCCACAGAGCTGCTTTGCAGAGAGGTGTAAAAAGGGGCGTGGCCTCTGTATACCTCTCTGCAACGCAGCCCCCTGGCGCATACTGGAGGTTCCTGGTGGGCTAGTTGGCCCCCAGGGACCCCCAGTATTCAAGGGGAATTTGTTCCCCATCTGCAAACGCGCCAGGGGGCGCGTTTGCAGAGTGCTGGAAGAAGGGGCGTGGCCTCCGGCGCGATGCCGGTCTTTTTTTTTCTTCCATTTTTAGAAAGGGGGCTGTGTGGCCCCCTTGTTTTTCTAATTTCTTGGCCCTGGGGACCCCATCCCCCAGGGCCTGCCCCCTAATATCTTCTTTAAAAAAAAAAAATGGAAGGGGGCCTTGTGGCCCCCCTCCCAGGCCTTAATCGGCCCCGGGGACCCCATCCCCCGGGGCATGGCCTTCTTTTTTAAAAAAAATGTTATGGAGGGGGACTGTGTTGCCCCCCTCGTTAGGCCACTTATGGCCCCGGGGACCCAATCCCCCGGGGCCGGCCTTTTTTTTCTTTTTTTAATTAACATTTGGGGAGGGGGGCCGCGTGGCCCCCCTCCTGGGCCACTACTAGCCCCGGGGACCCCATCCCCCGGGGCTGGCCCTCTCCGTTGGGGACCGTGGGGGGGTCCCCAATCCCCCCACGGTCCCGCCAGCTCCCCGCGTCCTTCGGGAGCCGGCATTGCTTTTCCACATGGGGAGCAGCTAAGATGCAGCTCCCCGTGTGGAAAAGCAATTTGCTTTGGTTTTTGGAAGAGAGAGCAGGTTTCCTGCTCTCTCTTCCAAAAACCAAAGCAGTTTGCTATGACAGGACGGGAGCCGCGAGGCTCCCGTCCTGTCATAGGAAACTACATTGTCCCGGGGGTAGGCACCCCGGGACACTGCAGGAGCCGGCCCTGGGGGGTGGTGGTCCCCAGGGCCATGGAGGGCTCCAGGAGGGGGGCCGCGCGGCCCCCTGCCCTCCATTGGCAAAGCCCCGGGGAGGTGGTGGTCCCCGGGGCTCAAGGGTCCGTAACGGATCCCCATATTGAAATATTTAGTGCCCCGGGGAGGTGGCGGTCCCCAGGGCGTGTGGGGGGGCTGAGAGCCCTCCCGCACCATTATTTTTTTAAAGCCCCGGGGGGGTGGCGGTCCCCGGGGCTTGGGGGGGCCTTAGAGGCCCCCCCACACATAAAAATAAAAAAGCAGGCATGCCCCCGGGACTTGGGCCACCCGGGGGCCAAATAGCATCGAAGCGCGGGAGACCGCGCTTCGATTTTTTTTTTTATCGGCTGGATCCGCGCACCCAGCGCGTTTTTGCCGATTTAAAAAAAAAAAAAAAAATTTGGGGCCTTGGGTGTCCTTGTGGGACCCCCTGAGCAGGCCTAGGGGGTCAGGGTGTTTCTACCCAGCCCCCTTTTCGCATTTTTCGTGTTTTTCTCACTGCTTTCTTGTGCCTCGGTTCTACCGAGGGACAAGATGGCTGCCAACACTTCCTGGTTTGGAGTGTTGACAGCCAATTAGCATACAGCTCGTGATCGGGAGGGTACGCGGACCCTACGCGGCCATAGATATATATGTGATTTTACTTGTGATTTTCTCAGCAACTACTGAACGGATTTACACCATTTAAGCAAAAGGCACGACTCTGAACCAAGGGCTACCTTTTTGCCAAATTTGGTGTAATTCCGTTCAGCAGTTCGGGCTGTAGCTGCGACTAAAGGTTCCTATAGAAAAATGAATGGGGAAAACACGTTTTGGGACCCCCTTTTTTCTCGGCCCCCGCTTGACAAATCACCCCGAGACTTTCAGGATAGGAGCGGACCGGAGCGCCCCAACAAGTTGGAAACTTTCGCGAAGATTCGTCAACCGGCATCAACGTTATTTCAAATAGAATGTCGCAGATTTCCTATGGATAATAGGTCCTAACTATAACTATCTACTGGCGACCGCCAGTAGATAATATTCACTGAAAAAACCATAGGTTTTAGGGACAGTTATAGTTAGTTGGACATTGCACTCGTACAAAACCCGTGAAATTCCCCCGTTATAGTTAGTTCAGCTAACTATAACTCGCGCCCCCACAATGCACTGCTGATGACGTCACATATTACATCACTCATGACATGGTCAGTGACATCACTGATGACATCTCAAATGACATCACTGATGACATCATCCAGTGACTGTGTGTTTCTGTAAAGTTTAAATATTTTTAATATATATAGGGAAAGGCGTATTGAAGAATGAGTGGGTGTATAAGTGTCTGTATGGATGATTTAGTAGGTGCGTGACTAACTCTATAAGTGAGTGATTAAACGTATCTTACTGAATGCATGGGTTAGTGACTAAACTGGGTAAATGTCTGTATCCGTCTGTCTGTTGCTGTGTAAGTGGCTGCATGGGTTTGTGAATAGCTACATGAGTGTCTATATGAGTTATTGATTGGTTGTCTGAGTATCTGTATGGGTGCCTGAGTGTTTGTGTGGGTGCGACTTTGTGCATAGATGTGTGAGTGGGTGATTCACTGGGTGGATGGTTTCAAGAGTGCATCTGTGATAGACTGTATGGGAGGGTAAGTGTGTGTAAGAGTGTATTAGTGAGTGAATGTATGTCCCAGTGGTACATGTGTGAGTAACTACATATCTGAAAGGCAGTATATATGTGTGTTGGAGTATATAAATAGCTATAAGCGAGAGTGTGTGATTGTGAGAGTGACTGTATGGATGAGTGTGTGCTTGCATCAGTGATTGTATAAGAGCGTAAGAATGTGCTAGTATTTGTATGAGTAAGTGAGCTGGTGTGTGTATAACTGTATAGGTGAGTAAATGGCAGTGTGTTTAATTATTTGCATGACTGACTAGGTGTGTGAGTACCTCTTTGGATGAGTGGCGGTGTTTGAGTGTCTATATAGGAGTATGAGTGCATATGATAGTCCTGTACTGAGTGACCGTAAGTATGAGTGACTGTACAGGTGAGTGAGTGGCTGTGTGTGTAGACCTAAGAATCAATGAGTGGGTATGTAGTTATTGGTGTTGGAGTGTCTATGGTTTTGCGAATGGCAGTCTGTAATTTAGAGTGGGTGTATCAAAGGTTTATATTAGGGTGTGAGGAGGTGCATCAGATTATCACGTGGATGATGTCATCAGTGATGTCATCAGTGATGTCATTTGAGATGTCATCAGTGATGTCATCAGTGATGTCACTGACCATGTCATGAGTGATGTAATATGTGACGTCATCAGCAGTGCATTGCGGGGCGCGAGTTATAGTTAGCTGAACTAACTATAACGGGGAATTTCACGGGTTTGTACGAGTGCAATGTCCAACTAACTATAACTGTCCCTAAAACCTATGGTTTTTTCAGTGAATTTGTAAGGTTTTTTAAATGCAAATTTCTAACTATAACGTGTCTGAAACCTATGGTTTTTTCTGTGAATTTCAAAGGTTTTTTAAATGCTAATTTCTAACTATAACGTGTCTGAAACCTATGGTTTTTTCAGTGAATTTCAAAGGTTTTTAAATGCTAATTTCTAACTATAACGTGCCTGAAACCTATGGTTTTTTCAGTGAATTTCAAAGGTTTTTTAAATGCTAATTCCTAACTATAACATGTCTGAAACCTATGGTTTTTTCCAGTGAATTTCAAAGGTTTTGTAAATGACAATTTTTAAATGTATTAATTGTTATATTTATTTTTTGATACTGATTTACTACATTTTTTTAAACTATTTATTTTTAGATATTTTATTTTTTAAATTACATTGTAATTACATTATACATTACATTACAAAATATACTTTCTCAGAATGAATTACTTTAGTTTAAATACTTTGCAAATAGGCAATAGACTTTTAAGTACAGCAGTTACAGTTGTTGCAATGGGCAACACAATTTCAAACACAATGCAACATTGAGCTCAATGTGAATTTCTAGTTAAATGCAATTAGTTACTTTATGGATTACTTTTCTAACCACAGGACTGGATCCTAGATTCAGTCCTGGGACATCTCCTGTAAACAGTTGAGTAAAAGCATTTTGGTTACAGTAGTGATTTTTAAGGAATATTATTGTATTTTAAAAGTTGACACTTAGAAACTTTTTCACATAGAATCACCAATGTTATCCTATGGGAGGAAATTTACTTAGCAGGTAAGTAGTGTTATCGTTACTTTTTCTTACTCAGTGTTGGATCCTGGATCCAGCACTGGTGCATCTCCTGTAAACAGTTGAAAGAATGCGTTTAAGTCATACAGGCGATTTTTAAGGAATATATGTAGTTTGTGAAAATCGACACTGAAACTTTTCTGCTGAAAACCAGACAATGGATTCCAATGGAAGGAAATACAAGTTACTGGTAAGTACGGTTAGAATTACTTTTCAGGGTGAGTGCTGGGCTAAAAGATGCAGCACTGGGTTCTCTCCTGATAACAGGTGAGTAAATCGGAATTCGTAGTTCGACTGATTTTAGAGGAATATTATAAAGTTCCAAAACTCCACACAGAAGAATTTCCAAGTAAAACCAGTCAATGTTAGCCTATGGAAGGAAATTCAAGTTACTGGTAAGTACGGTTAAAATTACTTTTCAGGATCAGTACTGGGCTCATAGATGCAGCACTGGGTTCTCTCCTGATAACAGGTGAGTAAATCGGAATTCGTAGTTCAGCTGATTTTAGAGGAATATTATAAAGTTCCAAAACTCAACACTTAGAAGAATTTCCAAGTGAAACCAGTCAATGTTAGCCTATGGAAGGAAATTCAAGTTACTGGTAAGTACGGTTAGAATTACTTTTCAGGATCTGTACTGTTCTGAAAGATGCAGCACTGAGGTCTCTCCTGATAACAGGTGAGTAAATCGGAATTCGTAGTTCTGCTGATTTTAGAGGAATATTTGTATGTTTCAAAAATCGACACTTAGAAACTTTTTCAGCAAAAAGCAGGCAATGATATCCTATGGAAGGAAATTCAAGTTACTGGTAAGTACGGTTAAAATTACTTTTCAGGATCAATACTGGGCTCAAAGATGCAGCACTGAGGTCTCTCCTGATAACAGGTGAGTAAATCGGAATTCGTAGTTCGGCTGATTTTAGAGGAATATTTGCACAATGGTGAAGGAAGGGGGTGGGGCCTGAGGTGACATGTCTGCAAACATGCCCTGTGGCGCGTTTTAAGTTGGAGAATTAATTCCTCCTCAATCCCGAGGGTCCCTAGGGGCCAACTGGCCCACCAGATACCTCCAGTATGCGCCAGAGAGCTGCGTTGCAGAGAGGTGTTCAGAGGCCACGCCCCTTTTACAACACTCTGCAACGCAGCTCCGTGGCGCTTACTGGAGGTACCTGGTGGGCTAGTTGGCCCCCAGGGACCCTCAGGATTGAAGGGGATTTAATTCCCCATCTTAAAACACACCACGGGGCCTGTTTGCACACATGTCACCTGAAGCCCCACCCCCTCCCTTCACCATTGTGCAAACGCCCTGTGGCGCATTTTAAGTTGGGGGATTAAGTCCCCTTGAATCCTGAGGGTCCCTGGGGTCCAACTATCCCACCAGGTACCTCCAGTAAGCGCCACAGAGCTGCGTTGCAGAGAGGTGTAAAAAGGGCGTGGCCTCTGTACACCTCTCTGCAACGCAGCCTCGACGCATACTGGAGGTTCCTGGTGGGCTAGTTGGCCCCAGGGACCCCAGTATTCAAGGGGAATTCGTTCCCCCTCTGCAAACGCGCCAGGGGGTGCGTTTGCAGAGTGGTAAAGGAAGGGGGCGGAGCCTGCGGCCCGATCGTTTTTTTTTTGTTTTTTTTTCCCGAAGGGGGGCTGTGTGGCCCCCCTTCCTTTTTCCTTTTTTTGGGCCCTGGGGACCCCATCCCCCAGGGCCTTACCCCTTTTTTTTTTTTTTTTTTTAAACGGGAAGGGGGCCGTGTGGCCCCATCCCGTGGCCGATTCCGGCCCCGGGGACCCCATCCCCCGGGGCATGGCCACTCTTTTTATTATTTTTTTAAGGAGGGGGCTGCGTGGCCCCCTTCCTCAGGCCTCCTTTTGCCCCGGGGACCCCATCCCCCGGGGCATGGCCACTCTTTTTATTATTTTTTTTAAGGAGGGGGGCTGCGTGGCCCCCCTCCTCAGGCCACTACTTGCCCCGGGGACCCCATCCCCCGGGGCTGGCCCTCTCCGTTGGGGACCGTGGGGGGGTCCCCAATCCCCCCACGGTCCCAGCCGGCTCCCCGCGTCCCTCGGGAGCCGGCATTGCTTCCACATGGGGAGCTGCTGACATGCAGCTCCCCATGTGGAAAGCAATCTGCTTTGCTTCATTGAAGCGAGAGCAGGTTTCCCTGCTCTCGCTTCAATGAAGCAAAGCAGTTTGCAATGACAGGACGGGAGCCGCCCTGTCATTGCAAACTACAGTGTCCCGGGGTGAGCACCCCGGGACACTGCAGGAGCCGGCCCTGGGGGTGTCCCCAGGGCCATCAATGGCTCCAGGAGGGGGCCGCGCGGCCCCCCTCCGCACATCTGCAAAGCCCGGGGAGGTGGTGGTCCCCGGGGCTTCGAGGGTCCAAACGGACCCCCATTTTAAATTTGTTAGTGCCCCGGGGAGGTGGCGGTCTCTGGGGCGTGTGGGGGGCTGGAGCCCCCACACAGATGATTTAATTTTAAAAAGAAGCCCCGGGGGTGGCGGTCCCCGGGGCTGCGGGAGGGCTCAGAGCCTTCCCGCACCATTTTGTTTAAAGCCCCGGGGGTGGCGGTCCCCGGGGCTTGGGGGGGCCTTAGAGGCCCCCCATATAATTAATAATAAAGCCTCGCATGCCCCCGGGACTTGGCCCACCCGGGGGCCAATTAACCACGAAGTGCGGGAGCCCGCGCTTCGTTTTTTTTTTTTATCGGCAGGATCCGCGCACCCAGCGCGTTTTCTGCCGATTTAAAAAAAAATATATATATTTTTTGGGGCCCTGGGGGTCCTTGTAGGACCCCTGAGCAGGGCTAGGGGTCAGGGTGTTTCTACCCTGCCCCCTTTTGTGTTTTGCGCCCTTGTTTTTGTCTTTTCTTGTCCCTCGGTTCTACCGAGGAACAAGATGGCTGCCAACACTTCCTGGTTTGGAGTGTTGACAGCCAATTAGCATGCAGCTCATGGTCGGGAGGGTGCGCGGATCCTCCGCGCCTCTAAATATCGAAACTTTTATTTTGGATTTTCTCAGCAACTACTGAACGGATTTACACCATTTTTAAAAAGGGTGCTTTCTGAACCAAGCGCTACCTTTTTGCAAAATCTGGTGTAATTCCGTTCAGCAGTTCGGGCTGTAGCCGTGGCTAAAATTTCCTATGGGAATTAACATGGAGAAAACGGAGAAAACGCGTTTTGGGACCCCCCTTTTTTCTCGGCCCCCGCTTGACGAATCAACCCGAGACTTTCAGGGTAGGAGCGGAGCGCCCCAACAAGTTGGAAGCTTTCGCGAAGATTCGTCAACCAGCGCAAGAGTTATTTCAAATAGAATGTTGCGGATTTCCTATGGATAAAGGTCCTAACTATAACTATCTACTGGCGACCACCAGTAGATAATATATATATATTCACTGAAAATACCATAGGTTTTAGGGACAGTTACAGTTAGTTGGACATTTCACTCGTACAAAACCATAGAAATTCCCCCGTTATAGTTAGTTCAGCTAACTATAACTCGCGCCCCCGCAATGCACTGCTGATGACGTCACATATTACATCACTCATGACATGGTCAGTGACATCACTGATGACATCACTGATGACATCTCAAATGACATCACTGATGACATCATCTAGTGACTGTGTTTCTGTAAAGTTTAAATATTTTTAATATATATAGGGAAAGGCGGATTGAAGAATGAGTGGGAGCCGCTTCGCCGGTTGTTGAGTAGCGTGGAGGGACTCCAAGTCCCAGAGAGACCTGCATTAGTGCCTGGAGGCGCTGACATCATCCTTGCCCTGCCCTGCCTACATAACGACTCGCGGCACCCGCTTTGCGGGAGCCGCTTCGCCGGTTGTTGAGTAGCGTGGAGGGCCTCCAAGTCCCAGAGAGACGTGCATTAGTGCCTGGAGGCGCTGACATCATCCTTGCCCTGCCCTGCCTACATAACGACTCGCGGCACCCGCTTCGCGGGAGCCGCTTCGCCGGTTGTTGAGTAGCGTGGAGGGACTCCAAGTCCCAGAGAGACCTGCATTAGTGCCTGGAGGTGCTGACATCATCCTTGCCCTGCCCTGCCTACATAACGACTCGCGGCACCCGCTTCGCGGGATGCGCGCGGGCGTGCACCGGGCGAAGCCCGGGCCAAGGGCGGGCCCATTTGAGCCCGTTCGAGATCGGCAGAGGTCGGGTCGGGCCCCCCCTTTTTCCTGCCTGGAGTAAGAATCCTCCAACGTGAAGTGGGTAAGCAGAACGTCTTTATCGCCGTGAGAAAATAGCGGTGTCATTTGGAAATGGGGAAGAGGAAATTGGCCACAAGTAAAGGAAATGCCGTGGAAAAAACAGCACCAATTACTAATTATCTAAAAAGTGCTATGGGCATCATAAACAATGAGATTGTGCAAGTGGAGGAACAGTTGGCAGCTGCTAAAACTGCCTTAGATGCCGCTCAAAAGGGGGCTAAGATTGTGGTGGAAGTGCATGGGGAAAGTGACATTTCTAATCTCGACATCATCCCCCAGGAGCTGTTATATAGCAGCACTGTACATGATATCGTCAACAGCACTAAATCTGAACAATCGATTAAATTAGGGCCCTGCATGTCAACTACCCCTCTTGATATTGTTAATGTTTCAGAATTACCAGATTCCGACTCACCTCCAGCAAAAAAATGCAAACAAACCTTAACATTAAGAAGGTCTAGCCCACAAAGAGCAGCACAAAAGAAGGGGAAATCAAAAAAATCCCCAGGGAATGGACAAGGAGCTAAGCCTGTAGAATTACTGATTGACAATAATGCCATAAATACACAACTTAAAAAACTGCATGGAAAAATAGATACCATAGAGAGGCGCGTCATGAATGAAATAAAATCAGTACAAAAGGATATTGCAAAGCTATTGGAAATGGTTACTGCTCTTCATCCGTCACCTGCATTAAATACGCCACCAACTGCAAACTTAACTGACAGTAGCAATACATATGTTGGTGCAAATAATTCGAACAGCACGAATAACCCACAAAGGGCTGGTGCCTTGCCATCTAGTAATGTCCATGGAAAGGAAGTACCAGTTTTACCTATACAAAATTCAGGGGGATCCACAGGGAATGGTTATAAGAAGAAGGGAGGGCAATTTCACCAGGGGAGGAAACGGGACGTCACTTTAAATCTGCCCCCAGAGGCAACGCCATATGTGATTGTACTAAAAAACGTACCTAAATTGGCTGAAAATACTATTGAAACTTGGGACTCTTTGAAAAATAGGGTGATTCAATGGTTCACTAGGAATACGACTTGTAGTCTTGAGTGCTTATTTCATGAAGTGATTATGATAAGGAGAGTTAGCTGGGTGGGTAAAACCATTAAAACATGCGAGGGGGATTGTGTAGTTGTAAATTTTCGCAGACCCTTTGTGGTGGGTTTACTGCTGGAAGAGGTTATGGGGAACCAGGATCGACATTTTACTGATATAGAAGGTAGAATCGTCGCTTTACCCCTGGGATATATTTATGGTTTTAGAATGGTTTCACCCTTTAGTCGAGCCCAGGTTAGCACTAGTACCAGTCATGAAACACAGTATATGATTCCGAATATGGCAAATAGGTTCGAACCACTAAGTAGGTGTAGTGAGGTGGATTGACTGGAACGTAATATAGTATCGACAAAAATGGTTGTACAAGATGGTCATGATGTAAGAGCCCATGTCAATAGTACGAAGGAAATGGTTCATATGGATCAGGATCAACTGCGAGAAGGTACTGTTAATATAATTAGCAATACTGAAAGTGAATTCCTCGCAGAATTTGAAATGCAAACATCCAGGAACGAAATCACCCCACTCTCTATTGTGGCTGAATGTAATCCATCTAGTCATTCATCGCAGGAATTATTGCACATTATGACATGGAATGTCGCAGGGGTTAGGAGTAAATTGAGTGATACCTCTTGGATTGATACTATACAAAAGTGCGATTTAGTATTAATACAAGAAAGATGGCTCACAAATAATTTTTTTATTAATGGGTTTAAAACGATCTGTACTAATGGGATCCCATCAAAGGCAGGGAGAGCGAGCGGTGGCTTGGCAGTACTAATATCAGTATCCTCTCCTTTGACTGTAAGAAGAATATATACTAATTCACAACACTTTCAGTTTTTACTCCTTTCAGTGGGAGGAAATCAGGATATAATAGTGATCAATTTTTATAACAATATTTTTAATAGCTCAAGGCACGAGATAATTACATTATTAGACAGCGAATTGGCCAATTTTTTAAGGAGTACAGGGCCTGATTATTTTTTAATTTGGGCGGGGGATTTTAATACTGAACTTTGTAAATTTATACCAGGGATCCAATGCGGATACGAGGATGAACTGGGAGATAACCCTTTACACTTCCCACATAACAACTATGGGGAAACTTTAAATTGTGTTATGTTCAAGTATAATCTGGAAATTATAGAGATAGATGCAATAAAGAACATGCAAGAGGGAGTGGGTATTACTTATACATTTGAAGGAGCTAGGTCATCCTCATATATTGACCACTTTATAATCTCAAGAAATTGTAGGCCTCTTGTTCATTTTTGTAAAGTATGCCCCAGCCTATTAAGTGACCATCACCTGTATCATTAACATTCAAATCTCCACTTTTTAAAGTAGATGAACCAAGTATTTTTGCTGCTGAGGTAAAGACACAGGGTGAAAATGGGATTTCTATTAAATGGGCAGGGGTTGATCCTATTGCCTTCTCGGAAAAGATTATCCAACAAAATAATCATCATATTACAACTGTTTTAGATAATTCGTCTACTAATATAGATATAGTGATGGCTTTCCAAAATATTTCAGTTGCAATAGCAGGAAATTTGAAACGTAAGCCTAGGACAAATAGGGTATATTGCCCAAGATGGTTTAATCAGCAATGTTCGCGATTAAATAGGGATCTAAAAGAAGCTTTAAAAGCTAGCCCCCGGAATAGGGAAGACATTACCTCTCTGCGGAAATTATATAAGCAAGCATTGATCCGTAGAAAAATGGAGATTAGAGATAATGCGTGGGATAACCTGATTAAAGCTGCAGAAACTAAAGATTCTATACTTTTTGGAAAACTCTGGATCAGCCACTTTTTAAAGATGTCCAGTCTGTTAAAGTTGATGTAGTAGTGACCCCGAAAGAATGGTTGGCTCACTTTGAAGCCATTTTTAATGAGACACGTCAGCCCATCACTTTAGCAGAGAATAATAGTATTATTCGTTTAAATAATATTAAACCGGAAAGTATCAGTTTTGAGGAGATTAGATTAGCTCTCTTGAATAGTGCTAGTGGGAAAGCGGCAGGTCCGGATGGGGTCCCAATTGATGTTTTTAAATATAACATGGATTTTTGGGTGCCCATCCTATATACATTTTTTAATGCTACACTTAATGGGGTGATACCAGCAACTTGGGCTGAGAGCGTGATAGTCCCTATTTTTAAAAAAGGCGATAGAAGCAGCGCGAGCTGCTATCGCCCAATATCTTTACTCGATTCAACATCTAAGGTAATGGGTAGAATAATGCTGGCCAGATTGGAACACTGGGTAAAGGAAAATAATATATTATCTGTAGTACAGTATGGCTTTAGAAGGGGCATTGGAACGATTGAGCAGTGTTTGAATCTTGACTTGTTGATAGGAAAATATACAATTGCATGGGATGGCGCTCTTTACCTCTGTTTTGTTGACTTGTCAAGCGCTTTCGATTTGGTAAATCACTCAAAATTATGGCAGACGCTTGAAGGGATGGGCGCCCCACAGGACATTATTAGTTTTTTATCGCAAATATATGTACATCTGTCCTCTAGAATACGCTTTGGGGAAAATGGAGAATGCACTAAGCACTTTAGCATCACCCGTGGGATAAGACAGGGTTGTACTCTTGCCCCACTTTTATTTTCGTTATATATAAACGGGGTTGACCCGTTATTACAGAACTTGAATGCTGATGCCCCAAAGGTAGGCAAGCGGGTCACCCCTTTATTAATGTATGCCGATGATGCTGTCTTAATCTCCAGGACAGCAAACGGCCTACAATTATTGATGGATAACTTTTCTAGCTATATGACGGAAAAGTTTTTAAAAATAAATTTGAGTAAAACCCTGGTTATGTCTTGTGGGAAACGGAACATTAAGAATAAAACACATTACATTGATGGTATACGGATAGAGAGGACTTTTTCCTTTTCATATTTGGGAATTCTTTTTAATAGTAAGGGCACGTGGAGCGCACATATTAACCTATGTAAACTGAAATTCGTAAAATCGGTTGAGGCCATTTTTAGATTTTCCCAAAAAATAGGTAAAAAACCAGTGCGGGAAATTCTTAAATTATATGGGGCAAAATGCATTACAGGGAGTTGTTATGGGGGAGCCCTGTGGGGTGTGGCAGACACTTCTCAGCTACAAATCCTGGAAAATAACTTCTTAAAAAGACTATTAGCCGTACCAGTTTCCACTGCCACTTTTATAATACATAGGGAGACCAATACCCCTTATATCCTCGATTTGATTAGTATAGCTGCCCTTACTTTGTGGCACCGCATTTGGACTCGGGAAGAGACACATTTTACGAGGGACATTATATCGGATTGTTTGAATCAAGATCACTACAAGAAAATAACATGGTTAAGTTACATTTGTAGCCTCTTAAAGGAATGTGAGATGGATGTGAATCTAAAAAATCCAGAGGACATACAGAATATGAGTAAAAAGGAATTAAAATTGAGGCTTTGTAAAGTGAGGTCCTCAGCAAGGACGCTGTTATGAGTAACAAACTATGTATATCTTTTTATCTTGAAGGGCCGATAGTAACGGGTATTCAGCCATATCTTATCTTTATAACTAATATACAACACAGATTTTATTTAACTAGATTACGGTTGAATACTCTCCATTATCTTTTAGCATTTCCCAAAAGGGCCAAGTGGTGCGCCAACTTATCAAAATGTCCGTGTGATGGCAGGTCCCCACAGAGTACTCTTCATTTTTTACTTTTTGTAAATTTTATAATGAAATTAGGAAAACATTTTTACGACCTTTTTTAAAGCAAATAGCCTGTACTCTTTTAAAGCTGCTTTTAATTATATTCGAAAATTGGAGAATGTTTTAATTTGTAATGCGGTAATTTGTTTCATATCCTTGGCTATCAAACAAAGGAAGGACCTTGTTTACTTGGAAAAATTGAATTATGAAATTGATTAGTTTTTGTTTGTTAATTGATTTGTTGAATTATAAAATGAACTAGATTTTAATTGTTAGTAGATTTATTCTAAAAATCAAAAAAGCATTTTCTTCTGAGACTTTTTGTATATAAAATGCACTTTTCATCTCATATTGAAATAACTGTATATAATTTTGTTCTTATTGATATTATAGTATGCTTTTATGGACATTTTTTGTATGTGCCGAATAA